>CM033645.1:82989422-83258373 GCA_019512145.1 Engystomops pustulosus
AGGTCGGGACCAGTCCTTTCCCTGCACACAGATCATTTTCGCAAATGTCACAGCAGTTGTTCCTGTTCAGGTGCACAGGCACGACAGAACAGAGCGAACAGCAAGCATACAGCACAAGCTGTTATAACAGATCATGCTGACCGGAAGGATATGGGTCAGCATAGACCACCTGGGCATGAAGTAGTCTTTGCTCCCACAACCTGGGGAGACTACTTATTTCCAGTAGCCTCAGCTGAAAATTTTAATATTAGTAACAGGTTCACGACCGCGCCGTGTATTCACGGCGGCGGTCGGGTCCCGGTGCATGGAGAGGGCTCACGGGCCATTAAAAAAAATTAAAATAAAAATTCTATAAAAAGTGATCAAAAGTTTGTTAAGTTCTAAAAATATATAATTGAAAACATCATCAAAAGGTCGCAAAAATGACACCACCCACAGCTCCGTACACCAAAGTATGAAAAAGTTATTAGCGCAAGACGGAGGTTTTAATTTTGTAAGTGTATGAAAACATTATAAAGAGAGAAGAAGAGACAGCAATCCAAATTGTACAAGTTAGTTCATATAATTTGGGCTCGTAGCCAGAGGTTCTGGTACATGAACCTGTAATCGCGACATCGGGAGGAAGCCACAGCACGCCAGGAATTCCAAAGAATGAAGGCTTTATTCACATAGAAGGCCTAAGATTCGCGAATCTTATGCCTTCTATGTGAATAAAGCCTTATTCTTGGAATTCCTGGCGTGCTGTGGCTTCCTCCATCATGTCTCTGAAAACATTATAAAACCTATACAGATTGGGTCCGCATAATCGTATGACCCAAAGAATAAAGTAGACATGTCATTTGGGGGCGTACAGTTGAAATCATAAAATCCAAGCCCACAAGAAACGGCACAAATGCGTTTTTTCACCATTTTCACATGCATTTGGAATTTTTTCCCGTTTCCCAGTACACAGCAGGGAATATTCAATGCCACCATTAGAAGTGCAATTTGTTACTCAGAAAACAAGCCATACACAGCTCTCTTTATGTGTAAAATAAAAAAGTTATAGATTTTTGAAGGTGGGAGTGAAACATGGAAATGAAAAACAGGAAGGGCCTGGTCCTGAACCGGTTAAAGTGAGATTAACCACTCAATGCTCTGAACGAACAGAGTTACTAAGGGTGTATGAAGAGAGCTCACAGGGTGAGCCCTCATCATACAAGGTGGGGTTGACTGCATATTGCAGCAAACACCCATGCTATACCTGCAATCATTGCCAGCACCCGTAACAAGTATTATCCCCTTGATTGCTGATTTAAGACAGCGGGTATGGCCACCGGCATCTTTGTTGAGATTCACAGATCCCTGTAGTAAGTCATCAGGAAGGCGCAATTGGTTGCCATGACAGCCACAAGTATTTGTCAGACCCGAGGCTGTATGGTTTTGGAGATATTATAAATCCTATGAATGCCCTATACTGCAATACAGGAGCATTGCGAAGTAGATGGTAGGAATGATCAGAAAAAAAATTAAAAAATAATAAAAAATTTTAATGATATAAAACAAATAGACAATAAAAGCAAAAACAGGTGTTGGCGCATCCCAAAATGCCCAATCTATAAAAAATATAAAAAAAAGGTTATTCCTGGTAGTGAATCCCATAATGGAAAATAGCTCCCAAGTATCGAGAAGTCCACTTTTACACCATTTTACATCACATTAAAACATGATCAATGGTAGCACAGTGTGTCTATGGTGTGGAATGAAATGTCAGCTCATCTCTCAAAAAATTACACCTTACACAGCTTCATACAACAAAGTATGAAAAGTTATTGGGTCAGAAGATGGCGAAACACATTTTTTTTCGTTCACATTGTTTTTAATTTTGAAAAGAAAGATAGTAGTAAAACACAATAAAACCTATATAAATATAAAACAAAGAATAAAGTAGACTTATCATTGGAGTGCACTATGTGAAAGTTGTAAAAATTGAGCCCACAAATGCATTTTTTCGCCAATTTCACCACATTTTCCAGCTTCCCAGTACATGGCATGGAATAATAAATAATGTCACTGAGAAGTAAAATTTGTACGCAGAAAATAAGCCCTCACACGCTCTGTACACCAAAAAAAAAAAAAGTTATAGATGATTTTGAAGGTGGAGAGGGAAAACGAAAAAAAACACATGCGACACACGTGGTTAAAGGTTAGAAAGTTTTATGATTAGGAAAAAGATAGCTTTTGGCTTAAGTGGTAGATTCCTGTGGTACCTTCCTCTCTTGGCACTGGGCCAACCATACAAGGGTTCCATGCATTTTAGGAGAGTTGCACTCAAACCCTGTAGGCAGCTTACACACTCTGAACTAGAGCAAGAAGCATACTGCAGCTACGCCACAAAACGATTGACCCTTCTTAGTTACCTGAGCAAGCGTTTCCACTTAAAAGAACGTGCAAAGTCCAACAGGTAACCAGTGCACGACCCTAGGTAAATTTGCCCTATGTGCATACATGTATCATTGAATGCAGGTATTGAGTGGTAAATGCTGAATCACTTTGTTGTGAAATGACAGCAGAGAACAGCAGAGTAAGGGCCTGTTCCCATCTGCATTTTGGTTTCTGTTATGCAGTTTTCTAATTCATAATTAAACAGAAGTCAGTTTTTTTTAATGGATCAGTTTTTAAAAAATTGACTTTGCTTTCCGTTAGTGTCATTAGTTTCGTTTTTTGTTTTTATAACCTTTTTATTCTATTTTCCTCTGAAATAACGGAAGGTCTCATGGGATGTCCAAATGGGTACATAGCATGTCAATTAAAAATAATGGGGAAAAAACTGATTTGTTTCTTGTTTTTAAATGAAACTTCTATTAAATCAAAACGGAAGCTGCTGATGCAGATGGGAACTCGTCCCAAATGTTATAAAACAACATTCAGACCATAATTCACTATTCACCCCTTAACGGGTTCAAAACTAAAAAACATATGATATAATCTTATTTTACATTTTTTATAATGTGTTTCATGTATTGTATAGTTTGTCATGGTTAAGGGGAAACACCAATAAGTCTGTTATATCATGTGTTGTAATAGTCATTTAATATATATTGAATGCTTCCTCATAAAATCTTTAGTAACATTGAAGGGGCCCTCAAAGGCTTAAACATAACATTCTATTTGGAGGATAGGTCCTTAAAAGGTGGCCATCATGCCAATACGCTACGATCGGAGCGAGGGTCAGGGTGTGTGTAGAGTGGAGCTATAGAACTTACAGCAAATACTCTCTATTTGGGGACAGTTAGTAAGAACAGGTGTTACACCACAGATGGAGCTGTTTATAGTGTAACATCCATAATGTAATACAGATGACCATCCTATAAACGTGGTAAACCCTTTTCACTGCCCTATAAAGATTGATAGTAAAGCTCACACTATTGAAGTTGTAGGTAGAGGATATACTCATTTCAACAGTATAACCTGTATCTATTCTTAGTGTTTTTGCCTCCCATACAATACCTCGATTGTTGGAATCGGATGATAGAAAGTAAGAGAATTCCCCATTATTATAGCGGTAAGAAGGCCTGTTACACACTAACTTTGTTGTAAAATCTACACAAAGAACAACATTAGTGCACTAATCTATTAAGAGCAGTAGTATCGTTGGAGATCTGTCTTGTTTCGCAAGGTGATGATGCTGGCCAGAAGGAACAATGGTATATTTAGTTAGATTGAAATAAAATTGTCTATTTTAAAAGCTGCATTCTATTATATAGTCCCTCTTTTATGTTATATTGTAAAAATGCTACAGCAGTCTTTGTTAGTGTATACCTAGGCAAGTTCTTATGTGTAATGTGCCTCGGTACCATTGATATTAATAAAAGAAAAGTCCTTGGCTCTGTAATTTACAATACTTATTATCTCCAGGGCTGGATTATAGGGCCCTAAAGGGACACCCACAAAGTGTTGCTGCAAATAGCCTGCAATTGTGTAGGTCTGGCTCACCCAGCTTGTCTCTGAGCCGGCTTCTGCTTTAACAGCCGGTCTAGAGAACCGGGCAGTTACAGGACACTTGGCGTATGACAAAGCAAGGGAACAATAAGTCTCCTGCTCTGCCATAGAACTATGAGCACGCACAGGACGCCTGACGTCCTTGTGCTTGGCACAGTGGTGGACGTTCACTGTGTCACCAGCGCAGGACCGAACGTCTATGTGTCATGTGCTGACGGCACAAGGAAGAGGAGGTAGTCGTGCATCGGGGGAAGGTGAGTACAATTTTATACTTTTTGCAGGGGTCGTTAATATGTATTACTGTAAATGTGTATATGCGTTATGGGGGTGGGGACCATGTGTATAGGCCTCGGTTAAGGGGGGGGGGCATGTGGGCATGTGTATATCTATGACTGGGGGTGGGGCAGGTCTATACTGTTGACTGGGGGTGGGGGGTATGTGTATAGTTTGTTACTAAGGGTGGATTTTATGTATATATCACGGGGCGTTCGCTCGGTCAAAAGGATTGGGGCCTGTGCCCCGGATTCTTTTGGCCCGTGTCCCCGAATGTTCAGGGCGTGCTGGGCAAATTCCTACAACGTGAGGTCTCCGTTCCCACTACAGAGAGCAGGAGACATGTGAACAAGGAGTCTCTGCTTCTAGAAGCATACAGCTGCCGGAGCAGGAGACGCCGGCTGATGACAATCACCGACCCATCAGTTTGTGAGACACACAGTGGAAGACAAGGTTGAGTGGTTGTTTTATTATATACAGTGGGCACTTTGAGGAGACTGGGACGAAAATTACCTAGCCATGTCAATATTGAAAAAATCAGGTCTTACCACACTTGGCTTCTGGACCAGTCCTTTCCCTGCACACAGATCATTTTCAGCAAATGTCACAGCAGTTGTTCCTGTTCAGTGCCACCGGCACTGAACAGGAGCGAACAGCAAGCATACAGCACAAGCTGTATAACAAGATCATGCTGACACGGAAGGATATGGGTCAGCATAGACTACCTGGGCATGAAGTAGTCTTTGCTCCCACAACCTGGGGAGACTACTCTATTCTCCAGTAGCCTCAGCTGAAAATTTTAATATTAGTTAACAGGTTCACGACCGCCCGCCGTGTATTCACGGCGGCGGTCGGGTCCCGGTGCATGGAGAGGGCTCACGGGCCATTTAAAAAAAAATTAAAATAAAAAATTCTATAAAAAGTGATCAAAAGTTTGTTAAGTCCTAAAAATAATATAATTGAAAACATCATCAAAAGTGTTCTCAAAAAATGACACCTCCACACAGCATCCGTACACCAAAGTATGAAAAAGTTATTAGCGCACGACGGAGGTTTAATTTTGTAAGTGTATGAAAACATTATAAGAGAAAGAAGAGACAGCAATCCAAATTGTACACGTTAGTTCATATAATTGGTGCTCGTAGCCAGAGGTTCTGGTACATGAACCTGTAATCCGAGACCATGGAGGAAGCCACAGCACGCCAGGAATTCCAAAGAATAAGGCTTTATTCACATGAAGGCCATAAGATTCGCGAATCTTATGCCTTCTATGTGAATAAGCCTTCTCTTTGAATTCCTGGCGTGCTGTGGCTTCCTCCATCGATGTCTCTGAAAAACATTATAAAACCTATACGTTTGGTTATCTGCATAATCGTATTGACCCAAAGAATAAAGTAGACATGTCATTTGGGGCGTACAGTGAAATCCATAAAATCCAAGCCCACAAGAAAACGGCACAAATGCGTTTTTTCCACCATCACTGCATTTGGAATTTTTTCCCGTTTCCACAGTTACACAGACAGGGAAATTCAATGCCAACCAATTATGAATGCCAATTTGTTACTCAGAAAACAAGCCATCACACAGCTCTTTATGTGTAAAAATAAAAAAGTTATAGATTTTTGAAGGTGGGAGTGAAACATGGAAATGAAAAACAGGAAAGGGCCTGGTCCTGAACCGGTTAAAGTGAGATTAACCGCTTAATGCTCTGCACCGAACAGAGTTACTAAGGGTGTATGAAGAGAGCTCACAGGGTGAGCCCTCATCATACAGAGGTGGGGTTCACTGCATATTGCAGCAAACACCCACTGCTAATACCTGCAATCATTGCCAGCACCAGTCACAAGTATTATCCCCTTGATTGCTGCATTTAAAAGACAGCGGCGTGTGGCCACCGTCATCTCTGTTGAGATCACAGATCCCTGTGACGTCATCAGGAAGCGGCAATTGGTTGCCATGACAGCCACAAGTGTTTGTCAGACCCGAGGCTGTATGGCTTTTGGAGATTTATAAATCCTATGAATGCCATATACTGCAATACAGGAGCATTGCAGTAGATGGTAGGAATGATCAGAAAAAAAGTTAAAAAAATAATAAAAAATTTTAATGATATAAAACTAAATAGACAATAAAAGCAAAAACAGGTGTTGGCGCATCCCAAAATGCCCAATCTATAAAAATATAAAAAACGGTTATTCCTGGTAGTGAATCCCATAATGGAAAATAGCTCCCAAGTATCGAGAAGTCCACTTTTACACCATTTTACATCACATTAAAACATGATCAAATGGTAGCACAGTTGTCTAATTGGTAGGAATGAAAATGTCAGCTCATCTCTCAAAAAATTACACCTTACACAGCTTCATACAACAAAGTATGAAAAAGTTATTAGGGTCAGAAGATGGCGAAACACATTTTTTTTCGTTCACATTGTTTTAATTTTTGAAAAAGTAGTAAAACACAATAAAACCTATATAAATATAAAACAAAGAATAAAGTAGACTTATCATTTGGAGTGCACAGTGAAAGTTGTAAAAATTGAGCCCACAAATGCATTTTTTCGCCAATTTCACCACATTTTCCAGCTTCCCAGTACATGGCATGGAATAATAAATAATGTCACTGAGAAGTAAAATTTGTTACGCAGAAAATAAGCCCTCACACAGCTCTGTACACCAAAAAAAATAAAAAGTTATAGATTTTTGAAGGTGGAGAGTGAAAAATTAACGAAAAAAAACACTGCGACACACGGGGTTAAAGGTTAGAAAGTTTTATAGGATTAGGAAAAGATAGCTTTTGGCTTAAGTGGAAGATTCCTGTTGGTACCATGCATTTTAGAGCAGTTGCACTCAAAGATGGATTTACAAACCCTGTAGGCAGCTTACACACTCTGAACTAGAGCAAGAAGCATCCCTGGAGCAGGCTTACCACCTCTGAAATAAGAGCAAGAAGCATACTGCAGCTACGCCACAAAACGATTGGACCCTTCTTAGTACCTGAGCAAGCATTTTCCACTTAAAAGAACGTGCAAAGTCCAACAGGTAACCAGTGCACGACCCTTAGGTAAATTTGCCCCTATGTGCATACATGTATCATTGAATGCAGGTAATTTGAGTGGTAAAGCTGAATCCTTTGGTTGAAATAGGCAGCAGAGAACAGCAGAGTAAGGGTGTTCCATCTGCATTTTGGTTTCTGTTATGCAGTTTTATATATTAAAAACAGAAGTCAGTTTTTTTTAAGGATCAGTTTTTAAAAAATTGACTTTGCTTCCGTTAGTGTTCATTTAGTTTCTGTTTTTTGTTTTTAAACTTTTTTATTCTATTTTTCCTCTGAAATAACGGAAGGTCTCTGGAGGATGTCAAAAATGGGTACTAATAGCATGTCAATTAAAAATAATGGGGAAAAAACTGATTTGTTTCTTTGTTTTAAATGAAAACTTCTATTAAATCAAACGGACAGCCTGAATGCAGATGGGAACTTTGGGCATTGTGTCGGTCGGAACAGATGAGGTAACAGCACGACCTGCTGTGCTCGCCAACTGGTTGTACAACGGTGCTGACAAGGACTGGATAGCAGGAGCAGGAGAGGAGGAGAGCAGACATTGTGAGTAGCACGGAACAGAGGCAAAAAGTGATGTCCTTGCGAACATGGGTTGTGGAAGATAGATCGCACACAAATGCTATCCGAGGCCTTTCACCATACTACAAATTGGCAGTGGAGCCAGTTGTAAATGAGAATTCCCATACTACTTTAAACTTCATATAGCACTTACTGATGAAGGTATTTTGCAGTGCACCCTAAGTTTTCGATTCACTATCCTGTTTCATGCCAGCTAAGGGAGGCCAAAAAAGGTAGAAAAGCAGTTGGCGGCTGGTATCGTCATGTATTCAAACGCCAGCAAATTTATGTGGCCCTTGTAGTGGGAGCGTGTGAGCAGTGTTAGAGTGAGCCTCAGGTTTCCATGTGTTGGTGGTGAATGCACTGTGTCATGTGTTGTTCAGTGCCTGGTCATACAACTGGAACAAATTGACTGAGTTTTGTTTTCTTGTACGGGCTGTTGAAAAAGCCACAACACAACGTAGATCCTCTGGAGCGCAGTGTTTGTGGGTGCGTATCGTTTGGGGCATTGTGTGAGCGGTTAACACGCAATGGTCCGGCTAGGGGCTGCCGTTATGGCGGCCTTGTGATATCGGCGGCTCGCTGCGACACCTAGCGCTGGGGACCCACCACTTCTTCCTCGGGCACTATCATGGCTTTGGCTTATATGGGTGTGAGGACATATCATACACATACCTGATCACCTAAGATCTTGCTTCCACCAAGCCACCCTGGCTGCCCTCCTGTGTCAGGTCCCCATTGGGCAGAACTTGGTTGTTTCAATCTGGTAGAATATGGGAGTAGGCAGCTCACACGCATAGGACATGTAGAGCCACACACTACCACCCAAATCGAAACGTACTGCTACGGTTTAAACAAGCAGACATAATTGGGTACATTTAAATTCTGACATCTGTTGCAGGTGTGTCAAACGGATGCAGCGAATCCATCCTTACTGGGCACACGCGGACATAGAGGTTGAGTCACAAACTGCCACCCTAATCTATTGCACGAGGGTTTGCATAATGTACATCTTTTTTACTGAACATTCTGTGGAACGATGAACAGGTGAATTCCATGCACAAGGAGTTCATCCCATATGCGGACATGTTAAAATCGAGTATTGTGTCAACATCAGTTTAAGAGATAAATGCTGAGTGACAAATCTGCATTTTGCTGAAGTTTTGTAAGTGGCCAAAAGTGTGTTGGTTTAAAGCCCTGTAATTTTGGTGATGACACACCCACTAGTCTTCAAACACTATTTTTTTAATCAAAGCATTATATAGCTTGTTTAGTTTTTAAACAAAATGTTTTCATTACTCAGCATTGTAGCTAAAATGATCATGATGGTACAGCCACAGTGACAGAAATAATCAAAAGTCCGTTGAAAGTCTAAGGAAATTTACAGTCTGTTAGACACTGATTATGATTGCTATACTGTGCATGAGTTCCTCCAACGAATTAGTGAACTATTCTGTTGATTGATTTGTACCAATGCACTAATCAATGATAGCTCTCAGTGACAGTGTATTCACGGTAGGTTGCACAGTAATCCTTCTCAAGATCATTTTGGGTGATTTGGTGATTACGTGACAGATTGGCCTTTGATACAAAGATAGAGCGCTTGCAGGAAGTGCAAGCGATGATCGGTGTGTGAGTTCTGGTCTGAACAAACATTTGAAAAGTTATATTTTTCTGACGATTAGACTTCTTTAACTTTTCACTTTGGAAAACTTGGCAGTTCCAAATTCAAGTGTTTCTGTGGACTTGCATGTACCTGTAGTGTAAATTGCAACTGATACAACCTAGCATCAACATCCCTTTTTCAAGACATGGTTTACCGGTAACCATCATATACTGCTGGGCAAAACAAAATCTTATCCGATTACTCTGGACAGAATCGTTAATACAACTCTACATCAGTTACTATGTTCTATTAATAACACAAGAGGAGGCCTCTCCTGATGTTGCATTTTATCAGCATTCTAAATAAACAAGTAATGTTATTATAAAACATTGTACTTTCATATGCTATGGCAGTGGTATATGGTTTTACTAGAAACATTTCTTTCTCTAACTTATTGAAGGTACTAGTTGAAAATAAACGACCTTTATCGCTTCCTATGAGACTATTTTAATATCTGCTTACTATTTCAGTGGCAACAAGCCAAACACAATTTGGTACTGGACTTCCACACCGAAAGTCCTAGCAAAGATCAGGTTGCATAACGTCTGTCTTTCTCAGCTACTGAAGGACTTAATTAGTGTTTGCTTTGGGTATTTGTCCCCAGGCATTTCTCGTGTTCTCTTGGAGATATATAGGACCAGACACAGGGGACCTGCAGGTCCAAAAAGATATCCGGGTCTTGTGGCCTGGTTCTTTTGGGTGGAGCGCCCCAGATTACCCCCAGGGTCCGCAGATACATCTACACTGTTGCCTGAGTATTCCCTCCCTCTACTCATCACAATCTGTGTGCTCGAAAACAATCATGAATAGAACAGTTGCATTACGTTTCTCCTGCAGGTGCCTAGCCGCGGAGTAGTTAAGACTCTGTAGGCTGAGGCCTGTGTGATGTCGGGTCACATGACCGGCCAGGGGAAAAAATGTATGGCAGTGCATCTGTGAGGTAAGGAGGGAAGCAAGAGCAGCTAAGGGAGGGCAGACATGGGGGGCCACATTTCTTACTGGGGGTCGAGCTGTGGGGCACATTTGTATCTGGGAGGGCGTGTGGTCACATTATTATGGGGGACGTTGGGTCCTTATGTGGGGTGCACATTAGCTTGGGACTGGGTGTGGTACCATTACTTACTAGGGGGTTGTGCTAGGCTTGTGTGGGCACATTAATTTACTGGGGACGGGGGGTTACTTGGACCACTTACTTACTGGGGGGAGGGTGCTTGTGGGGACATTACTCGTGCGCTGCTCGTCATTTGTTGTAAGATACGATTTGTTGATGTGTGGTATGGTAATTTTTGCCCAGGGCAACAAAATTTATTTTTACCAACCAGGCCACTTGAACACAGTAACGTCAAAGTAACTTAGTCAAAGATACACAAAAACTAAGACAGGTGGTAACATTTCGCTTGAATAGAGGACACAAACGTGGAAATTTTTGGCAACTAATGCATAACAACCATACTTATGGAACCATGAAGCACAAGCACATTCGATCCTAGTAACAACCTACACCATACGTGGGGCAATTGTGGGTGTGCAAGGCTGGAAAAAGATGGGGACACAAGAGGTCAGCGACTGGAGAAGATGGATGTTGCAACGTAGTGTTAGGTGCGAATATTGGGTGGGCGGAGCGTGGAAAAGGATGAAGCCATGGGGGTGGGTACTGATAAAGAAAGGAGTCAATGTTTTTTTCTGAAGAACCGAAAATAAAATTAAGTTACTGGGGGTTTTCAGGATAATACCGTTGATTTTTACTGGCTCGACTTTTAATGAGCACGACCATATAATGACACGGAAACTAAAATCAGAGTAGGGTGCATTAGAATTATGTGGGTCTCCATTTACAAACATTGTTATCAAATACAACATAGTGGCACGCAAAAAGATACCACACTGTTGCAGCCAATAGCACAGCAGAAACTGAAACACCCAGCCTTGCCAATCTCAAAATGCAAAACAGACGTGCATGTCGTTTATTACATCAACGTGCAATAACAAATGTTTGGCAATCCTGTGTATTTTATGTTCTAGTTAATCTCGATGGTCACGAAGCTGCAAGAGATTGATGTTCCAAGCAAATCCAATCATCGTCAGTTCGATAAACTATAGCCAGTGGGATGGACATGTTTTTTCTCATTCACCTACGGCATATTTAGTAATAGGGAAATACTATGACGTGCATTCAGAACTTAATTGGTCATTTTTTTTTTTACTTTAATTCATATTTTCGTGGTCCCGTAAAACAAATTTCTATTCCCAAATCCTGATCTTTAAATATGACAGTGGTCTTCTTAAATGGAACATAAAGATACCACCGAATTATATTTAAATTATTATTAATGATGATAATTAAGTGACCCGATGATATTAATTTAGTATTGTAGAAGATATTCGTGAATGGGATGGGATTCTGCTGATTTGCTGCGTCCCTGGAAAGTTCTTTCTAAAGTAGGGGGAGGGAGCAACATGTCAACAGACAAAAACAACTGCCCCCTTAGGTGAAGTGATTCGTGGATAGATGAGTGGAGAGGGATCAGTGGAGAGTGGTGTTGCTAAGGAAAAGAGAGAAAACGGAGAGTCCAGTATGCAACAGGGGTTCTTCTACTGCAAGTTTTAGGGAGTGCATTGCCTTGAGACCACCCCCTATATTTTATATTATCAATTGTGTCATCCACTCTCCCAACTTGTTAGTGAACTTCTGTTACTGTCTGTCTCACAGCTGGTATATATAAAGACTATTTTTAATTCATTATTCTTTTTAAGTACCCAAGAACGTCATCTTCCAAGTAAGGCTTAAGGAACACCACCACACCCACCGGGCCGTCCCAGTCACCAAACCTGGTTTTCAGCATCATGGATTAGCGCTGTGTTTTTACTCCACTCATTCCTAAGCAAAACTGTTTTTTATTTTACGCTTACAGAGATGTGTTAGGGATTGTTCTGTGGGACAATTTAATTTTTAGTGGCACCATTTATATTCTGCAATGTCTGGAAGCTGGAAAAAATCAAAGTGCAGTGAAATTACCAAAAAAAACACAGGTGGCGTTTTCTGTGGGCTGATTTTTACAGTTTTAGTCTGTGCTCCCAATGCTATATGTCTCATGCTCTAAATTTCTATATAAATTATTCCAAATAAAAGGCCAAACTTTTCACAGTTTGTTGTGGAGGACAATGTAAGGGTTAGTTTTGTGGATGGATGTTTATATTATGTATATGACCTATATGAGCATGTTGGGTGCTCCGTTCCAACTGTGTTAACAGCCAGGAATAATGCTTTAATTTTTGATAGGCTGCGGTGATGCCGATTGATGTTTTTACTGTTTATGATTTGTATATGTGATCTAGGGGAAGTCAACTTTACTGTTTTTAAAAAAAGTAATATATTTTTTTTAACTTTTAGATAATGTTTTACCATTATTTCAGACCTTCATCAGCGTTTGATCCTGATATCAGCTGAGGCCAGGGAGTTTACACTTAATTCCAAATGACTGAGCATTTTCACAGCACCTGCCACACGCAGCCCACCAATCTGGAGACAGTGGCCCAGATGTATCAATGTGCTTGTGGCAGTGTCCTGTCTAATTGTGCACTAAGAAGGTGTTGAAACTTGACATGTATTTATAAAGTGTGTGCACCACTTTTGTGTGTGGTTGCTGCACGTTGTAAGTGTGCACCTAAGGAGCGTGTTAGTGCTTAGTTGAGAGTTTGCAATACAACTTATACTGTGATTCGAAATAATTGTGTTCCATGCTGTGTAATGTAAGTGCACCTAAAGAAAAAGTAGTACCGGGGTCCACACTACCCATAGCAGTGCACAGCGCTCCAGATAATTAAAGTGTCAGTTTGCCTCACAAATGCAGGGTGCCCAGATTATTGAATACTGGCGTAGGTCTTCAACATATACATACTCTACACTGCGCGGTCCACCATACTTTGGGGTGCACCTTTAAACATACAGCTGCAATACAATTCTGTTGAGTCGCTGTACAAAATCTACATGTACTAACATGCGTCTACAGGTACACATTTTTCTGTCTTGTTGCACAGTGCAGGCGCCACACAAACCGGCACAAACAATTCTGTAAGAAGAACCTGTCACCAGAATTACCCATCACACCAGTAATACACCCTAAAATTATCTGCACTGAGAACTGTAATTTATTACAGCCATTTTGTGATAGGCAATGAATAGACAAGAGTGAATTCTGACAGAGAAGAGTAAAGCTTTCTCCACGGTTGCCAGTGCACCACGCCTCCTTCTTTTGATTGACAAGCACAATGGGGGAGATTATCAGAAGTGTTGAGAGCAGAACTGTTCTAGTTGCGCTTGTAACCAATCAGAGCTCAGCTTTCATTTTTCCGACAGGTATAGAATTAAAGCTGAGTTCTGATTGGTTTCCATGCAGTTTTACCTCAGACACTTCTGATAAATCTCCCCTAAGTCTCTTAAATGAACCTTACCACTTTGAAAATGGTTCATTCAAGCCCACACTAACCTGCACATAAGGCGAATGAGCTGTGCAGGCAATTTTGGTTAATCAAATAACGAAATGGAGGGATTATAACTATAGATTGTGAACTTTGCTAATAGCACTTGGGCTTGACTCTACGTCACGTGCTTGGGCATTAGCATTACTAGGGGAGGCATGCAGAGTGCTGTCCCTGCTCCTCCCACCCTCACTCCTTCGCTCCTGAGAGCCGGTGACGTTCACCAAGCCCTTAGGAGCTCGTAGAGCATGCGCATTGCCGGCCTACATGGTGGCTGCACTGTGCTATTCGAGGACTTTGCAAGGAGAAACACTTAAGTCTCGCCGCCGTTGTCACGAGACTTCGGCGATAGTAGGCGAGCACCATGTGAGCGTGATGTCGCATGTCTAATGCTCTGAAGGCTCGGTGACATCTCGGCTCTCAGGAGCGAGGAAAGAGGTGGGTGGGGGGAGGGCGGGGACGGCATTCTACATGCCCACCTAGTATGCTAATGCCCAAGGGCTTTGACGAGAGGTCAAGGCTGAGTGGGTTATTACAAAGTTATCAAAATCTATAGTTATAATCCATTTAGTTATTTGATTAACCAAAACATGTGCCTGCACTCGCTCATCTACCTGTATGTGCAGGTTAGTGTGGGTCATAGTGACCATTTCAAGTAAGGTAGGTTTCCTTTAAGATCTCAGCCGGAGCAGACAGTTGGTCCTTCCCTTCCATTTCCTGTCCTTACCAGAAAAGTCCCTCAAACTGCATGGTGAATTAGCGCTGGGAAACTTAAGATCTTTTCACTTGCCCCACGCACCCTGCGTTGGGCGAGCAGACAAGTAGCATGGGCGGAGCTAGTATAGACAAGGCAGAAAAATTTGAGCAGCGATTTTACTGGTGGGAGAAGCAGATTTGAGCTCGGATGCCTGCAGCACTTTTTTTTTTTTTTTTTTAAGATATTTTATTGGTAGAAGAAATGTTATACAGTTAACATTGGAATAAACTGTCAGTAAGTACAAGGCTTGCATAAGTTTTTAAAACCTTTTTTCTCATAAAAACAAGGCGCTTAAGAAGCAAGAAAAGCAGATCCTGACAGGATGGAACACTCACACTAGCATGTAAGTGTACTTGGTCCCTCATCCTGGTGGTAGATTCCTCTTTAACCTTTTAAGTCAGAATAAAGTAAAAATGCAATTATAAAATAAAATTGCGCAACGGATTACAGTAGACTCCTATCAAACCAAAACATACTGGGATGTTGAATAGATTGTGAGCCCATAGGGGACAGGGACCCGATGACAGCACTGCACAATCTGTTATTATTATATATTGTATGGAGGGACTGTAGAGTGATCAGGTGATTTTTCTCTGATGCCAATAAAAACCAATGCCAGTGTGCTGTCCCTTGGGAGGGGCTATAGAGGAGCAGGAGGTTTGCATAAGCTGGGTGATGGGCGTTCATATATTGAAAAAGAACAAAGGATGACGCGTTTCCCAAGGGGAGGGGGGACTAATCCACTATATACCTTTATTTCTCTCTACTATTTTTTAAACGAAAAAACTTTGGCACTTTGGCAGTGTAGTACTATGCTCTGTGGAGCCTGGTGGAGTGCTAAAATTAAACTATAATAGATTAAACAGAATAACACTTCTCTCAGTAAATGTTCCAGAGCCAACAATGTTTTTAGTTTATTTAAAAATGTTTACCATAGCTGCTTAATGAATATGGGTAGTTAAAACCACTTTTCATGGTAAGCCCTAAACACTGGATAATAAAATAATTTTGCATAAAATTAAGCGCTTTGACATGTCAAGTAATGGCACGTTATAGAAATCTGTGTAAGGTCAAATCGTACAATAGCAATCAATGAAATCTGTCTGGAAGTATGCAAACGTTCATTAATCGTTAACTTATAAATAATGCTTCCTGGAAATAATTAAGTTATATGGAAAAAGTTCACTTACTTTCTCATTATGCTTTCAGCCAGTATACACAAAAGCATGTCAGAGTCATCATTACAGCCTGACAATTATCACCTATTGCTGTACTTAGCTGCTCATTAGCACACATCTGAAATTAACATTGTTCCCTTGGCATCAAATAGCCATTTATTGCATTGCTTAATGCCAGACAATGTCATGGATAAGAGAGTTTATAACTCAGTAGTGAATATAGACATTTAAAAACCAGTAGTAGCACATAATAAATTGTATGCATCAAAGAAACCTTTGAAAAAGTGTTATTTCATATAGATGTTAAAGTGTTGTCTAATTTATAACGGACCTTTCTCCTCGAACAGCACCATTCTGTCCACGAGACTGCAATACATGCAATAACAGTGTGGATCTGTTGCACAAGAAAAAAACAGTCATGTTATCTAATATGGACAATGTTGAATACAATGTTGTTGGGTACACAGGATCGACATTCTTCAGAATGAAAGCTTATTGTTATAAAATCAAAATGATATGTTATCAGATTAGTGGACACAAAAAATGTTTGTCAGGAAAGTGCCTACACAATGAGAACTGCCAACAGAGGCATGACATACTGTAAATAAGCTGCAAAGGTTTTGGATTCTTTTCGTAAGCAATGAACTTATTTTTGGGGCCTAGGGCTCCAAAAAATTAAGCATATTCTTAAAGGACATCCCTTAAAGTGAAGCATTGATTCTGTGATGGGGCTGTTGTCTTGGCTCATAAGCCTTCAGCACTTGATTGACATGGTGGACAATGAAAATGTTAGCTTATTCCAGGGAACATTACTGAGGTTTAACCTAGAGTTAGGCCCCTTTCATACTTGCATTTTTCATGCGTGAGTTCTGCGCATGCTTTTGATGTTCCAAATATTGCATTGCACTATGTCCCATTGTTTTCAATGGGCTTGTTCTTATTTGCAGTTTTCCACTCGCATGCGTTTAAATCGATGGGTTTCAGGTCTGATGCGGAAAAAAAAGGCAAGAAGTGGCATGTGGGTACCAATTAAAAAATCATGTGATATTAAAAATGACATGAAAAAAACTGCAAAAACGCATTAAAAAACGCAAAACAACAGCGCGTGTGAAAAACGTTAATGACTCCTAGCAAAAAAACTGACAAAATACAGGCAATAACGTCAGTTTCAAGCATTTCACTCTGAAGTAATTTGCAAGACAGAGTGTGAAATGGGCCTTAGGACTTAGGTTTACTTAGACTTGTCATGTTGGAAGGGGTTAAAAACTTTGGATATTTCCTAGAAAGGGAAAAAAACACCAATTTCACCAACTTGGCGTATTACTCCTGTATAAGCCAAGTTTTCAGCATAAAAATGTGCTGTGAAAAAACCTCACCTTGGGTATACACGATGTCAATTAAAAAAAAAAAAATACTTGCAAGGAAGCATCTCTGCCGGCTAATAGGCAGAGAGAAGAGGATCCGCCCAGGAGCCGCGATGAGGATCGGGAGCTGTGACGAACATCGGGGCCGGAGGTGAGTATGTAAGGTTGTTTTTTTTTCATGTGCTGGCGGGCTGGCTGTATATTACATGGGGCGTGTGTACTACAGGGACTGGCGGGGCTTTATACTACTGGGGGCTGGGGCTGTATACTACTGAGTTAGCTGGGCTATGTATACATGGGGGCTGGCTGTTATACACTGGGGGCTGGCTGGCTGTATACTACTGGGGGCTGGTGCTATATACTGGGGGCTGGCTGTAGTCCTTGGGGTGGCTGGCTGTATACTACTGGGGGTCGCTGTATACTAATGGGGGCTGGCTGTATACTAATGGGGCGGCTGTATACTACAGGGGGCTGGCTGGCTGTATACTACTGGGGGCTGGCTGGCTGATATACATGTGGCGGCTGTATACTACTGGGCTGGCTGATACTACTGGGGCTGGCTATTATACTACTGGAGGGCTGGTGCTGGCTATATACTGGTAGAATATGACCAATGCATTTCCCACCCTGGCTTATACTTTACCACTTTGGTGGTAAAATTAGGGATTCTGCTTATACTCGGGTCGGCTTATACACAGATATACAAATTAAAAATGAAACATTTTAAACGCACAAAACTTCAGACAACATGTCCCTGTTAGGGATTTTGTTTTGAGGTGGTGTCCTCAAAGGTCAGTGGGTTTCATCATTAGGAGTTATCCTAGATATTTAGTAGATAGTCCAGGACTGTGGGGATGCACTGGAGCCGCTCTGGAGACAGGCATGGAAGGGCAGATGTGGAGATCAACAGAAGGTCTGGTCAGAAAAAATATTCAAGAAGGACAGACTGTGGATAATGATAATGATACATTTATGCAACTATTCTATTCCTCTATTCGTTTGTCCACCAAGTGTGAGAACAAAGCCTTATGCCCACTTCTTCACCAGTTTTCTGGTGTACAAGGCATGAAAAAAAATCACAATTCCTGACACACAGCCAGGCAATTGTGACTATTTTCTTTTTTCCGCAATGCATGTCAATTTTTTAAGAATTGCATCAGGCCTGCTGAATGTATGTATTGCCGTCACCAAAATACCAGCGCAAGGTTACACTGTTATTTACACCAGGCAAAATGCTATAGATTTCATTCACATCTTGTGCATCGTGCAGGGTATTAAGACTGGTGCACACTGAGACACTCTTTAAAATTCCCCCAGAATAAGTAGAAAATGTTGAGAAACAAGTATCTGCTAATTTCAAGCTTGAACATTCCTCCCCGTTTACTGGACTCTTGTGACACATTTCTGAGGAATTGCAGGACTCTTAATGTAGATGATAGAGAGAGGAGGAACGATCGGTGGACACTAACATAGACATGACTGTTGCTAGGGGCATCATTTTGCTTGATTGGTTGTTCGGCCGCAAATCTGAGTTACACAGCAGATCTGACCTTGAACCCGAACGGGAACATCGCAGGGCCTGTTCTTCTCTGTTGATAACTACAATTTCACAAGATTTAGTGGAATCCTGATATGCATTGACATTATATATGGTGGGTTTCTAAAAAATATATATGAGGAAGTTTGGATAAAAAGTTTTTTTACATTATTTTACAATCCCTGCAGTAAGAAGACTTGGTTAGTCCATATTCAAAGAACATGTTTTCATGTATGCACGCTAATTTTTTACTGTTCCCTTGACTACCTACATTTCATACAAGTATTTTGCCTTATCAGACATTTGCTTAAAAGAACCGGAGAGAGGAGATACGGTCAGAAAGAAAAACACAGGACTCCATTGCTTCAAACATTTTTATACCTAGCATTAGAACAAATACCACCATAAATTGGAGCCTTAAAAGACAGCTCATTCCTAAACTGACATATAGCCCAATATCATTAAAAAACAAATAAGCATAAGTCAGTATTCAAAAAGCTACTCAACTTCTTAGCAGATGTTCGTGCCATTCATTGCAATGTGGAAAAAGGCATAAGACAACCAAAGTAATTGAATTAATTTGGTCTAGCTTCAAGTACTTAAACACCAGTTACTTTAATCAATGAATTGAAATTAACGTAACACATAAAATCTGATGATTAAACATAAAGAACAAATTAGGAATATAGCTTAAAAAATGTAAATATAGTATTGCAAACCCTGTGGCAAGGCTTGGCGACATCCTTGTCTTAGTAGTAAAGCTGAAGATGTGTGGATGAGTGTGATTTTTTTACATTCTGTCCTTACTGTTTGAACACTGCATTATCCTTTCCTGGCTGTCTTAATTATTTTACCACCACGTCTGTCTCCTGTATTTTACTCTAGGTTGTAACAGTTAGTTAGCTGAGATGGAAATATTCTCCTTTCACTCACATTTCTTCCTGCTGATCTGCCTTGTCTGGATGTCAAGGAATGATCCAATCACCTTCTGAATGGGACCTGACATCTCATATAAGGTTTTTTGCCATTTACCTGTGTTGCTATAAGTCGTATTGGAGCCAGCTGCCATTTATCTGATTTTGAAATTAGACCCTTTCTATTTTTCTCCCTGACCAGAGGAAAAGCCAGGCGCTGCTAAAATTATGGGAAGCATCAAGAGAGACTAGTGCTCTTGGTAAAGACATAGGACCAGATTTAAAAACTGGCAGCTCCAATTTTGCACATGTATTTATGAAGTGTTTGAACCAGTTTTGCGTCACAGCTGCACTGTGTCACACAAACTCTAAAGGGCGCAACATTTGTGTTGAAAATCCAACATAATTGTGGCCCACGTCTGTTAAACTTAGTGCACCAAAAACACTGTTGTTCTCAGTTTAAGCATGCTCAGCGTGTACAGGGTGCACAGATATTGAAGACTGTGCACTGGTCTTCAATAATCTGGCACTAGTGATGCAAACTGCAATTCATTTCAGAATTGCCCTTTTCAGGGCAGATAGGGAGATGGGGGGAGCTGGTGATGAACAGAGTGAAATACTTTCAGTTTCAGGGCAGTGTAAAAGTGAGAGACCTTACTACTGCATCATAGCATTACGAAATAGAAAGAACTCTTGCTGCAAAATCTTGAGCATCTCAATCACCTTGAAACACCTGTTCACTGCAATGTGTTTTTTGTAAAGCAGCAGTTTCGGTTTTCTGCATAAGTATACATCAAAACTTCAACAAATATGTTCACGGCAAGCATGTTTTCTTTGCGAAGAGCAGTGTCAGTTTTCTGCTTATGTATCCTTACAACTTGCACATATGCAAAATGGTAGTCACATCGGCTGGAACTTGTAGCCGCCGTGGGTAGCAAGGATGATTGACATCCTGTACCTTGGGCATGTGTTAAAGTTCTGGTCACTACAGGGCATGCCATAGCTGCTGCGGTCGGTTGTGCGTGAGCATTTTTTGGAATTACATTTCCGCTGCTGGATTATCAGGACTGCAAAAGAACTCACCTCAGTGAGTCAAATTGGTGGGGCACCAATGGTGAAGTTCCCATTGGGGGAGGAGGAGAAAGAAGTAGCCAATGCAACAGGAACACCACCACCAGCTAGGAAGGAGAGTTAGTAGTCCACAATGTGGAAGTCATGTTCAATTCTCCTCAAACTCCCCCCCCATTGGATATGGCACATAGTACCATGTAACTCCATGGTGGAAGATTACACTCTCTTCTAGTACTGAGGGAAGGGTCACCCCCATTCAATTTATGGGTGTGGTAATTAGTATGTTGTCAGAACTTGCCTGTGTGGCTTGCAGGCGCAGGCGTACATGCAGCAAGTGTACTGTCAGAACACCTCTAGTTTTGTCATCACCGACCAGAGACTGCCTGGTATGAACACACAGAGCACCTTAACAGCAGTGAGAGGAAGGTATGTGGTTTTCCCATTGCTTTACTACTGTGAAAATGATGACTGGGTTGAACACTAGATCACCTTTCACCTTCATTACATTAACATTTTTTAATTAATTCTTTGAATATTTTTTTATTGTTATGTCTCCCTGTCTCGGATCACGGGCGCGACCCGTGGCTCTCCCGCATACCTCGGTGCCGGTGCCCACTACCTCCCCCGGCTCCAGTGGCGATCTCCGCTGCTCCCGCGGCTCGGCGCGCACGTCCCATCTCTAGAGCGTGCATGCGTTGGCTCGCTAGATTTAAAGGGCCAGCGCACCAATAATTGGCGCTGGCTTGATTTAAATTCCAGCCTCTTCCTGTTACCATTGCCAGATTTCAAACTTCCTGAAGAGAAAGCTCTCCTGTGATTCCTGCGTTCCTTGATTCCTGCGTTCCTGTGATCTTGATTCCTGCGGTCTGTGTGCCAGTCCGTTCCTGTGTTCCTGTATGCCAGTCCGTTCCTGTGGTCCTGTGTTCCTGTGTGAGTCCGTTCCTGCGTTCCTGTGTTCCTATTGCAGCCGTCCTGTGGTCCGTGATCCTGTGTGCCAGTCTATCCTGTGGTCCTCCGTTCCTGTGTGAGCCTCCTGCGATCCCTGATGTAAGTCCTAGTGTGCCTACCACTGCTATTCTCCTGCCGCCACTCCAGGATACAGACTGTCTCCGTGTGTTACTACCTTGTCAGCCACCACGGGCTAGTCGCACCTGTGGAACGACCTGGTGGTATCCGCCGCAGCAAGTCCATCCGCTTTGCGGCGGGGCCCTGGTGAAAACCGGGTGCCACTTAGACTCCGGTCGCAGGTCAGCTAGTACCATCTCCGTGGTGGTCCAGAGGGTCCACAGACTCCAGCCCTGTTAATGTAATTATTTCAAGTTTTTCCCTAGCCCATTTTTTTCTATAGCAACTGCCCCGTTATTGACAATCAGTATCAGCCCTGTAGCCTTACCATATCCTCTTACAGCCTTATTGGGTGTTAAAATCTGGGTCCCCATTGACTTCAAGATGTTCGTATTCGGGTCAAAGTATTACCTGAAGTCTAGTGCCCAAAGAAATTTTGTTGCAGATTTGGACGAACATTATCAAACGTTTAAAGAAATTTTGAAATATATGCTTCATAAAAACCTGAAAGCTGTTTAGACATAGAAGTTTAACATAAGAAAGCTGTTATGGACAAGAGGTGTAAACATAGGGTGCAGAAGGTGTTTTCTTGTATTTGCATGTACCATTCGACATTTTTTATAACTTAATAATACATCCAATGGGTCAGATTTATCAGGACTTCTATGTCTTAAAACTGGAATACAAACCCTAAAATAGATGAATTCAGGGAATTCCTCCATGGAGGAGTTAAAAAGTATTGTACATCTGACTATGGGTGAATAAAGTAATCTCTATTTACTTAAGGAGTGCTGCTTCCATCAACAAAAATAATCAATTCTCTAATTTACTCTAATTAGCTATCTGCAGGTGTTAACTGATAGCAAGTGTTTTACCTTGTCTCCAGGCTCACTTCCTTTTGGTACTATTGGAAACCGTACAGGACGCTGGAGAGGAGAGGAGGCTTGTTGGGAGAGAATATCAAGATGAGTGCAAGAAAATAGAACCTGGAGTGATGTCACAACTGTAACTCACACATGCTTCAGGTCATCAATTACAAACATGCCATCCTGATTCAAGTGAAAGGTTTAGGACATTGAGGATGTCAGAAGCATGTGACTCATCACATGCTTCAGGTCGCCCAATACAAACATGCTGTCCTGATTCATGTGAATGCCCTCAGTGCTCTGGCTTCAATGCCCTTAGCTGATGTCACTACCAGGAAATGCCCCCACTTCAGGTATAGCTGAATATGATTTTAAAAGAAGCGTGACAGGCTATCTCAGACGGAAGAAGCCAGCAGAAGATACAGGTATTGTTAGAATTTTTATCAAAGTCTCTTCTCAACGTTGCTAAATTTTTTCTCAGTAACTTTACAGTTGCAATTTAAGTGTCTTTAGTTGAGATGTTTGGCAAGCTTTGCAATAATTTGCATCTGGGCAAAGAAGATACAAACAATATGTGACAAATTGGAGGAAAGTAAGAATGTTCTTATTAAAAAAAAAATTTTAATATCAGAGAAATATATAATTATTATGAAACCATAGCTTGGTCTTGAAAATGAGGCATTTGATAAGATACATATAGGTGAATAGTATGTACTAAACAATCCAAACTAACACAACATGCAAATAAATAATGTGTACTGTGTGTTCAACATGAACCATTATGGAATTTCACTGGGATACATGTGAACTAGTTACTAGTTTTTTCAAGACTGAAAGTTAGAGGATTGATCAAAGGTTTTAAGTTGGAAACAATGCTCACAATGCTCACAAAAACTTGTGCCAGAACAAATATAATAAAATGCAGTAGAGCACCAATATAACAGCCTACCCCAATATGTTCAGATGCGGGTGCATGGAGTATGGCAGTATATGATAGGATCGATCAGACAACCTAGGGTTAAAGTACCCTAGGAAGTCTGAAAAAAGTTATAATAAATAAAAAAAGTTAAAAAAATAATTAATTATAAAAAAAACCCTAAAAATTCAAATTACCCCCCTTTCCTAGATTTAACTGCGTAATGGAAAATATCGCCCCAATTTGAATCTGCACTGTCGCATTTACATAATCAAATTAACCAGAATAATGGGAAAAATTGAGTTTTTCTCATTACGCTGTAGATCAAGGTTGGAATATGGATCACAAATAAATTTATTGAAATCAAGTTATTTAATACACGTTTCAAGAGGAAAGATTCCTGTTATTTTAAGACACGCGTGTCAAGATGAGGTTTATGTATTTTTACTACAATTTATGTTTTTACTGTTATGTTTTTCTTGAATATTTTACTTTCTTTTTATTATCATTATTTATTATTTTTATAGTTTCTTGAAGTACCTGATGAAGGGAGCGGTACGCTCCTGAAATGGTACACTCCGGAAACGCTGTAGCACCTTTGATGCTAAGGCACAGTGAGAAAAACTCCAATTTTCTCCCATTAATCCTACATTTTTTTATCTGAGTCACAAAAATGCCAACATCGTAGTACTTTAGGCTAAAAGAATCGATTAGTGTCCTTGACAGTGTTTTACTCCCTACCCAGTTCCAGATACTGGCATACAGTAAACAATTTTAGAAATGGACTCTCTGTATTCTGAGGAAGCACAATTGAAATACTTTTTCTTGTTGTGGATACTCACAACCCTATATAAAAAGTCAGACAGGAAACTGTTTGGGTTCCCATTCATCTTTCACCTGAGCAAATGCTCGAGGCAAGGTGCAATCTTGTTAACAGAATATCTTCTCCGCTCAGACCATTTCTAATGAGAAAATTGCTTTTTTTTCTAGAAGATGACCCTTTCCTACCTTGGAACACAACATCATGCAATGGAGATATACCAGCCACAGATTCTGCATCAGACAACTTTTTAGTCCAAACCTTGTGGTTACAGCAGAAGTTAAACTTCTTTTTAATCAACTACAAGAAACCAGGTAGTTCTTAGCCAAAATCATGGTATATTGGTAATTTTGGGACAGTTCCTATTTCTGCATAGTTTTTTTTTATATAGGTTATAACAGCTTTAGGGTGCATCTTTTTATCACCACGTACATGTTAGAAATAGATGACCGTAGTATCAACAGAGTCCGCCAAGTCCAAACTCATGCTGGTTCCCAGTATAAATCAAGGAAGTACATGCTGAGAGTTAACAGTAACCGGTTGTAAATAGCCTTCCACAAGACCAACATAATTTGCAGTCATACAATTGTACTTTTTACTACTTTATGACCCGTCTTTGGCATAATGTCCAGTTTTACCATAGGCAAAGCAAGTAAGGTCTTTATGCTGACCTCATTTATTAGCATGTCAATATTGAAAAAATCAGGTCTTACCACACTTGGCTTCTGGACCAGTCCTTTCCTGACACAGTCATTTTCAGCAAATGTCACAGCAGTTGTTCGTTCAGTGCCACCGCATGAACAGGAGCGAACAGCAAGCATACAGCACAAGCTGTATATAACAGATCATGCTGACACGGAAGGATATGGGTCAGCCTAGACTACTGGGCATGAAGTAGTCTTTGCTCCCACAACCTGGGGAGATTACTCTATTCTCAGTAGCCTCAGCTGAAAATTTTATAATTAGTTAACAGGTTCACGACCGCCCGCCGTGTATTCACGGCGGCGGTCGGGTCCCGGTGCATGGAGAGGGCTCACGGGCCATTTAAAAAAAAAATTAAATAAAAAATTCTAAAAAGTGATCAAAAGTTTGTTAAGTTCTAAAAATAATATAATTGAAAACATCATCAAAGGTGCAAAAAAATGACACCACCCCACAGCTCCGTACACCAAAGTATGAAAAAGTTATTAGCGCAAGACGGAGGTTTTAATTTTTGTAAGTGTATGAAAACATTAAAGAGAGAAGAAGAGACAGCAATCCAAATTGTACACGTTAGTTCATATAATTTGGTGCTCGAGAGGGTTCTGGTACATGAACCTGTAACCGAGACATCGATGGAGGACCACAGCACGCCAGGAATTCCAAAGAATGAAGGCTTTATTCACATGAAGGCATAAGATTCGCGAATCTTATGCCTTCTAGTGAAAAAGCCTTCATTCTTTGGAATCCTGGCGTGCTGTGGCTTCCTCCATCAGTGTCTCTGAAAACATTATAAAAACTATATAGTTTGGTTATCTGCATAATCGTATTGACCCAAAGAATAAAGTAGACTGTCATTTGGGGCGTACATTGAAATCCATAAAATCCAAGCCCACAAGAAACGGACAAATGCGTTTTTTCACCCCTTTTCACTGCCATTTGGAATTTTTTTCCCGTTTCCCAGTACACAGCAGGGAATATTCAATGCCACCATTATGAAGTGCAATTTGTTACTCAGAAACAAGCCATCACAGCTCTCTTTATGTGTAAAATAAAAAAGTTATAGATTTTTGAAGGTGGGAGTGAAACATGGAAATGAAAAACAGAAAGGCCTGTCCTGAAACGCGTTAAAGTGAGATTAACCACTCAATGCTCTGCACCGAACAGAGTTACTAAGGGTGTATGAAGAGAGCTCACAGGGTGAGCCCTCATCATACAGGTGGGGTTGACTGCATATTGCAGCAAACACCCATGCTATACCTGCAATCATTGCCAGCACCCGTAACAAGTATTATCCCCTTGATTGCTGCATTAAGACAGCGGCGTATGGCCACCGGCATTTTGTTGAGATCACAGATCCCTGTACGTCATCAGGAAGCGGCAATTGGTTGCCATGACAGCCAAAGTATTTGTCAGACCCGAGGCTGTATGGCTTTTGGTAGATTTAAATCCTATGAATGCCCTATACTGCAATACAGGAGCATTGCAGTAGTTGGTAGGATATCAGATAAAAAAGTTAAAAAAATAATAAAAAATTTTAATGATTATAAACTAAATGACAATAAAGCAAAAACAGGTGTTGGCGCATCCCAAAATGACCAATCTATAAAATTATAAAAAACGGTTATTCCTGGTAGTGAATCCCATAATGGAAAATAGCTCCCAAGATCGAGAGTCCACTTTTACACCATTTACAATCACATTAAAACATGATCAATGGTAGCAACAGTTGTCTAATTGGTAGGAATGAAATGTCGCTCATTCTCTCAAAAAAAACACCTTACACAGCTTCATACAACAAAGTATGAAAAAGTTATTAGGGTCAGAAGATGGCGAAACACATTTTTTTTCGTTCACATTGTTTTTAATTTTTGAAAAAAGTAGTAAAACACAATAAAACCTATATATAAATTAAAACAAAGAATAAAGTAGATTATCATTGGGACGTGCACATGATGAAAGTATAAGTTAAAAATGAGCCCACAAATGCATTTTTTCGCCAATTTCACCACATTTTCCAGCTTCCCAGTACATGGCATGGAATAATATAATGTCACTGAGAAGTAAAATTTGTTACGCCGAAAATAACCTCACAAGCTTCTGTACACCAAAAAAAATAAAAGTTTGATATTTTGAAGGTGGAGAGTGAAAAAATAACGAAAAAAAAACATGCGACACCGTGGTAAAGGTTGAGGAAAAAAAAAGTTAGAAAGTTTTATAGGATTAGGAAAAGATAGCTTTTGGCTTAAGTGGTAGATTCCTGTTGGTACCTTTCCTCTCTTGGCACTGGGCCAACCATACAAGGAGTTCCATGCATTTTAGAGCAGTTGCACTCAAACCCTGTAGGCAGCTTACACACTCTGAACTAGAGCAAGAAGCATGGGTACCAATTAAAAAATCATGTGTTTAAAAATGACATGAAAAACTGCAAAAACGCATTAAAAAACGCAAAACAACACGCGTGTGTGAAAAACGTTAATGACTCCTAGCAAAAACTGACAAAAATACAGGCAATAACGTCAGTTTTCACGCATTTCACTCTGAAGTAATTGCAAAAAGACAGGTGTGAAATGGGCCTCTTAGACTAGGTTTACTTAGACTTGTCATGTTGGAAGGGTTAAAAACTTTGGATATTCCTAGAAAGGAAGAAAAAACACCACATTTCACCAACTTGGCGTTTACTTCATTCTGTATAGCCAAGTTTTCAGCAAAAATTGCTGTGAAAAACCTCACCTTGGGTATACACGAGTGTCAATTAAAAAAAAAAAAAATACTTGCAAGGAAGCATCTCTGCCGGCTAATAGAGCAAAGAAGAGAAGAGGATCCGCCAGGAGCCGCGATGAGGATCGGGAGCTGTGACGAACATGGGGCCGGAGGTGAGTATGTAAGGTTTGTTTTTTTTCATGTGCTGGGCGGGCTGGCTGTATATTACATGGGTGGCTGTGTACTACATGGGACTGGCTGGCTTTATACTACTGGGGGCTGGCTGGCTGTATACTACTGAGTTCTAGCTGGCTATGTACACATGGGGGCGGCTGTTACACATGGGGGCTGGCTGGCTGTATACTACTGGGGGCTGCTGTATACTACTGGGGGCGGCTGTAGTCCTTGGGTGGCTGGCTGTATACTAACTGGGGCTCGCTGTATACTAATGGGGGCTGGCTGTATACTACTTGGGGCTGGCTGTATACTACATGGGGCTGGCTGGCTGTATACTACTTGGGGCTGGCTGGCTGTATACTACATGGGGCTGGCTGTATACTACTGGGGGCTGGCTATATATACTACTGGAGGCTGGCTATATATATGGGTGTGGCTCTATATGGTAGAATATGACCAATGCATTTCCCCCCCTTGGGCTTATACTTACCACTTTTTGGTGGTAAAATTAGGGATTTTGCTTCTACTCGGGTCGGCTTATACTACAGTATATACAATATTAAAAATGAAACATTTTAAAACGCACAAAACTTCAGACAAACATGTCCCATGTTAGGGATTTTGTTTTGAGGTGGTGTCCTCTAACAGGTCAGTGGGTTTCATCATTAGGAGTTATCCTAGATATTTTAGTAGATAGTCCAGGACTGTGGGGATGCACTGGAGCAGCTCTGAGAGGACAGGCATAGAAAGGCAGATAGTAGGAGATCAAGCAGAAGGTCTGGTCAGAAAAAATATTCAAGAAGGACAGACTGTGGTAATGATACTGATACATTTATGCAACTATTCTATTCCTCTATTCTGTTGTCCACCAAGTGTGAGAACAAAGCCTTATGCCCACTTCTTCACCAGTTTTCTGGGTACAAGGCATGAAAAAAAATCACAATTCCTGACACACAGCCAGGCAATTGTGACTATTTTCTTTTTTCCGCAATGCATGTCAATTTTTTAAGAATGCATCAGGCCTGCTGAATGTATTGTATTGCCGTCACCAAAATACCCGCGCAAGGTATAAACTGTTATTTACACAGGCAAAATCTGCTATAGATTTATTTCACATCTTGTGCATCAGTGCAGGGATTATAAGACTGGTGCACACTGAGACACTCTTTATAAATTCCTCCGAGATAAGTAGAAAATTTGAGAAACAAGTATCTGCTATTCAAGCTGAACATTCCTCCCCCGTTTACTGGACTCTTGTGAACATTTCTGAGATGTAATGCAGGCTCTTAATGTAGATGACTGAGATGAGAGGAACCGCTTTTCTCGGTAGGACACCTAACTAGACATGACTGTTTGCTAGGGGCATCATTTTGCTTGATTGGTTGTTCGGCCGCAAATCTGAGTTACACAGCAGATCTGAACCTTGAACCCGAACGGGAACATCGGGCCTGTTCTTCTCTGTTGATAACTAAATTTCACAGATATATTAGTGAATCCCTGATATGCATTGACAATTTTATTATCGTGGGTTTCTAAACAAATATATATGAGGAAGTTTGGATATAAAAAGTTTTTTTACATTATTTTACAATCCTGCAGTAAGAAAGACTTGGTTAGTAGTCATATTCAAAAACATGTTTTCATGATGCACGCTAACTAATTTCGTTTTACTGTTCCCTTGACTACCTACATTTCATACAAGTATTTGCTTTAATCGACATTTGCCTTAAAGAACTGGAGAGAGGAGATACAGGTCAGAAAGAAAAACACAGGACTCCATTGCTTCAAACATCTTTATACCTAGCCATTAGACAAATACCACCATAAATTGGAGCCTTAAAAGACAGTCCATTCCTAAACTGACATATAGCCCAATATCATTAAAAAACAAATAAGCATAAAGTCAGTATTCAAAAAGCTACTCAACTTCTTAGAGATGTTCTGTGCCATTCATTGCAATGTGGAAAAAGGCATAAGACAACCAAGTACATTGAAATTAATTTGGTTAGCTTCAAGTAACTTAAACACCAGTTACTTAATCAATGAATTGAAATTTAACGTAAAATCACAAAAATCTGATGATTAAACATAAAGAACAATTAGGAATATAGCTTAAAAAATGTAAATATAGTATTGCAAACACCTGTGGAAGGCTTGGGCGACATCCTTTGTCTTTAGTAGTAAAGCTGAAGAGTGTGGATGATGATGTGATTTTTTCTTACATTCTGTCCTTACTGTTTGAACACTGCCTTATTCCTTTCCTGGCTGTCTTAATTATATTTTCACCACACTTCTGTCTCCTGTATATTTTACTCTAGGTGTAACAGTTAAGTTAGCGAGATGGAAATATTCTCCTTTCACTCACATTTCTTCCTGCTGATCTGCCTTGTTGGATGTCAAGGAATTGATCCAATCACCTTCTGAAGGGACCTGACATCTCATATAAGGTTTTTCTGCCATTTTACCTGTGATTGCTATAAGTCGTATTTGGAGCCAGCTGCCATTTATCTGTATTTTGAATTATGACCCTTTCTATTTTTTCTCCCTGACCAAGAGGAAAAGCCCGGCAGCTGCTAAAATTATGGGAAGCATCAGAGAGACATAGTGCTCTTGGTAAAGACATAGGACCAGATTTAAAAACTGGCAGCTCCAATTTGCACATGTATTTATGAAGTGTTTGAACCAGTTTTGCGTCACAGCTGCACTGTGTCACACAAAACTCTAAAGGGCGCAACATTTGTGTGAAAATCCAACTAATTGTGGGCCCAGTCTGTTAAACTTAGTGCCACAAAAAAAACCCTGTTGTTCTCAGTTAAGGATGCTCAGCGTGTACAGGGTGCACCAGATTATTGAAGACTGTGCACTGGTCTTCAATAATCTGGCAACTAGTGATGCAAACTGCAATTCATTTCAGAAATTGCCCTTTTCAGGCAGATAGGAGATGGGGGGAGATAGCTGTGATGAACGAGTGAAATATTTCAGTTTCAGGGCAGTGTAAAAGTGAGAGAACCTTAATACTGCAATCATCAGCATCTACAGAATAGAAGAACTCTTGCTGCAAAATCTTGTAGCATCTTCAATCACCTTGAAACACTTGTTCACTGCAATTGTGTTTTTGTAAAGCAGCAGTTTCGGTTTTCTGCATAAGTATACATCAAAACTTCAACACATATGTTCACGGCAAGCAGTTTTCTTTGCGAAGCAGCAGTGTCAGTTTTCTGCTTATGTATCCATTACAAACTTGCACATATGCAAAATGGTATGTCACATCGGCTGGAACCTTGTAGCCGCCGTGGGTAAGCAAGGTTGATGTAATCCTGTACCTTGGGCATGTGTTAAAGTTCCGGTCACTTACAGGGCATGCCATAGCTGCTGCGTGTCGTGTGCGTGAGCATTTTTTGGAATTTACATCCTGCTGCTGCTTGATTATCAGGACTGCAAAAACTCACCTCAGTGAGTCAAATTGGTGGTGGGCACCAATGGTGAAGTTCCCATTGGGGAGGAGGAGAAAGAAGTAGCCAATGCAACAGGAAAACACCACCAGCTCAGGAAGGAGAGTTAGTAGTCCACAATGGGGAAGTCATGTTCAATTCTCCTCAAACTCCCCCACCATGGATATGGCACATAGTACCATGTAAACTCCATGGTGGAAGATACACTTCTTCTAGTACTGAGGGAAGGGTCACCCCATTCAATTTATGGTGTGTGGTAATTAGATATGTTGTCAGAACTTGCCTGTGTGGCTTGCAGGCGCAGGCGTACACTGCAGCAAGTGTACTGTCAGAACACCTCTAGTTTTGTCATCACCGACAAGAGACTGCCTGGTATGAACACACAAGAGCACCTAAACAGCAGTGAGAGGAAGGGGATGTGGTTTTCCCATGCTTTACTAACTGTGAAATGACTGACTGGGCTGAACACTAGATCACCTTTCACCTTCATTACATAAACATTTTTTAATTAATTCTTTGAATATTTTTTTGTTATGTCTCCCTGTCTGAGTCACGGGCGCGACCCGTGGCTCTCCGCATACCTCCGGTGCCCGGTGCACTTACCTCCCCCGGTCCAGTGGCGATCTCCTCTGCTCGCGGCTCGGCGCGCACGTCCCATCTCTAGAGCGTGCATGCGTTGGCGCTAAGATTTAAAGGGCCAGCGCACCAATAATTGGCGCGTGGCTTGATTTAAATTCCAGCCTCTTCCTGTTACCCTTGCCAGATCTTCAAACTTCCTGAAGAGAAAGCTCTCCTGTGATTCCTGCGTTCCTGTGATTCCTGCGGTTCCTGTGATTCCTGTATTCCGCGTTCCTGTGTGCAGTTCCGTTCTGTGTTCGGTATGCCAGTCCGTTCCTGTGGTCCTGTGTTCCTGTGTGCCGTCGTTCCCGTTCCTGTGTTCTATTTGCCAGTCGCCGTTCCTGTGGTCTGTGATCCTGTGTGCCAGTCTACTCCTGTGGTCCTTTCCTGTGTGCAGCTCCTGCGATCCCTGATGTAAGTCCTAGTGTGCCCTACCACTGCTATTCTCTGCCGCACCCTCCAGGATACAGACTGTCTCCGTGTTTACTACCTTGTCAGCCACCACGGGCTAGTCGCACCTGTGGAACGACTGGTGGTATCCCGCCGCAGCAAGTCCATCCCGCTTTGCGGGGGCCCTGGTGAAAACGGGGTGCCACTTAGACTCCGGTCGCAGGTCAGCTAGTACATCTCCCGTGGTGGTCCAGAGGGTCCACAGACTCCAGCCCTGTTAATGTAATTATTTCAAGTTTTTCCCTAGCCCATTTTTTTCTATAGCAACTGCCCCGTTATTGACATCATGTATCAGCCCTGTAGCCCTACCATATCCTCTTACAGCCATTATGTGTGGTGTTAAAATCTGGGTCCCCATTGACTTCAATGATGTTCGTATTCGGGTCAAAGTTTAACCTGAAGTCTAGGTCCCAAAGAAAATTTTGTTGCAGATTTGGGACGAACTTATCAAACGTTTAAATGAAATTTGAAATTATGCTTACATAAAACCCTGAAGAAGCTGTATAGACATAGAAGTTTAACATAAGAAAGCTGTTATGGACAAAGAGGTGTAACATAAGGGTGCAGAAGGTGTTTTCTTGTATTTGCATGTACCATTCGACATTTTTTTACAACTAAAAAATACATACCATGGGTCCATTTATCAGGACTTCTATGTCTTAAAACTGGAATACAAACCCTAAAATAGATGAATTCAGGGAATTCCTCCATGGAGGATTAAAAAGTATTTGTACATTGACTATGGGTGAATAAAGTAATCTCTATTTACTTAAGGAGTGCTGCTTCCATCACAAAAATAATCAATTCTCTAATTTACTCTAATTAGCTATCTGCAGGTGTTAACTGATAGAAGTGTTTTACCTTGTCTCCCCAGGCTACTCTCCTTTTGGTAACTTGGAAACCGTACAGGACAGCTGGAGAGGGAGGAGGCTTGTTGGGGAGAGAATATACAAGATGAGTGCAAGAAGAAAATAGACCTGGAGTGATGTCACAAGCTGTAACTCATCACATGCTTCAAGGTCATCCAATTACAAAATGCCATCCTGATTCAGTGAAAGGTTTAGGACATTGAGTGATGTCAGAAGCATGTGACTCATCAACATGCTCAGTCGCCCAATACAAACATGCTGTCCTGATTCATGTGAATGCCCTCAGTGCTCTGGCTTCAATGCCCTTAGCTGATGTCACTACCAGGAAATGCACCCACTTCAGGTAAGCTGAATAGGATTTTAAAAGAAGCGATGACAGGCTATATCTCAGACTAGGAAGAAGCCAGCAGAATGATACAGGTATTGTTAGAATTTTTATCAAAGTCTCTTTCCAATGTGCTAAACTTATTTTTTCGTAATTTAAGTTGCAATTAAGTGTCTTTAGTTGAGATTGGCAAGCTTTGCAATTAATTTGCACTTCTGGGCAAAGAAAGATATCAACAATATGTGACAAATTGGAGAGAAGTAAGAATGTTCTTATTAAAAAAAAAAATTTAATTCAGAGAAAATTATATAATTATTATGAAACCATAGCTTGGTCTTGAAAATGAGGATTGATAAGATACAAATTAATTAGGTGAATAGTATGTACTAAACAAATCCAAACTAACACTACATGCAAATAAATAATGTGTACTGTGTTCAACATGAATCACTTGGAATTTCACTGGGATACAGTGCAACTAGTTACTAGTTTTTTCAAGACCTGAAAGTTGAGGATTGATCAAAGGTTTTAAGTTGGAACAATGCTCACAATGCTCACAAAAACTTGTGCCAGAACAAATAATATAAAATGCAGTATGAGCACCAATTATAAACAGCCTACCCCCGAAATATGTTCAGATGCGGGTGCCATGGAGTATGGCAGTATATGATAGGATCGATCAGAAAACCTAGGGTTAAAGTACCCTAGGAAGTTGAAAAATAGTATAAATAAAAATAAAAAAGTTAAAAAAATAAATTATAATAAAAAACCCTAAAAATTCAAATTACCCCCCTTTCCCTAGCATTTAACTGCGTAATGGAAAAATCGCCCCAATTTGAATCTGCACTGTCGCATTTACAATATCAAATTAACCAGAAATAATGGGAAAAATTGAGTTTTTCTCATTACGCTGTAGCATCAAAGGTTGGAATATGGATCACAAATAAATTTATTGAAATCAAGTTATTTACTACACGTTTCAAGAGGAAAGATTCCTAGTTATTTTAAGACACGCGTGTAAGATGAGGTTTATGTATTTTTTACTACAATTATGTTTTACTGTTATGTTTTCTTGAATACTTTTTACTTTCTTTTTATTATCATTATTTATTATTTTTATAGTTTCTTGAAGTACCTGATGAAGGGAGCGGTCGCTCCTGAAATGGTACACTCCGGAAACGCTGTAGCCCCTTTGATGCTAGGCACAGTGAGAAAAACTCCAATTTCTTCCCATTAATCCTACATTTTTTTATCTGAGTCACAAAAAATGCCAACATATGTATGTACTTTAGGCTAAAAGAATCGATTTAGTGTCCTTGACAGTGTTTTACTCCTACCCAGTTGTCCAGATACTGGCATACAGTAAACAATTTTAGAATGGACTCTCTGTTTCTGAGGAAGCACAATTGAAATACTTTTTCTTGTCTGTGGATAATCACAAACCCTATATAAAAAAGTCAGACAGGAAACTGTTTGGGTTTCCCATTCACTTTCACCTGAGCAAATGCTGAGGCAAGGTGCAATCTTGTTTAACAGAAATATCTTCTCCGCTCAGACCATTTCTAATGAGAAAATTGCTTTCTTTTCTAGAAGAATGACCCTTTCCTACCTTGGAACACAACATCATGCAATGGAGATATACCAGCCACAGATTCTGCATCAGACAAAATTTTAGCTTCAAACCTGTGGTTACAGCAGAAGTTAAACTTTCATTTTTAATCATACTACAAGAAACCAGGTAGTTCTTAGCCAAATCATGGTATATGGTAATTTTGGGACAGTTCCTATTTCTGCATCAGTTTTTTTTATATAGGTTATAACAGCTTTAGGGTGCATCTTTTTATCACCACAGTACATGTGTAGAAATAGATGACCTGTAGTTCAACAGAGTCCGCCAAGTCCAAACTCATGCTGGTTCCCAGTATAAATCAAGGAAGTCACATGCTGAGAGTTAACAGTAACCGGTTGTAAATAGTCCTTCCACAAGACCAACATAATTTGCAGCATCAATTGACTTTTTACTACTTCTATGAAACCTGTCTTTGGCATAATGTCCAGTTTTACCATAGGCAAAGCAAGTAAGGTCTTTATGCTGACCTCATTTATTAGCCATGTCAATATTTGAAAAAATCAGGTCTTACCACACTTGGGCTTCGGACCAGTCCTTTCCCTGCACACAGATCATTTTCAGCAAATGTCACAGCAGTTGTTCCGTTAGGTGCCAGGCCGCACTGAACAGAGCGAACAGCAAGCATACAGCACAAGCTGTATAACAGATCATGCTGACCGGAAGGATATGGGTCAGCATAGACCACCTGGGCATGAAGTAGTCTTTGCTCCCACAACCTGGGGAGACTACTTATTTCCAGTAGCCTCAGCTGAAAATTTTAATATTAGTAACAGGTTCACGACCGCGCCGTGTATTCACGGCGGCGGTCGGGTCCCGGTGCATGGAGAGGGCTCACGGGCCATTAAAAAAAATTAAAATAAAAATTCTATAAAAAGTGATCAAAAGTTTGTTAAGTTCTAAAAATATATAATTGAAAACATCATCAAAAGGTCGCAAAAATGACACCACCCACAGCTCCGTACACCAAAGTATGAAAAAGTTATTAGCGCAAGACGGAGGTTTTAATTTTGTAAGTGTATGAAAACATTATAAAGAGAGAAGAAGAGACAGCAATCCAAATTGTACAAGTTAGTTCATATAATTTGGGCTCGTAGCCAGAGGTTCTGGTACATGAACCTGTAATCGCGACATCGGGAGGAAGCCACAGCACGCCAGGAATTCCAAAGAATGAAGGCTTTATTCACATAGAAGGCCTAAGATTCGCGAATCTTATGCCTTCTATGTGAATAAAGCCTTATTCTTGGAATTCCTGGCGTGCTGTGGCTTCCTCCATCGATGTCTCTGAAAACATTATAAAACCTATACAGATTGGGTCCGCATAATCGTATGACCCAAAGAATAAAGTAGACATGTCATTTGGGGGCGTACAGTTGAAATCATAAAATCCAAGCCCACAAGAAACGGCACAAATGCGTTTTTTCACCATTTTCACATGCATTTGGAATTTTTTCCCGTTTCCCAGTACACAGCAGGGAATATTCAATGCCACCTTAGAAGTGCAATTTGTTACTCAGAAAACAAGCCATACACAGCTCTTTATGTGTAAAATAAAAAAGTTATAGATTTTTGAAGGTGGGAGTGAAACATGGAAATGAAAAACAGGAAGGGCCTGGTCCTGAACCGGTTAAAGTGAGATTAACCACTCAATGCTCTGCAACGAACAGAGTTACTAAGGGTGTATGAAGAGAGCTCACAGGGTGAGCCCTCATCATACAAGGTGGGGTTGACTGCATATTGCAGCAAACACCCATGCTATACCTGCAATCATTGCCAGCACCCGTAACAAGTATTATCCCCTTGATTGCTGATTTAAGACAGCGGGTATGGCCACCGGCATCTTTGTTGAGATTCACAGATCCCTGTAGTAAGTCATCAGGAAGGCGCAATTGGTTGCCATGACAGCCACAAGTATTTGTCAGACCCGAGGCTGTATGGTTTTGGAGATATTATAAATCCTATGAATGCCCTATACTGCAATACAGGAGCATTGCGAAGTAGATGGTAGGAATGATCAGAAAAAAAATTAAAAAATAATAAAAAATTTTAATGATATAAAACAAATAGACAATAAAAGCAAAAACAGGTGTTGGCGCATCCCAAAATGCCCAATCTATAAAAAATATAAAAAAAAGGTTATTCCTGGTAGTGAATCCCATAATGGAAAATAGCTCCCAAGTATCGAGAAGTCCACTTTTACACCATTTTACATCACATTAAAACATGATCAATGGTAGCACAGTGTGTCTATGGTGTGGAATGAAATGTCAGCTCATCTCTCAAAAAATTACACCTTACACAGCTTCATACAACAAAGTATGAAAAGTTATTGGGTCAGAAGATGGCGAAACACATTTTTTTTCGTTCACATTGTTTTTAATTTTGAAAAGAAAGATAGTAGTAAAACACAATAAAACCTATATAAATATAAAACAAAGAATAAAGTAGACTTATCATTGGAGTGCACTATGTGAAAGTTGTAAAAATTGAGCCCACAAATGCATTTTTTCGCCAATTTCACCACATTTTCCAGCTTCCCAGTACATGGCATGGAATAATAAATAATGTCACTGAGAAGTAAAATTTGTACGCAGAAAATAAGCCCTCACACGCTCTGTACACCAAAAAAAAAAAAATTATAGATATTTTGAAGGTGGAGAGGAAAACGAAAAAAAAACATGCGACACACGTGGTTAAGGTTAGAAAGTTTATGATTAGGAAAAGATTAGCTTTTGGCTTAAGTGGTAGATTCCTGTGGTACCTTCCTCTCTTGGCACTGGGCCAACCATACAAGGGTTCCATGCATTTTAGGAGCAGTTGCATCAAACCCTGTAGGCAGCTTACACACTCTGAACTAGAGCAAGAAGCATACTGCAGCTACGCCACAAAACGGTTGACCCTTCTTAGTTACCTGAGCAAGCAGTTTCCACTTAAAAGAACGTGCAAAGTCCAACAGGTAACCAGTGCACGACCCTTAGTAAATTTGCCCCTATGTGCATACATGTATCATTGAATGCAGGTAATTTTGAGTGGTAAATGCTGAATCACTTTGTTGAAATAGACAGCAGAGAACAGCAGAGTAAGGGCCTGTTCCCATCTGCATTTTGGTTTCTGTTATGCAGTTTTCTAATTCATAATTTAAACAGAAGTCAGTTTTTTTAATGGATCAGTTTTAAAAAAAATTGACTTTGCTTTCCGTTAGTGTCATTTAGTTTCTGTTTTTTGTTTTTATAACCTTTTTTATTCTATTTTTCCTCTGAAATAACGGAAGGTCTCATGGATGATGTCAAAATGGGTACTAATAGCATTGTCAATTAAAAATAATGGGGAAAAAAACTGATTTGTTTCTTTGTTTTTAAATGAAAACTTCTATTAAATCAAAACAGAAGCCTGAATGCAGATGGGAACTGTCCCAAAGTTATAAAACAACATTCAGACAACTAATTCACTATTCACCCCTTAACAGGGTTCAAAACTAAAAACCATAATTATATAATCTTATTTTTAAATTTTTTTATAATGTGTTTCATGTATTGTATAGTTTGTCATGGTTAAGGAAACACCAATAATGTCTGTTATATCATGTGTTGTAATAGTCATTTAATATATATTGAATGCTTCCTCATAAAATCTTTGATAACACTTGAAGGGGCCCTCAAAGGCTTAAACATTAACATTCTATGGAGGATAGGTCTCTTAAAGGGGCCATCATCATGCCACTACGCTACGATCGGAGCGAGGGTCAGGTGTGTAGAGTGGCAGCTATAGAAACTTACAGCAAATACCTCTTCTATTGGGGACAGTTAGTAAGAACAGGTGTTACACCACAGATGGAGCTGTTTATAGTGTAACATCCATAATGTAATACAGATGACACCCATAAACGTGTAAACCCTTTTCACTGCCCTATAAAGATTGATAGTAAAGCACACTATTGAAGTTGTAAGGTAGAGAATATACTCATTTACAACAGTATAACCTGTACTCTATTCTTAGTGTTTTTGCCTCCCATACAATACCTCGATTTGTTGGAATCGGATGATAGAAAAGTAAGAGAATTTCCCCATTATTATAGCGGTAAGAAGGCCTGTTCACAATAACTTTGTTGTAAATCTAACATAGAAACAACTTAGTGCAACTTAATCTATTAAGAGCAGTATCGTTGGAGATCTGTCTTGTTTCGCAAGGTGATGATGCTGGCCAGAAGGAACAATGGTATATTTAGTTAGAATTGAAATAAATTGTCTATTTTAAAAGCTGCATTCTATTATTAGTCCCTCTTTTATGTTATATTGTAAAAATGCTACAGCAGTCTTGTTAGTGTATATACCTAGGCTAGTTCTTCATGTGTCTTCATGTGCTCCGGTACCATTGATATTAAATAACAGAAAAGTCCTTGGCTCTGTAATTTTACAATATATTATATCTCCAGGGCTGGATTATAGGGCCCTTAAGGGACACCACAAAGTGTTGCTGCGCCAAATAGCCTGCAATGTGTAGGTCTGGCTCACCAGCTTGTCTCTGAGCGGCTTCTGCTTTAACAGCCGGTCTAGAGAAGCGGCGCAGTATACAGGAACATTGGGTGAGACACAAGTAGGAAAATAGTCTCTGCTCTGCCATAGAACTATGAGCACGCACAGGACCTGACGTCCTTCTGTGATGGCACAGTGGGTGAATCACTGTGTCACCAGCGCAGGACGCGAACGCTCATGTGTCATGTGCTGACGGCAACAAGGAAGAGGAGGTAGTCGTGCATCGGGGGAAGTGAGTACAATTTTATTATTTTTGCAGGGGCTGCTTAATATGTATTACTGTAAATGTGTATTGCGTTACTGGGGGTGGGGACCATGTGTATATGGCTATGCGTTAATGGGGGTTGGGGGCCATGTGTATATCTATGAGGGGGTGGGGGCAATGTGTCATCATGTGACTGGGGGTGGGGGCTGTGGTGGGGGGCTATGTGTATAGTTGTTACAAGGGTGGATTTATGTATATATATCAGGGGCGTCGCTCGGTCAAAGAGGTCTGGGGTGGCCCCCGGATCTTTGTGGCCCGTTGTCCCCGAATGTCAGGTGTCTGGGCAAATTCCTCAGCACGTAGGTCTCCGTTCTCCACTACAGAGAGCAGGAGACATGATCAACACAGGGTCTCCTGCTTCTAGAAGCTCAATACAGCTGCCGGGAGCAGGAGACGCCGGCTGATGACAATCACCGCCCTCAGTCTTGTGAGAACACAGAGGAAGACAAGGTTGAGTATGTTTGTTTTATTAATTATACAGTGGCACTTTGAGAGACTGTGACGACTTACAGGGGGCTAAGGGGTGTGGAAAGGGGGGGTTGTGGGGGACATTACTTGCAGCTAAAAGCTTACTGGGGCCTATGAAGACATGGGTGCTGCAGATGTGATCAGGATTAATGAGCACTCGGGGGGGGAGCTGTGGGCGTACATTACTGAAGCTGGGACATTAAAGGGCGGTATGAGGACCATATGGAGGTAGCTGGGGGGACATTAAAGGGGGGCTATGAGGACATGAGGGACTTTGGAGGACTTTTTAGAGGGGGATGTGGGGGACATTACAGATGGCCGTGGGGGACATTGCAGGGGGCTGCGGGGACATTGCAAGGGGCTGCGAGGGACATTGCAGGGGACTGCAGGGGGCTTTGGGAGACATTGCAGGGGGCTGTGGGAGACATTGCAGGGGGCTGCAGGGGACATTACAAGGATGCGGAACAGTGCAGAGTTGTGCGGGGGGTGAACTCCATAGTCTGCAGGACCTTACACGGCCTTTGTGGGGGACATTATAGGGTTATAGGGGGATTTGGGAGGCTATTACAGGGAACTTGGGGGATATTACAGGGCTTTGGGGGAATTCAGGGGGCTATTAGGGACATGGGAGCGGTGGGGGACCTCATTTGTGGCTGTGGGCTTTACTTTTGGTTTAGGGGAACTGTTAGTTGGGGCTGTGGAGGACACTGGTGGGGGGTCGGTGTTTGGAACTATGTACAGGGAAGGAGTGAGGAGCACTCGTCCCCCTCCATCAGTCTGGCCCAGGAAAGCATTCATGGTGTGTGCGAAAAGGGCCTATTAGGGTAAAGGAGAGAAAGTGTTAGGGGGTAGCAGTACAGGCAATAAAGAAGTATAAGATGTCTTGTGTGTGAACTTAAGTGAGGACAAGTGTTGAGGAGGAGACGTGGTGATGTTGGGCCTGTAGCTGTATATGTTAGGTACAGTGTGTTATTATCGTTATTATTACAGGTTATGTACATGAGTGAACTACTGAAAATTTGGTCATATGTATTGGGGCCCGTGGCCCCGGATGTTCTGCGACCCTAGCAACGCCCCTGATATATATACAGGGGGGCTATATTGATTTGTTACCAGGGGGCTGTGAAATTTGTTACCAGGGGTGGTCTTATAATTTGTTACCAGGGGATTCGTATATATTACTTACGGAGGGGGGCGATGTAGTTATATACTTTGAGGGAGCTGTATACATTTTGGGGGACTTATTATTGCAAATTAATTAATAAAATTTAAAACGAAATGTGCCCGTGCGCCCTCACCTGCCTTAATCCAGCCTTGTTTATCCGTTTTGAATAGTGCAATGTCTTTGTTCTCATTGGGGGGACATGTATCATTTACTTTCTGTAGTCAGTTTTTTTTTGCTTATTGTACATTTTTAGGCGGCAAATCTGCACCTGGTCCAGGGCAGGGCAAAGGAAGGATTTTTTCAGGGACTCTGTGTTCATGGGACTCTGTTAACAGCTCAATGGAATTATGTCACATACTTTAAAGTTTTAAAATTTGCACAGTAACCTGTTTTTGAAAATACAGAACCATTTCGGAATCTGTGTAATTTATGGTACGTTTTAAGGGTGAAGGTCCCACAAGCGTTTATACTGCGCTTTGGTGCCTTGGAAACCTGTTTACAACACGCTGAGGAGAGTGATTGCCTAATTACATACTTTTAACATGGCGTTTACAAAACACAAATTAAACGCCCGGTTAACCCCTTAGGACGTGGCCCTTTGTTCGTTTTTGCTTAATTTTTCATCCCCCCCTTCAAAATCTGTAACTTTTTTATTCTCCATGTAAAGAGCTTCGGTTTGGGCTTGGTGGTTCTGCCTGACTACAAAGTGCACTTCATCGAGCGGGGTCAGCTTCGAGGATTCCATGCCGTGTGTGTACGGGAAGCGGGAAAAAAATTCAGAATGCAATTGGAAATGATTGAAAAAACGGCATTTGCGCCGTTGATCTTTGGGCTTGGATTTACAGCTTTCACTGATTGGACAAACCAAATCACATGTCTATTTATTCCTTGGTTATCGGTAGATGCAGGCAGGAACCAAAATTTGTCAGGTTTTATATGGTAAACAAAACAAAATTAAACCATTCTGTACAGAACAAAAATTGTTCATTTTGCCCCATGTGCTGGCGCATAATACTATTTCAGTACTTCAGGTGCAACGTAGCTGTTTGAGTGTGTTCAATTTTTGTGACTTTTGATGACGTTTGTAATGTATTCATTTTGAGACTTATGGGGCTATTGAATCTGTTTATTAGAATTTTTTATTATTTTGCAAAATGGCGCAAAAAATGACCTGTTTTGAATTTTGGGGCCGCGCCAATTCGTTACGGCGGTTGAAAAACTCGGAAAATTTGCTAATATTATTTTGGATAGATCGGACCATTTGGGACGCGGTTTTTAAAACACTTTTAAAACTTTTTAGCCGGACGCAGGGAGGGTACTACGATAAGAGGACGCAGATATAAAACTAAAACATGCGCTAAAGCAAGCGGCTCTCTCAATCACTTCCTATGTAGCCGGAGTGCACGGTGTTCGCCCCATGGTAAGAGCCAGAGGCGCTCACATGGTTTGTGTCTCTTCCTGCATATAACACCGCTTCTCACATGGCTTGGATCCTCTCTGCATATAACCCCTCACATGGCTTGTGTCCTCTCCTGGGCAATAACACCCTCACATGGCGGGTCCGTCTCCAGCATATAAACCCCTAATGGCCTTGGTCAACTCCTGCATATAACCCCTCACATTGTTTGTGCCCTTGCTCTCTCCTATAATTTCACCGCTCCACATGGCTTGGTGTCCTCTCCGTGTATATAACCCCCTCAAGGCTTGTGTCAAACTCTCGAATATACCCCTCACTCATGGCTGGTGTTCTCTGCCGTATATAAACTCTCACAGGGCTTGTCGACAACTGCATAATCCTTTCCATAGCTTGTGTCCCTCCTGCAACCAACCCTCACATGGCTGTGTTTCTCCCCTGTAGTATAACCCCCTCAGAACCCCTCCATGCTGTGTTCTCTCACTATTTAAATCCTCATATGGCTTATCTCTCCTGTATATAACCCCTTCACATAGCTTGATCCACTCGCATATAACGCTTCTCCCATGGCTGTATCCTCATCTGTGATTATATACCCACCCCTCACATGGCTTGTAGGACTCGGGCATGGTACCGTCCAGCATCCGGCTGTGTAGTCCCCGGTCCTGCTATATCACCTAATCAGCAGGGGCTTATGGATCCACTCCTGCATAGAACCTTGCTACATGGCTGTGTGTTCTCGCCCGGTTAATAGTTCACCCCCTCGGGTACCAATTAAAAAATCATGTGTTTAAAAATGACATGAAAAACTGCAAAAACGCATTAAAAAACGCAAACAACACGCGGGTGTGAAAAACGTTAATGACTCCTAGCAAAAATGACAAAATACAGGCAATAACGTCAGTTTTCACGCATTTCACTCTGAAGTAATTTGCAAAAAGACAGTGTGAAATGGGCCTCTTAGGATTAGGTTTACTTAGACTTGTCATGTTGGAAGGGTTTAAAAACTTTGGATATTCCTAGAAGGCAAAAGAAAAACACCACATTTCACCAACTTGGCGTTATGTACGTCTCTGTATAGCCAAGTTTTCAGCAAAAATTTGCGTGAAAAAACCTCACCTTGGGTATACACGAGTCAGTAATTAAAAAAAAAAAAAATACTTGCAAGGAAGCATCTCTGCCGGCTAATAGAGCAGAGAGAAGAGGATCCGCCAGGAGCCGCGATGAGTGATCGGGAGCTTGTGACGAAAATGGGGCCGGAGGTGAGTATGTAAGGTTTGTTTTTTTTCATGTGCTGGGCGGGCTGGCTGTATATTACATGGGTGGCTGTGTACTACATGGGACTGGCTGGCTTTATACTACTGGGGGCTGGCTGGCTGTATCTACTGAGGTTCTAGCTGGCTATGTACACATGGGGGCTGGCTGTTACCACATGGGGGCTGGCTGGCTGTATACTACTGGGGGCTGCTGATACTACTGGGGGCGGCTGTAGTCCTTGGGTGGCTGGCTGTATACTAATGGGGGCTCGCTGTATACTAATGGGGTGGCTGTATACTACTTGGGGCTGGCTGTATAATACATGGGGGCTGGCTTGGCTGTATACTACTTGGGGCTGGCTGGCTGTATACTACATGGGCTGGACTGCTGCTATATACTACTGGGGCGCTGGCTCTATATACTACTGGAGGCTGGCTATATATACTGTTGGCATGGTAGAATATGACCAATGCATTTCCCCCCCTTGGGCTTATACTTACCACTTTTTGTGGTAAATTAGGATTTTGCTTTACTCGGGTCGGCTTATACTACAGTATATACAATATAAAATGAAAACATTTTAAAACGCACAAAACTTCAGACAAACTGTCCCATGTTAGGGATTTTGTTTTGAGTTGGTGTCCTCTAAAGGTCAGTGGGTTTCATCATTAGGAGTTATCCTAGATATTTTAGTAGATAGTCCAGGACTGTGGGGATGCACTGGAGCAGCTCTGAGGACAGGCATGAAAGGGCAGATAGTAGGAGATCAAGCAGAAGGTCTGGTCAGAAAAAATATTCAAGAAGGACAGACTGTGGTAATGATACTGATACATTTATGCAACTATTCTATTCCTCTATTCTGTTGTCCACCAAGTGTGAGAACAAAGCCTTATGCCCACTTCTTCACCAGTTTTCTGGTGTACAAGGCATGAAAAAAAATCACAATTCCTGACACACAGCCAGGCAATTGTGACTATTTTCTTTTTTCCGCAATGCATGTCAATTTTTTAAGAATGCATCAGGCCTGCTGAATGTATTGTATTGCCGTCACCAAAATACCCGCGCAAGGTATAAACTGTTATTTACACAGGCAAAATCTGCTATAGATTTATTTCAACATCTTGTGCATCAGTGCAGGGATTATAGACTGGTGCACACTGAGACACTCTTTATAAATTCCTCCCGAGATAAGTAGAAAATTTGAGAAACAAGTATCTGCTATTCAAGCTGAAACATTCCTCCCCCGTTTACTGGACTCTTGTGAACATTTCTGAGATGTAATGCAGGACTCTTAATGTAGATGACTGAGATGAGAGGAACCGCTTTTCTCGGTTAGGACACCTAACTAGACATGACTCAGTTGCTAGGGGCATCATTTTGCTTGATTGGTTGTTCGGCCGCAAATCTGAGTTACACAGCAGATCTGAACCTTGAACCCGAACGGGAACATCGGGCCTGTTCTTCTCTGTTGATAACTAAATTTCACAAGATATATTAGTGGAATCCCTGATATGCATTGACAATTTTATTATCGGTGGGTTTCTAAACAAATATATATGAGGAAGTTTGGTATATAAAAAGTTTTTTTACATTATTTTACAATCCTGCAGTAAGAAAGACTTGGTTATTAGTCATATTCAAAAACATGTTTTCATGATGCACGCACTAATTTCTTTTACTGTTCCCTTGACTACCTACATTTCATACAAGTATTTGCTTTTAATCAGACATTTGCTTAAAAGAACTGGAGAGAGGAGATACAGGTCAGAAAGAAAAACACAGGACTCCATTGCTTCAAACATTCTTTATACCTGCCATTAGACAAATACCACCATAAATTGGAGCCTTAAAAGACAGACCATTCCTAAACTGACATATAGCCCAATATCATTAAAAAACAAATAAGCATAAAGTCAGTATTCAAAAAGCTACTCAACTTCTTAGAGATGTTCTGTGCCATTCATTGCAATGTGGAAAAAGGCATAAGACAACCAAGTACATTGAAATTAATTTGGTTAGCTTCAAGTAACTTAACACCAGTTACTTAATCAATGAATTGAAATTTAACGTAAAATCCAAAAATCTGATGATTAAACATAAAGAACAATTAGGAATATAGCTTAAAAATGTAAATATAGTATTGCAAACACCTGTGGAAGGCTTGGGCGACATCCTTTGTCTTTAGTAGTAAAGCTGAAGAGTGTGGATGATGATGTGATTTTTCTTACATTCTGTCCTTACTAGTTTGAACACTGCCTTATTCCTTTCCTGGCTGTCTTAATTATATTTCACCACACTGTCTGTCTCCTGTATATTTTACTCTAGGTGTAACAGTTAAGTTAGCTGAGATGGAAATATTCTCCTTTCACTCACATTTCTTCCTGCTGATCTGCCTTGTTGGATGTCAAGGAATTGATCCAATCACCTTCTGAAGGGACCTGACATCTCATATAAGGTTTTTCTGCCATTTTACCTGTGATTGCTATAAGTCGTATTTGGAGCCAGCTGCCATTTATCTGTATTTTGAAATTATGACCCTTTCTATTTTTTTCTCCCTGACCATAAGGAAAAGCCCGGCAGCTGCTAAAATTATGGGAAGCATCAGAGAGACTAGTGCTCTTGGTAAAGACATAGGACCAGATTTAAAAACTGGCAGCTCCAATTTGCACATGTATTTATGAAGTGTTTGAACCAGTTTTGCGTCACAGCTGCACTGTGTCACACAAAACTCTAAAGGGCGCAACATTTGTGTGAAAATCCAACTAATTGTGGGCCCAGTTCTGTTAAACTTAGTGCCACAAAAAACCCTGTTGTTCTCAGTTAAGGCATGCTCAGCGTGTACAGGGTGCACCAGATTATTGAAGACTGTGCACTGGTCTTCAATAATCTGGCAACTAGTGATGCAAACTGCAATTCATTTCAGAATTGCCCTTTTCAGGGCAGATAGGAGATGGGGGGAGATAGCGTGATGAACGAGTTGAAATATTTTCAGTTCAGGGCAGTGTAAAGTGAGAGAACCTTAATACTGCAATCATCAGCATCTACAAATAGAAGAACTCTTGCTGCAAAATCTTGTAGCATCTTCACATCACCTTGAAACACTTGTTCACTGCAATGTGTTTTTGTAAAGCAGCAGTTTCGGTTTTCTGCATAAGTATACATCAAAAACTTCAACACATATGTTCACGGCAAGCAGGTTTTTTCTTTGCGAAGCAGCAGTGTCGTTTTCTGCTTATGTATCCATTACAAACTTGCACATATGCAAAATGGTATGTCACATCGGCTGGAACCTTGTAGCCGCCGTGGGTAAGCAAGGTTGATGTACATCCTGTACCTTGGGCATGTGTTAAAGTTCCGGTCACTTACAGGGCATGCCATAGCTGCTGCGTGTCGTGTGCGTGAGCATTTTTTGGAATTTACATCCTGCTGCTGCTTGATTATCAGGACTGCAAAGAACTCACCTCAGTGAGTCAAATTGGTGGTGGGCACCAATGGTGAAGTTCCCATTGGGGAGGAGGAGAAAGAAGTAGCCAATGCAACAGGAAAACACCACCAGCTCAGGAAGGAGAGTTAGTAGTCCACAATGGGGAAGTCATGTTCAATTCTCCTCAAACTCCCCACCATGGATATGGCACATAGTACCATGTAACTCCATGGTGGAGATACACTTCTTCTAGTACTGAGGGAAGGGTCACCCCATTCAATTTATGGTGTGTGGTAATTAGATATGTTGTCAGAACTTGCCTGTGTGGCTTGCAGGCGCAGGCGTACACTGCAGCAAGTGTACTGTCAGAACACCTTAGTTTTGTCACTCACCGACAGAGACTCCTGGTATGAACACACAAGAGCACCTAAACAGCAGTGAAGGAAGGGGATGTGGGTTTTCCCATGCTTTACTAACTGTGAAATGACATGACTGGGCTGAACACTAGATCACCTTTCACCTCATTACATAAACATTTTTTAATTAATTCTTTGAATATTGTTTTTGTTATGTCTCCCTGTCTCGAGTCACGGGCGCGACCCGGGCTCTCCGCATACCTCCGGTGCCCGGTGCACTTACCTCCCCCGGTCCAGTGGCGATCTCCCTGCTCCCGGCTCGGCGCGCACGTCCCATCTCTAGAGCGTGCATGCGTTGGCAGCTAAGATTTAAAGGGCCAGCGCACCAATAATGGCGCGTGGCTTGATTTAAATTCCAGCCTCTTCCTGTTACCCTTGCCAGATCTTCAACTTCCTGAAGAGAAAGCTCTCCTGTGATTCCTGCGTTCCTGTGATTCCTGCGGTTCCTGTGATTCCTGTATTCGCGTTCCTGTGTGCCAGTTCCCGTTCTGTGTTCGGTATGCCAGTCCGTTCCTGTGGTCCTGTGTTCCTGTGTGCCGTCGTTCCCGTTCCTGTGTTCATTGCCAGTCGCCGTTCCTGTGGTCTGTGATCCTGTGTGCCAGTCTACTCCTGTGGTCCTTTCCTGTGTGCAGCTCCTGCGATCCCTGATGTAAGTCCTAGTGTGCCCTACCACTGCTATTCTCTGCCGCACCCTCCAGGATACAGACTGTCTCCTGTTTACTACCTTGTCAGCCACCACGGGCTAGTCGCACCTGTGGAACGACTGGTGGTATCCCGCCGCAGCAAGTCCATCCCGCTTTGCGGGGGCCCTGGTGAAAACGGGGTGCCACTTAGACTCCGGTCGCAGGTCAGCTAGTACATCTCCCGTGGTGGTCCAGAGGGTCCACAGACTCCAGCCCTGTTAATGTAATTATTTCAAGTTTTTCCCTAGCCCATTTTTTTCTATAGCAACTGCCCCGTTATTGACATCATGTATCAGCCCTGTAGCCCTTACCATATCCTCTTACAGCCATTATGTGTGGTGTTAAAATCTGGGTCCCCATTGACTTCAATGATGTTCGTATTCGGGTCAAAGTTAACCTGAAGTCTAGGTCCCAAAGAAAATTTTGTTGCAGATTTGGGACGAAATTATCAAACGTTTAAATGAAATTTGAAATTATGCTTACTAAAACCCTGAATGAAGCTGTATGACATAGAAGTTTAACATAAGAAAGCTGTTATGGACAAAGAGGTGTAACATAAGGGTGCAGAAGGTGTTTTTTGTATTTGCATGTACCATTCGACATTTTTTTACAACTTAAAAATACATACCATGGGTCGCATTTATCAGGACTTCTATGTCTTAAAACTGGAATACAAACCCTAAAATAGATGAATTCAGGGAATTCCTCCATGGAGGATTAAAAAGTATTTGTACATTGACTATGGGTGAATAAAGTAATCTCTATTTACTTAAGGAGTGCTGCTTCCATCACAAAAATAATCAATTCTCTAATTTACTCTAATTAGCTATCTGCAGGTGTTAACTGATAGAAGTGTTTTACCTTGTCTCCCCAGGCTACTCTCCTTTTGGTAACTTGGAAACCGTACAGGACAGCTGGAGAGGGAGGAGGCTTGTTGAGGAGAGAGAATATACAAGATGAGTGCAAGAAGAAAATAGACCTGGAGTGATGTCACAAGCTGTAACTCATCACATGCTTCAAGGTCATCCAATTACAAAATGCCATCCTGATTCAGTGAAAGGTTTGGACATTGAGTGATGTCAGAAGCATGTGACTCATCACATGCTTCAGTCGCCCAATACAAACATGCTGTCCTGTATTCATGTGAATGCCCTCAGGCTCTGGCTTCAATGCCCTTAGCTGATGTCACTACCAGGAAATGCACCCACTTCAGGTAAGCTGAATAGGATTTTAAAAGAAGCGATGACAGGCTATATCTCAGACAGGAGAAGCCGCAGAATGATACAGGTATTGTAGAATTTTTATCAAAGTCTCTTTCCAATGTGCTAAACTTATTTTTTCAGTAATTTACAGTTGCAATTAAGTGTCTTTAGTTGAGATTGGCAAGCTTTGCAATAATTTGCACTTCTGGGCAAAGAAAGATATCAACAATATGTGACAAATTGGAGAGAAGTAAGAATGTTCTTATTAAAAAAAAAAATTTTAATATCAGAGAAATTATATAATTATTTGAAACCTATGCTTGGTCTTGAAAATGAGGCATTGATAAGATACAAATTAATTAGGTGAATAGTATGTACTAAACAAATCCAAACTAACACTACATGCAAATAAATAATGTGTACTGTGTTCAACATGAATCACTTGGAATTTCACTGGGATAACGTGCAACTAGTTACTAGTTTTTTCAAGACCTGAAAGTTGAGGATTGATCAAAGGTTTTAAGTGGAACAATGCTCACAATGCTCACAAAACTTGTGCCAGAACAAATAAATAAAATGCAGGTATGAGCACCAATTATAAACAGCCTACCCCCGAATATGTTCAGATGCGGGGTGCCATGGAGTATGGCAGTATATGATAGGATCGATCAGAAAACCTAGGGTTAAAGTACCCTAGGAAGTCTGAAAAATAGTATAAATAAAAATAAAAAAGTTAAAAAAATAAATTATAATAAAAAACCCTAAAAATTCAAATTACCCCCCTTTCCCTAGCATTTAACTGCGTAATGGAAAATATCGCCCAATTTGAATCTGCACTGTCGCATTTACAATATCAAATTAACCAGAATAATGGGAAAAATTGAGTTTTTCTCATTACGCTGTAGCATCAAAGGTTGGAATATGGATCACAAATAAATTTATTGAAATCAAGTTATTTACTACACGTTTCAAGAGGAAAGATTCCTAGTTATTTTAGACACGCGTGTAAGATGAGGTTTATGTATTTTTACTACAATTATGTTTTACTGTTATGTTTTCTTGAATACTTTTTACTTTCTTTTTATTATCATTATTTATTATTTTTATAGTTTTCTTGAAGTACCTGATGAAGGGAGCGGTCGCTCCTGAAATGGTACACTCCGGAAACGCTGTAGCCCCTTTGATGCTAGGCACAGTGAGAAAAAACTCCAATTTCTTTTTCCCATTAATCCTACATTTTTTTATCTGAGTCACAAAAATGCCAACATATGTATGTACTTTAGGCTAAAAGAATCATTTAGTGTCCTTGACAGTGTTTTACTCCTACCCAGTTGTCCAGATACTGGCATACAGTAAACAATTTTAGAATGGACTCTCTGTTTCTGAGGGAAGCACAATTTGAAATACTTTTTCTTGTCTGTGGATAATCACCAAACCCTATATAAAAAAGTCAGACAGGAAACTGTTTGGGTTTCCCATTCACTTTCACCTGAGCAAATGCTGAGGCAAGGTGCATCTTGTTTAACAGAAATATCTTCTCCGCTCAGACCATTTCTAATGAGAAAATTGCTTTTTTTCTAGAGAATGACCCTTTCCTACCTTGGAACACAACATCATTGCAATGGAGATATACCAGCCACAGATTCTGCATCAGACAAAATTTTTAGCTTCAAACCTGTGGTACAGCAGCAAGTTAAACTTTATTTTTAATCATACTACAAGAAACCAGGTAGTTCTTAGCCAAATCATGGTATATGGTAATTTTGGGACAGTTCCTATTTCTGCATCAGTTTTTTTTATATAGGTTATAACAGCTTTAGGGTGCATCTTTTTATCACCACAGTACATGTGTAGAAATAGATGACCTGAGTATCAACAGAGTCCGCCAAGTCCAAACTCATGCTGGTTCCCAGTATAAATCAAGGAAGTCACATGCTGAGAGTTAACAGTAACCGGTTGTAAATAGTCCTTCCACAAGACCAACATAATTTGCAGCATCAATTGACTTTTTATACTTCTATGAAACCTGTCTTTGGCATAATGTCCAGTTTTACCATAGGCAAAGCAAGTAGGTCTTTATGCTGACCTCATTTATTAGCCATGTCAATATTTGAAAAAATCAGGTCTTACCACACTTGGGTTCGGACCAGTCCTTTCCCTGCACACAGATCATTTTCAGCAAATGTCACAGCAGTTGTTCCGTTAGGTGCCAGGCCCACTGAACAGAGCGAACAGCAAGCATACAGCACAAGCTGTATAACAGATCATGCTGACCGGAAGGTATGGGTCAGCATAGACCACCTGGGCATGAAGTAGTCTTTGCTCCCACAACCTGGGGAGACTACTTATTCTCCAGTAGCCTCAGCTGAAAATTTTAATATTAGTAGACAGGTTCACGACGCGCCGTGTATTCACGGCACGGCGGTCGGGTCCCGGTGCATGGAGAGGGCTCACGGGCCATTTAAAAAAATTAAAATAAAAATTCTATAAAAGTGATCAAAAGTTTGTTAAGTTCTAAAAATATATAATTGAAAACATCATCAAAGGTCGCAAAAATGACACCACCCACAGCTCCGTACACCAAAGTATGAAAAAGTTATTAGCGCAAGACGGAGGTTTTAATTTTGTAAGTGTATGAAAACATTATAAAGAGAGAAGAAGAGACAGCAATCCAAATTGTACAACGTTAGTTCATATAATTTGGGCTCGTAAGCCAGAGGTTCTGGTACATGAACCTGTAATCGCGACATCGGGAGGAAGCCACAGCACGCAGGAATTCCAAAGAATGAAGGCTTTATTCACATAGAAGGCTAAGATTCGCGAATCTTATGCCCTTCTAGTGAATAAAGCTTATTCTTGGAATTCCTGGCGTGCTGTGGCTTCCTCCATCATGTCTCTGAAAACATTATAAAAACCTATACAGTATTGGGTCCGCATAATCGTATGACCCAAAGAATAAAGTAGACATGTCATTTGGGGGCGTACAGTTGAAATCATAAAATCCAAGCCCACAAGAACGGCACAATGCGTTTTTTCACCATTTTCACATGCATTTGGAATTTTTTTCCCGTTTCCCAGTACACAGCAGGGAATATTCAATTGCCACCTTAGAAGTGCAATTTGTTACTCAGAAAACAGCCATACACAGCCTCTTTATGTGTAAAATAAAAAAGTTATAGATTTTTGAAGGTGGGAGTGAAACATGGAAATGAAAAACAGGAAGGGCCTGGTCCTGAACCGGTTAAAGTGAGATTAACCACTCAATGCTCTGAACGAACAGAGTTACTAAGAGGTGTATGAAGAGAGCTCACAGGGTGAGCCCTCATCATACAGAGGTGGGGTTGACTGCATATTGCAGCAAACACCCATGCTTATACCTGCAATCATTGCCAGCACCCGTAACAAGTATTATCCCCTTGATTGCTGCATTTAAGACAGCGGCGTATGGCCACCGGCATCTTTGTTGAGATTCACAGATCCCGTAGTAAGTCATCAGAACGCAGGCAATTGGTTGCCATGACAGCCACAAGTATTTGTCAGACCCGAGGCTGTATGGTTTTGGAGATTTATAAATCCTATGAATGCCATATACTGCAATACAGGAGCATTGCAGTAGTAGATGTAGGAATGATCAGAAAAAAAATTAAAAAAATAATAAAAAATTTTAATGATATAAAACAAATATGACATAAAAGCAAAAAACAGGTGTTGGCGCATCCCAAAATGCCCAATCTATAAAATATAAAAAAAAGGTTATTCCTGGTAGTGAATCCCATAATGGAAAATAGCTCCCAAGTATCGAGAAGTCCACTTTTACACCATTTTACATCACATTAAAACATGATCAATGGTAGCAACAGTGTGTCTATGGGTAGGAATGAAATGTCAGCTCATCTCTCAAAAAATTACACCTACACAGCTTCATACAACAAAGTATGAAAAGTTATTGGGTCAGAAGATGGCGAAACACATTTTTTTTCGTTCACATTGTTTTAATTTTGAAAAGATAAGATAGTAGTAAAACACAATAAAACCTATATAAATATAAAACAAAGAATAAAGTAGACTTATCATTGGAGTGCACTGAAGATGAAAGTTGTAAAAATTGAGCCCACAAATGCATTTTTTCGCCAATTTCACCACATTTCCAGCTTCCCAGTACATGGCATGGAATAATAAATAATGTCACTGAGAAGTAAATTGTACGCGAAAATAAGCCCTCACACGCTCTGTACACCAAAAAAAAAAAAAGTTATAGATGATTTGAAGGTGGAGAGTGAAAACGAAAAAAAACAATGCGACACAACGTGGTTAAAGGTTTAGAAAGTTTATGATTAGGAAAAAGATAGCTTTTGGCTCTAAGTGGTAGATTCCTGTTGGTACCTTCCTCTCTTGGCACTGGGCCAACCATACAAGGGTTCCATGCATTTTAGGAAGTTGCACTCAAACCTGTAGGCAGCTTACACACTCTGAACTAGAGCAAGAAGCATACTGCAGCTACGCCACAAAACGATTGACCCTTCTTGTTACCTGAGGCAAGCATTTCCACTTAAAAGAAGTGCAAAGTCCAACAGGTAACCAGTGCACGACCCTAGGAAATTTGCCCTATGTGCATACAGTATCATTGAATGCAGGTATTGAGTGGTAAATGCTGAATCACTTGTTGTGAAATGACAGCAGAGAACAAGCAGAGTAAGGGCCTGTTCCCACTGCATTTGGTTTCTGTTATGCAGTTTTCTAATTCATAATTAAACAGAAGTCAGTTTTTTTTAATGGATCAGTTTTTAAAAAATTGACTTTGCTTTCCGTTGTGTCATTAGTTTCGTTTTTGTTTTTATAACCTTTTTATATTCTATTTTTCCTCTGAAATAACGGAAGGTCTCATGGTGATGTCAAATGGGTACATAGCATTGTCAATTAAAAATAATGGGGAAAAAACTGATTTGTTTCTTGTTTTTAAATGAAACTTCTATTAAATCAAAACGGAAGCCTGATGCAGATGGGAACTGTCCCAAAGTTATAAAACAACATTCAGACCATAATTCACTATTCACCCCTTAACGGGTTCAAAACTAAAAACATATGATATAATCTTATTTTACATTTTTTATAATGTGTTTCATGTATTGTATAGTTTGTCATGGTTAAGGAAACACCAATAATGTCTGTTATATCATGTGTTGTAATAGTCATTTAATATATATTGAATGCTTCCTCATAAAAATCTTTAGTAACACTGAAGGGGCCCTCAAAGGCTTAAACTATTAACATTCTATTTGGAGGATAGGTCCTTAAAAGGTGGCCATCAGTGCCACTACGCTACGATCGGAGCGAGGGTCAGGGTGTAGAATGGCAGCTATAGAAACTTACAGCAAATACCTCTTCTATTGGGGACAGTTAGTAAGAACAGGTGTTACACCACAGATGGAGCTGTTTATAGTGTAACATCCATAATGTAATACAGATGACCTATCCTATAAACGTGGTAAACCCTTTTCACTGCCCTATAAAGATTTGATAGTAAAGCACACTATTGAAGTTGTAAGGTAGAGAATATACTCATTTACAACAGTATAACCTGTACTCTATTCTTAGTGTTTTTGCCTCCCATACAATACCTCGATTTGTTGGAATCGGATGATAGAAAAGTAAGAGAATTTCCCCATTATTATAGCGGTAAGAAGGCCTGTTACACAATAACTTTGTTGTAAAATCTACACATAAGAACAACATTAGTGCAACTTAATCTATTAAGAGCAGTAGTCGTTGGAGATCTGTCTTGTTTCGCAAGGTGATGATGCTGGCCAGAAGGAACAATGGTATATTTAGTTAGAATTGAAATAAATTGTCTATTTTAAAAGCTGCATTCTATTATAATAGTCCCTCTTTTATGTTATATTGTAAAAATGCTACAGCAGTCTTTGTCTAGTGTATATACCTAGGCTAAGTTCTTCATGTGTCTTCATGTGCTCGGTACCATTGAGATTAAATAACAGAAAAGTCCTTGGCTCTGTAATTTTACAATATTATTTATCTCCAGGGCTGGATTATAGGGCCCATAAAGGGACACCCACAAAGTGTTGCTGCCCAAATAGCCTGCAATTTGTGTAGGTCTGGCTCACCAGCTTGTCTCTGAGCCGGCTTCTGCTTTAACAGCCGGTCTAGAGAACCGGGCAGTATACAGGACACATTGACGTATGGCAAAGCAAGGGAACAATAAGTCTCCTGCTCTGCCATAGAACTATGAGCACCCACAGGACGCTGACGTCCTTCTGCTGATGGCACAGTGGGTGACGTCACTGTGTCACCAGCGCAGGACGCGAACGTCCTATGTGTCAGTGTGCTGACGGCACAAGGAAAGAGGAGGTAGTCGCGCATCGGGGGAACAGGGGAAGGTGAGTACAATTTTAGTATTTTGCAGGGGCTGCTTAATATGTATTACTGTACATGTGTATATGCGTTACTGGAGGTGGGGACCATGTGTATATGCATGCGTTAATGGGGGTGGAGGCCATGTGTATATCTATGACAGGGGGTGGGGGCTATATGTATATCTGTGACTGGGGGTGGGGGCCATGTGTATATGTTTGTTACTAAGGGTGGATTTTATGTATATATCAGGGGCGTCGCTCGGTCAAAAGATCTGAGGCCTGTGCCCCGGATCTTTTGGCCCGTGCCCCGTATGTCCAGGTGTCTGGGCAAATTTCCTCAGCACTGTAGTGTCTCCGTTCTCCGCTACAGAGAGCAAGAGACACACACAGCGTCTCCTGCTTCTAGCAGCTCACTACAGCTGCCGGGAGCAGGAGACGCTGGCTGATGACATCACCGCCCCTCAGTCGTGTGAGAGGACAGATGGAAGACAAGGTTGAGTATGTTTGTTTTTTTAATTATACAGTGGCACTTTGAGGAGACTGTGACGAACATTACAGGGGGCTAAGGGGATGTGGAAAGGGGGGGTTGTGGGGGACATTACTTGCAGCTAAAAGCTTACTGGGCCTATGAAGACATGGGTGCTGCAGATGTCATACAGGATATAATGAGCACTCGGGGGGAGCTGTGGGGTACATTACTGAAGCTCTGGGCCTTAAGGGCGTATGAGGACACATATGGAGGTAGCTGGGGGACATTAAAGGGGTGCTATGAGGACATGAGGGACTTTGGGGACTTTAGAGGGGATGTGGGGGACATTACAGATGGCCGTGGGGGACATTGCAGGGGGCTGCGGGGACATTGCAAGGGGCGGCGAGGGACATTGCAGGGGGATTGGACTTGCAGGGGGCTTGGGAGACTTTGCAGGGGCGTGGGAGACCTTGCAGTGAGGCTAGGGAACATTACAAGGCTGCAGGAACATGGCAAGTTGTTGCGGTGGAACCTTACAATAGTCTGCAGAGAACCTTACATGGGGCTGTGGGGGACATTATAGGGTTATAGGGGGATTTGGGAGGCATTACAGGGAACTGTGGGGGATATTACAGGGGCTTTGGGGGACATTACAGGGGGCTATTAGGACATGGGAGCTGTGGGGGACCTCATTTGTGGCTGTGGGCTTTACTTTTGGTTTAGGGGAACTGTTTAGTTGGGGCTGTGGAGGACACTGGGGGGGGGTCGGTGTAGGAAATTATGTACAGGGAAGGAGTGAGGAGCACTCGTCCCCCTCCAGCAGTCCTGGCCCAGGGAAAGCATTCATGTGTGTGCGAAAAGGGCCTTAGGGTAAAGGAGAGAAAGTGTTAGGGGTAGCAGTAAAGGGGCACAATAAAGAATATAAGATGTCTGTGTGGTGAACTTCACAGTGAGGACAAGTGGTTGAGGAGGAGACGTGGTGATGCTGGGCCTGTAGCTGTATATGTTAGGTACAGTTGTTATTATCGTTATTATTACAGGTTATGTACATGAGTGAATACTACTGAAAATTTGGTACATATGTATTGGGGCCCGTGCCCCGGATGTTCTGCGACCCTAGCAACGCCCCTGATATATATACAGGGGGGCTATATTGATTTGTTACCAGGGGGCTGTGTAAATTTGTTACCAGGGTGTCTGTATATATTTGTTACCAGGGGAGCTGTATATAATTATTACGGAGGGGGGCTGTATGTAGTTATTACTGAGGGAGCTGTATACATTTTGGGGGACTTATTATTAGCAACATTTAATTAATAAAAATTTTAAAAACGAAATGTGCCCAGGCGCCCTCACCTGCCTTAATCCAGCCCTGTTTATCCGTTTTGTAATGTGCAATAGTCTTTGTTCTCATTGGGGGACATGTATCATTATTTCTGTAGTCAGTTTTTTTTTGCTTATTTTTGTACATTTTTAGGCGCAAATCTGCACCTGGTCCAGGGCAGGTGCAAAGGAAGGATTTTTTTTCATGGACTCTGTTTCATGGACTCTGTTTTAACATGTAAATTGGAATTATTACACATACTTTAAATGTTTAAAATTTTGCACAGTAACCTGTTTTTTGAAAATACAGAAACATTTCTGAATCTGTTTAATTTATTGGTTACTTTTAAGGGTGAGGTCACACATAGCGTTTATAACTGCGCTTTGATTGCCTTTTGAAACCTTTTACAACAGCTGAGGAGAGGTGATTTGCCTAATTACATTACTTTTAACATTTGCGTTTACAAAACACAATATAAACGCAACGTTAACCCCTTAGGGACGTGGCCCTTTTTCGTTTTTGCATTTTAATTTTTCACTCCCCACCTTCAAAAATCTGTAACTTTTTTATTTCTCCATGTAAAGAGCTCTGTTTGGGCTGGTTTTCTGCATAACAAATTGCACTTCATAGTGAGGGTATTTATTATTCCATGCCGTGTACTGGGAAGCGGGAAAAAAATTCAGAATGCAATGAAAATGATGAAAAAACGCATTAGCGCCGTTTTCTTGTGGGCTTGGATTTTACAGCTTTCACTGAGTGCACCAAATCACATGTCTATTTTATTCCTTGGTTCGGTACGATCACGAGGATACCAAATTTGTACAGGTTTTATAATGTAAAAAAAAAATTAAAACCTTCTGTACAGAAAAAAAATTGTTCATTTTGCCATGTTCTGGCGCTAATAACTTTTTCATACTTCAGTGCACGTAGCTGTGAGTGGTGTCATTTTTTGTGACTTTTGATGACGTTTTTAATGCTATCATTTTGAGGACTGTATGGGCTCTTGATCACTTTTTATAGAATTTTTTATATTTTTCAAAATGGCAAAAAAGTGACATTTTTGAATTTGGGCGCCAATTTCCGTTACGGGGTTAAACGTCGGAAAAATTTGCTAATATATTTTGATAGATCGGACATTTTGGGACGCGGTTTAAAACACTTTTTAAACTTTATAGCCGGCGCAGGGAGGTACACGCTAGGCGCTTATCATGCGCGCGGCTCTCCTTCACTTCCTATGTAGCCGAGTGCACGGTTGCGCGCATGGTAAGCGCCGAGCGCTCACATGGCTTGTGTCCTCTCCTGCATATAACCCATCACATGGCTTGTATCCTCTCCTGCATATAACCCCTCACATGGCTTGTGTCCTCTCCTGCATATAACCCCTCACATGGCTTGTGTCCTCTCCTGCATATAACCCCTTAAATGGCTTGTGTCCACTCCTGCATATAACCCCCTCACATTGTTTGTGCCCTCTCCTGCATATAACCGCTCACATGGCTTGTGTCCTCTCCTGTATATAACCCCCTCACATGGCTTGTGTCCACTCCTGAATATAACCCCTCACATGGCTTGTGTCCTCTCCTGTATATAACCTCTCACATGGCTTGTATCCACTACTGCATATAACCTTCTCACATAGCTTGTGTCCACTCCTGCATATAACCCCTCACATGGCTTGTGTTCTCCCCTGTATATAACCCCCTCACATGGCTTGTGTTCTCTCATATATATTAAATCCTCATATGGCTTGTATCCTCTCCTGTATATAACCCCTCACATAGCTTGTATCCACTCCTGCATATAACCTTCTCACATGGCTTGTATCCTCTCCTGTATATAACCCCTCACATGGCTTGTATCGACTCCTGCATATAACCTTCTCACATAGCTTGTGTCCAGTCCTGCATATAACCCCTCACATGGCTTATGTCCACTCCTGCATATAACCCCTCACATGGCTTGTGTTCTCCCCTGTATATAACCCCCTCACATGGCTTGTGTCCATTCCTGTATTTAACCTCCTCACATGGCTTGTGTTCTCTCCTGTATATAACCCCCTCACATAGCTTGTGTTCTCTCCTGTATATGACACCCTCACATGGCATGTGTCCACTCCTGCATATAACCCCCTCACATGGCTTGTGTCCACTCCTGCATATAACCCCCTCACATGGCTTGTCTACTCTCCTCCATATAATCCCCTCACATGGCTGTGTCATCTTCTGTATATAACCCCTCACATGGCTTATGTCCTCTCATGTATATAACCCTTCACATGGCTTGTGTCCACTCCTGTATATAACCTCCTCACATGGCTTGTATCCACTCCTGTATATAACCCCCTCACATGGCTTGTATCCTCTCCTGTATATAACCTCCTCACAGGGCTTGTGTCCTCTCCTGTATATAACCCTTCACATGGCTTGTATCCTCTCCTGTATATAACCCCCTCACATGGCTTGTGTCCTCTCCTGTATATAACCCCCTCACATGGCTTTTGTTTTCTCCTATATATAAACCCCTCACATAGCTTTTATCCACTCCTGTATATAACCCCCCTCACATGGCTTGTTTCCTCTCCTTTATATAACCCTTCACATGGCTTGTGTCCTCTCCTGTATAACCTCTCACATGGCTTGTGTTCTCTCCTGTATATAACCCCCTCACATGGCTTGTATTCTCTCCTGTATATAACCCCTCACATGGCTTGTGTCCACTCCTGTATATAACCTCCTCACATGGCTTGTATCCACTCCTGTATATAACCCCCCTCACATGGCTTGTGTCCTCTCCTGTATATAACCCCTCACATGGCTTGTGTCCTCTCCTGTATAACCTCTCACATGGCTTGTGTTCTCTCCTGTATATAACCCCCTCACATGGCTTGTATTCTCTCCTATATATAAATCCCTCACATGGCTTGTAGCCTCTCCTGCATATAACCCCCTCACATGGCTTGTGTCCACTCCTGTATATAACCCCCTTACATGGCTTGTGTCCACTCCTGTATATAACCCCCTCACATGGCTTGTGTCCACTCCTGTATATAACCCCTGCACATGGCTTGTATCCTCTCCTGTATATAACCCCCTTGTATGGCTTGTGTTCTCTCCTGTATATAACCCCCTGACATGGCTTGTGTCCACTCCGGTATATAACCCCCTCATATGGCTTGTATCCACTCCTGCATATAACCCCTCACATGGCTTGTATCCACTCCTGTATATAACCCCTCACATGGCTTGTGTCCTCTCCTGTATATAACCCCCTCAAAAAGAAGCCAAAATTTGCGTCTGCCAGGATAGGAAAAACTGAACATGTACCACAAGTAAAAAGACATGATCATACATAAGGCGCAAAAAAGAGCTGCCGAATGTCTCAAAAGTTCACCACAGAGAGACAAAACTATGATACATGTCCCCCCATTGTGTTCTATTGTGTTGATGTCCTCGTAGTGTTTATTTTCATTGCACTGCTGTATCTCATTGAGATTATGACATCACACCCTGTGCCAGTTGTTGAACAAGATGTAACGTTTTTACTTTGTTTTTTTTAAGTCTGGAAACAATTTGCACAACTTTTAGCTTTGTTGTATTTGATGAAATAGCATTAGACTGTGTGACATAGGAATATGCTCTTACAATAACAAGGCCCAAATGATCACTCACAAGATGCCTGCAATACTTGCTCCAAAAAGCTGCATGTGCACATTCATCGACGGTTGGCAGAAGCAATGTGCAAGTATGACCAGGCAGAAGGGCAGTGTCATGCACTGTGCGATGTTGCACTTCTTCATGGAAACAGTATTTCCTGATTTCAGTGGCTTCTACAGCTAAATAGAATACATTACAACACTGCCAGGGTCTCCAAGAAGCTATGAAAGCCATGTAGGTGCAAATGAGAAGACAAAAACATTTACAACCACTTTTACCTTGTCATTATGATCCTTTGTTATTGTATCCAACAATTTACACTTCAGCTTACAATTAAGTAAGTTTAACCCCTTAGAGGGGTATTCCCATGAAGAGAAATTTCTTATATGTACTCAGCATAACAAAATAACGCATTCTCTAATTCACCGTTATTAACAAAAATGCAGCATTTCACAGATATAAGTCCAACCTGTCTCTATCAGTCCTGCTGTACACAATTTCAGTTTCCCCTCAACATGACCCTGTAACTTCTCACTTAGGGTTGGTAGCCATCTTGGATTTTTGTGTGAGATCGTGCTGCTGAGATTACTGTCTGTAGCCACGCCCCCTGCACGGAGCTCAGCGACACTCACTGATCACTAACTATCAGGAGATTGTGAGCAGAGAGAGAGGCTGCAAACTACAAGCTACAATGAGATAAGTGATCTGTGGGAAGGGGGAGGCAGGCTCATATCTGTGAGATGTAGCAGACCTAACAGTGTAATGGTCTATCAGCCTCTGTGTAATTGTCTCATGCATCACTGATCTATCTCATCTTTCTATGTGTCAGTGTGTACCCTGATAATCTAATCACATTGTCTGCCCACAAAACTAGATGCATTATAATGTGTCTGTTTAGAGTCCACACCCACACCCTGGGATTTAACACTGAGCAGCATAGAGAATAAAATAGCAATAAAACTGAGTAAATTGTAAAGTAAGGGGTTAAAATGATCTCTATTGTGTTAAAAAAAATTGTGGAAAAACTCCTGTAAGGACGCACTATATTTTTGTTCATTCTTTGGCTCCCTACTGTCAAACATCAATAACTTTTTAATTTTTCTGTGTACAGGGTTTATTTTCTGGGTAACAAATTCTACTTCTCTGTGACGTTATTTATTATTCCATGCAGCGTGTTGGGAAGCTGGATAACAATTCCAAATGTGGTAAAATTGGCAAAAAAACTAATTTACATCACTTTCTTGTGGGCTCAGCTTTTACGACTTTCACTGTGCACTCCAAATGATACGTCTACTTTATTCTTTGGTACAATCACGGTGATACCAGATTTATACAGGTTTTATTTTGTTTTAATACATTTCAAAAATTAAAACAATGTGAACGAAAAAAAATTGTTTTGCCGTCTTCTAACCCTAATTACTTTTTCATACTATGGTGTATGGAGCTGTGAAAGATGTACATTTTTGCAAGGTGAGCTGACATTTTCATTTCTGCCATTTTAAGGACTCCTCTTGATGAAGGCAGTCATCCGGGAGGACGTGGTAACTTTTGTGCCAGGTAACCATAACACTGCATTGTATAGTGTTCATCGTAATGTTTGATTCGGTGGCAGACAAGAGGTGGCCCTTCTTAATACAGGCAGTCCCTGGGTTACGTACAAGATAGGGTCCGGAGGTTTGTTCTTAAGTTGAATTTGTATGTAAGTTGAAACTGTATATTTTATAATTGAAGTTCTAGACTATTTTTTTTTTGTCCCAGTGACAATTGGAGTTTCAAAAATTTTGCTGTAATGGGGCCAAGGATTATCAATAAAACTTCTTTACAGACACCTTACAGCTGAGCATTGCAGTCTGGGACTATAGTAACATCCAGAGAGCTTCACCAGAGGTCACAGTGGGCAGAAGGGTCCGTCTTTAACTAGGGGTGGTCTGTAAGTCGGGTGTCCTTAAGTATGGAACTGCCTGTACAATGAGAGTTATTTTATGGATACAAATGTTCCCTGGCAGTTAGCTAACTACCACAAATAAACAAAAGTAAATTATTTATATATTATCTTGATTACACCCACATTTCCCAGATGTTTATGTTGTTTCTCCAGCATTTCTGTAAAATGTCTGTTCTAATGCATTTTCTAATGAATGTCCCAATAAAAACTTCTATATTTTTGTAAACTTGTATCTATAAAATTCTGGCTTTTCTTAGACAGGTTGCATTTTGAGGACTGTGCAACCTTTTCATCAATTATAAAATAAAAGTGGTATTTCGATCATTTGGGAGCTATTTTCCATTATGGGGTTCACCGCTGGGAATAACCGTTTTATATTTTGATAGATCTGGCATTTTAGGATGTGGTGATAACTAACATGTTTGTGATTTTTACTGTTTGTTTAGTTGTATAGAAGTTCTAGGGAAAGGGGGGTGATTAGAATATTTCGATTTTTTTTAAAAATGTTTACTTTTTGAATTTTAGTTTTTACTATTTTTTTACACCTTTTAGGGTTCTTTGACCCTAGATGTTCTGATCGTTCCTACCATATACTGCAATACTACTGGATAAGGCGTTTTTACACAGGGCCTTTGGCACATTGTTATAAATCTGCAGAAGCCATACAGTCGCTTGTCTTAAAAAGACCTTAGGCTGTGATGGCAACTGATCGCCGCTCCCCGATGATGGCACATAAATACAGTGTTAGCAGAGCGTTAATAGCTTAATAACACTGGTGATGTACAAACAGGATGTTTGGTCATTATTGGGTTAAGATAACAACAACATTTTGGAAATGAACAATCCTCCCAACAATATGAAAAACACTCTTCACGTTACCAGATTTTAGTCACAGAGATGTAATGAGACGTTCTATTTTAAATCCTTTGCGGTTTAAGAATAGATGAACATTCACACCTGCAAATCACTCCTTTCATTATCTTTGAAGACATCAGCAGGATCAGGGAAACATAAGCTTATGTTTACAAGTTTTCCTCTAAATTTTTTAACATCAACTTTTGTTGGTTGTTATAGTTTTTTTGGCTTAGTTCCCTCTGTATTGCTGTGTATGTTTGGTGTATATGCATGAAGAATATCCCAGACTGGACATATAATATATTCTAATTTATTTTCTGGTAATGTATACAGTGTTTCCCTACAAAAGACATTTTAACTTGCATGTATATATAGTAAAAAGGAAAATGGGAGCATTTAAAGTCAATTAAAGTGACAAAGATTTAAGGTACTTTATTTACCATATGTCCACAACAGCAATGTTTCAGCCCCTAATAGCTAGAGCCTTCCTTAAAGGTGTATTCCCACAAAGACAAGTTTCTTATATGTACTCAGCATAACAAAATAACACATTCTCTAATTCACTGTTACTAACAAAAATGCAGCATTTCACAGATATAATTCACTCCTGGTGTACACAATTTCAGTTTCTCCTAGACCGGACACAATAACTTCTGACTGAGAGTCGGGCCGGCAACTTGGATGAGATCATGGAGCTGAGTTTCTGTCTGTCTATTTTGTGTGGCTGTAGCCCCGCCCCCTGCCTGGAGCTCAAAGACTCTCACTAATTACATCCTGTCAGCACATGGTAAGCAGAGAGAGAATCTGCAAACTACATGCTACAAGGATATAAGTGATCCATGCAGGCACATGTAGCAGAGCTGTGTGATGTATGGATCTCATGACCTGTGAGATGTAGAAGGGTTGTGTGTCCAATACGCATTTAATCATCTCTGATCTGTCTCATCTCTCTTTCTATGTGTCAGTGTGTTAGTACAGAAGCCAAATAAAAGTGCATATAAACCCTGTACCCTGATAATGTAACCACATTGTCACCCCACAGAACTAGATGGATAATACAATAATGTGTCTGCTCAGTAAGGCCCTGACCACATCCTGGGATTTTAAACTGTACAGAGAGTGATAGTGTCACAGGTGCTCCCGTGATCCCTGTCTTGGATTTGCAACACCCTCGCCGATGCAATGGCGAGTGGGTGTTTGCGAATAAGCCCCATAACATGTCACCACATCACACAGGGGTATTGCAGTGGTTAATCCTGCCTGGCAAGGCAGAGGTTAAGTATTTTGTATGATGCAAGATGCTGTTGTCCAATGATACGTGTTACATCCTGTGCTCTGTAAGCTGAGATGTGATTGGAGGAGCAGCCACCACCTGACCAAAGGAAGGTAATAAAACCCCCTGGCCAGGAATGTTCTAGAGAACACTGAGAGGATTTAGAGAGAAGTCTCTCAAGAGAGAGATTCCAGTGTAGGAGAATCCTAGTGAGTGAGTGAGTGAGTAATCTCAGTCCCACAAAGACAAGTTTCTTATATGTACTCAGCATAACAAAATAACAGTAACTTCTGACTGAGAGTCGGGCCGGCAACTTGGATGAGATCATGGAGCTGAGTTTCTGTCTGTCTCTTTTGTGTGGCTGTAGCCCCGCCTCCTGCCTGGAGCTCAGAGACTCTCACTAATTACATCCTGTCAGCACATGGTGAGCAGAGAGAGAATCTGCAAACTACATGCTACAAGGATATAAGTGATCCATGCAGGCACATGTAGTAGAGCTGTGTGATGTATGGATCTGATGACCTGTGAGATGTAGAAGGGTTGTGGGTCCAATAGGCATTTAATCATCTCTGATCTGTCTCATCTCTCTTTCTATGTGTCAGTGTGTTAGTACAGAAGCCAAATAAAAGTGCATATAAACCCTGTACCCTGATAATGTAACCACATTGTCACCCCACAGAACTAGATGGATAATACAATAATGTGTCTGCTCAGTAAGGCCCTGCCCACATCCTGGGATTTTCATAGTTTATACGGTTGAAAAAAGACACTTGTCCATCAAGTTCAACCAAGGAAGGGATTTTTTTGTATGGACCATTCATATATTTATATAAATTAATCATGTCCCCTCGTAGTCGTCTCTTTTCCAGACTAAATAAATCTAGTAGCCAAAATTTACCACTAAAATGAAGTACAACATGTGGGGAAAAAACAATCTCAGAATCGCTTTGATAAGTAACAGTGTTCAAAAGTTATAACCATATAAAGAGACGCAGGTCAGAATCCAAAAAATGGGACTGAGCCCTAAGCTGTAAAATGGCTGCGTCCTTAAGGGGTTAAACTGGCTACGTCCTGAAGGGGTTATGGGTAAACCCCTGACAAAATGGAATGCTTCTGATGGTGTGGTTAGACTCCTCCGATGCAATGGCCACATCTTGGTGATTTTGACAGATTTTCTTGATTAAATGTGTCCTCACGTTTCTTTTTTTTCAGCAAAGAAATTGTAATTGCTTGCTAGGTCACATATTACGGCTTCTTTAAAATGATTGCTAAACTATGTAAAGTATATGTCTAAGAGGCACATGGTGGACGGCGTATAGGTGTGCAGGATTCCGCTGTGCTTCAGGCTCTTCTCTCACAGAAGTTTGCCGCCTGCTTCCTCACACGGAGCCTAGTTACTAAGCAGGAGGAGAGCAACCTCTGGCTGTGCAGTCAGGAGCGCGCCCGCCCGCCGTGACGTTGTGTTCCCTATTCCCCCCTCCACTATCGCTGCTACGTCACGTCCAGAGCGGGAGTGCGCATCCTGAGGAGGAGGAGGAGGGAAGATGGCGACCTCAAACAATCCACGGAAATTCAGTGAGAAAATTGCGCTGCACAACCAGAAACAAGCAGAAGAGACGGCAGCCTTCGAGGAGGTTATGAAGGATTTGAGCATCACCCGAGCAGCACGGGTAAGACAACTGGTGGACATTGGTGAACATGGTAGATGTAGCTGTAGCTGTGGAGGAAGAGACACGACCAACGGGTAGCTCATTACCAGACACCCCCTCCAGGGCAGAGAAGGAGGCGGGGGAGGCCACCTGCACAAGGGTGGAGGACCTATGAGGAGGGTGCCATGGGCTGGGTATTGGGAGGTGGTGGCCGCGGGGGTGAGAGAGAGTGCAGCAGGCCTGTCATAGAGTGTCACTTAGCATCTCTACACCCCAAGTCCTGCACAGCTTGGCTGCCTGAACAGGGGATGCCACCTTCAGCTACCCCTCCAGGCTGTGCCCACTGCCAGGCCTGACTAGTGCTGATGGACAGAGCCTAGCTGGCACTGATGGCAGCTGCATCCTGTGTAGGACTGAGCTGTCCTATGTTGTGCTTTGTGACATCTGCTGCCTTTGGATGCATCTCCCATTTGTTGCTGTGAACTTTGCCATGTAGAAGTGTTCTACTTGGGCATCCAGGCATAAGAAGTAGCGGGCAATGGAGATGCTTTATTTTGTGTTTATTTACAACTTTGCACAATACTAAATAATAGAGGCAGACATTTGGATTATTATATTGACTTATACCATGAATATTATGCAGTATAGTTTGTTTATTAGCCATGGGCTAACATGTGGAAGCTGAATAACAAATAGCCCAAATAGAAAAGATTTTTCAGAGGGAACCAGTAAATGGGCTGTTATCGTTTCACCTCAGAGTGGAGACCAGTAATTTTCTTACTCTTCTCTAAGCTCCTAAAGTTTGTTTGCTTGCCATGTTTCTCCAACTTTATTTTAATACATCTACAAATAAGGTAGGATGTTGTCACCATTAGAAAATTAGATAACAGCTTTTATGCTTTACTCATAAGTGTGTTAATTAGCTGGCGATCAAATTTAGAGAACAATTGTATGTTCACTTGATTTTTTTTTCCCGAAATAATGTAATCTACATTGATCAACATTTAATGGATTTTTGTAAGAGATACACCATACCACTAGAACAGTGTTTTACAAAATAATTAATGTATATTATAAGAGACCTTAATTTTGCAAAAAATCTGATGTTCACAATTAGAGAACAGCAATGGCTGTAGTACATTGAAACATTACTACATTTTCTGAAGGTAACAACAGTCAACAATCAGTAGAAAGTATACAGTCCTTTGCTATGAATGAATTCAGAGCGTCTGCGGGACATCACTAGTCTCTCACACCGCTCTGGTGGGATTTTGATCCACTCTTATTCCAGTCTCTACCTCAGCTCTGTGATTGTTGTGCATTTCTTGGCCATAACTTTGTCACCAAGGATTTTCCAGAGTTTTTCTATTGAGCTGGACATTTGACTGTTTCAAGAAGCTGCTTTACCCAGGGGCATTGTCCTGCATTAAAAATGCTGGCTAAATGAGTGATGAACGCAAGGATGGAACCTCATGTTATTGTTGTTTTACTCACTTTGGGTTCAGTCTTTTGTCGTTTTGTCGTGGGCGTTCAGTCCTAAAGCTCTTAGAGGCTAACTTGTATGTCGCTGTAGAACCCCTTTATTTGGGGCTAATTTCAGTGATGAGACGGGGGGCCGTCATACACAGAGATGAAGAAAGCAGCTGGTTGTGCATGCACGGGCTGCTACATTCATCTTCATGGCGCTGACGAAGATAGCAAGGCACCATACTCATCTCCATCAGCATCTTCAAGATAAATGTAACAAGCAGCGCATACCCAACTGGCTGCTCTCTTCATCTTGAGGTACTATGACGGCAAGTTAGCCTCTAGCCTTTGCCACTGGAGAGGGGTACACAACACTTTTCTTTGCCTGATGCCACCAAACACCCCAGACCAGGCTGTGACTGGCAAAGCCAACCAACGACTCCCTACACCCTGCCCCCGTTAAAAGAGCTTTTAAAAAAAGTTTTTATTAAAAAATTTTGTGCTGGGGTAAAACTCAAAATTTTAATTAAATATATGTTTTGTAATTTTTATGTGTTTTTAGGGACTGTTCTTTATACATATCCCATGTAACAGTGATCTTATGGCAACATCTCATAGGATCACCGTTATCAGACGTACTCCTAGCTACATACAGAAGATTACTGCCTTTTAAATGAACTGTAGGCCCACTTCCTTATAGTACAATTCTGGCCACCGTGGATGTGGAATCTCTATACACTAACATCCCCCATTAAGATGGAATGGGACACGCCGGGCACACATGGAGAAGCACAACTTACCAACAGAACTAGTCACAGAACTCATACAATTTTTGCTCACCTACAACTGTCATCACACAATTTTTTCATTTAGAGAGGATCTGTACCTACAGAGTAAGGGGACATCAATGGGTTCAAGGTGTACACCGCAATACGACAATCTTTTTATGGCTGAACTGGAAGGTGCTTACTTATCCGCATGCACCACAAAACCCAGGATCTACCGCCGCTGTATAGATGACATTCTGATCATCTGGACTGCAGGATGAGGAGATCCTGCTTCAATTCCATGAGGGCTACAACAACTTTCACCCCACCATCAATCTAAAACTAAGCTATTCAAATAAGGAGATACACTTTCTGGATACCACAACAATATTCCATAAACCAACAGACAGAACAGCCTACCTGAGAAATAACAGCTTCCACCCCAAACATACCAGACAATTAATCATATACAGCCAGGCCATACGCTACAACCGTATATGTTCAGACAAGAAAGATCTGGAAAAACACCTCCTGGAGCTCAGGTCTGAATTTCTCCAGCTGGGCTTTAGACCAAAAGTGACTGACAACCAAATAAGAAAAGCAGCAGCCATCAAAAGAGACCATTTACTCACATATAAGGAGACCCAACAGGAGGCCAGAGTGCCCCCCCCCTTCACCCGTAATTACTTACAGCCCACAAGTGGAGATCCTACGTTATATTGCCAAGGAACTCCAACCGATACTACATAAGGATAAAAGATTAAAAGAAATGGTCCCTCCTATCATGTCCTTCCAGCAATCACCAAACCTGAAACAACTTGTTGTCTGGAGTGCCCTGAGACCCCCATCAGAAAATGGTACCTCGCCCTGCCTGCAAAGCAGGTGTAAAACGTGCCAGCTCGTTCGCACTGGTGACCATGTGCCTGTACCTCAATCACAGCAGGTACATAAGATAAAGGGGACCTTTTCCTGCAGGTCTTCTAACCTTGTTATATGTCAACATTGTCCAACCGCATGCCTTTATGTTGGGGAAACATGCCAGAGACTCCATCAGTGCATGAACTCGCACAGATCTGATGTTAAAATTTAAAGGAAAGATCTCCCAGTAGTTGCACATTTTTTCAAATAGGGCCACACTATGGAATATTTGCAGATCACTCTTTTAATGAGACATTTTAAGACAGAAAGGGAGAGGAAAGAATGGGACACCTTACAAAGTGGTCTTTACATTCACGCCAGCTTCATGACCTCCTATCTCTGACCTGGAGGTCACAAGCTGATAAGAGCCAGAGTTCTCTGGTCTATCTTCACAGGCTTTTAGTTTGTTTATTGCCGTCCTGTCATAAATAAGTTCCCTGTATTTATCGATTATTTTTTTTTTTAAAGTTTTTTAATATCCTTTGATGATCACTGCCTAGTGTGTATAAAATGCTGTGAATTTTCTGTTTTATGCATAACATCATGTCTCACGAAGAGAACTAGTATTTTCAAAAGCTCACCATCAAATATACTCCGCCTCAAAAAGGTATTGCCTGATTTTTAAAAATTTTTTTTTCCCTCTTCTTTTGCTCTCCCTGGCTAACATAAATCTACACTATTAAAATGCCATATACAGACAGTCCCCGGGTTACATACAAGATAGGGTCTGTAGGTTTGTTCTTAAGATGAATTTGTATGTAAGTCGGAACTGTATATTTTATCATTGTAATCCCAGCCAGAAGTTTTTTGGTCTCTGTGACAATTGGATTTTAAAAATGTTGGGTTGTCATAAGAATCAGGATTAACAGTAAAGCTTAATTGCAGACACCTATGATAACTGTTAGAGCTGTTTATTGTAGTCTAGGACTAAAGTACAGTAAATTACCAATATCCAGAGGTCCGTTTGTAACTAGAGGTCGTATGTAAGTCGAGTGTTCTTAAGTAGGGGACCGCCTTTACATCCATAATGTAGTATGGCAGTACATGCAGTCCCCTACTTTAAGAAATTACAGCCGACCCCCTACTTAAGCCGGGTCCCGGTGCATAAAGAGTGTGCTCTCGTGCCGGGGCCTCTCCATAGTCGGTAAGTCTTTGCTGCATATTGCAGCAAAGGCTTACCGGCAACACCCACGATCGGTGCTAGCACCGATCGCGGGTGTTTACCCGCTGATCGCTGCCGACGGCTTCACAAAGATGGCGACACATGGGCGCCGGCATCTTGCCGCGGATCGTCGCTGACCGTGAAGTCGTTTTAACCCATTCATGACCTTGTAAAGAATGAGGAGGAGGAACATCCCCATGTACTGCCATACTGTAATATGGCAGTACAGGCAGTCCCCGGGTTACATACAAGATAGGGTCTGTAGGTTTGTTCTTAAGTTGAATTTGTGTGTAAGTCGGAACTGTATATTTTATCATTGTAACCCCAGCCAGAACTTTTTTTGGTCTCTGTGACAATTGGATTTTAAAAATGTTGGGTTGTCATAAGAATCAATATTTACCACTAAAATGAAGTACAACATGTGGGGAAAAACAATCTCAGAATCGCTTTGATAAGTAAAAGTGTTCAAAAGTTATAACCATATAAAGAGACGCAGGTCAGAATCCAAAAAATGGGACTGAGCCTTAAGCTGTAAAATGGCTGCGTCCTTAAGGGGTTAAACTGTACAGCATAGAGAGTGATAGTGTCACAGGTGCTCCCGCTATCCCTGTCTTGGATTGCTCTGGTCACCCTTTTATATTTGTGTAATGCGCTGGTCACCCCTTTATATTTGTGTAATGCGCTGGTCGCCTACTTGCATTTCGTCATATGCTGGTCACCCCTTTACATTTGTGTAATGCGCTGGTCACCTACTTGCATTTTGTCATGTGCTGGTCACCCCTTTACATTTGTGTAATGCTCTGATTACCCGTTTATATTTGTGTCATGCGTTGGTTGCCTCTTTATATTTGGGTAATGCTCTGATTACCTCTTTATATTTGGGTAATGCACTGGTCACCCCTTTATAATTGTGTAATGCTCTTATTACCTCTTGATATTTGGGTAATGCACTGGTCACCCCTTTATATTTGTGTAATGCTCTGATTACTTCTTAATATTTGTGTCATATGTTGGTTGCCTCTTTATATTTGTGTAATGCTCTGATTACCTCTTGATATTTGGGTAATGCTCTGATTACCTCTTGATATTTGGGTAATGCACTGGTCACCGAAAAATGAGCCTGACACAGCTCGTTTGATAAGGGGACGACATGTGGAGGCAGCCATGGAGACGACTTCCATGATTAAGAGCGACAGTATGGGGCATTTATATTGCGCTGCTATGATTGAAACTTCAGGTCTCCAGCATGGCGGCGACAGATGCGCCGAGTTCCATTATGTATCTGGTGAAACACCTGAAAATTCTGCCTGACACAGCTCGTTTGATAAGGGGTTGATGTGCTGTATTTCCTCTCGCGCTCCTGCGTCTGGGGTATAGACAGTTGAAAGTTGCGCATGGAGACATTGGTGGACGCTGTGGAGGATCGTGGAGGCAAATGGACAGGAAACAGCCGGGGCAGCATGCATGGATGCCTCTGAGGCTGCCTAATCTTGGGATGGAGCTGGCGGTCCGCTGCCAGGGGAGCTTTCTCCTGTCCAAGCCCCTGCCTCTCGGCTCCTCCCCACCCAAAATGGACATGGGGGCCAGAAGCGTTTACTTTGAAAAAATTATAATTTTCAAAGTAGGCGGGGGCTACAGACAGCACTTCTAAGAACCTTTTGTATAAGATCAAGTGTAGTACTGATCTTATAAGTAATTAGCTTGGTTATGGCGGTTATTTAGGTTGAGCTTCTTTCACCTGGTGGAGAATGGAAATCCTGAGAAATCCAGGCTTTATTCATCTTGATAAGCACCAGCCTGTCAGCGCTGGTAGTCGACAGGCGTGTACGCTTATCGGTGATGATGCCACCAGCTGCACTGAAAACCCACTCAGACAAAACGCTAGCGGCAGGGCAGGCAATAACCTCCAAGTCGTACAGCGCCAGTTCGTCCAGCTTTGAAACCCAGTAGTTGTAGGGAGCTGTGTGATCATTTAGGACGATGGTATGGTCAGCTACGTACTCCCTCACCATCTTTCTGTAAAGATCAGCCCTACTCTGCCGAGACTGGGGACAGGTGACAGTGTCTTGCTGGGGTGACATAAAACTGGCAAAGGCCTTGTAAACCGTACCCCTGCCATTGCTGGACAAGCTGCATGCTCGTCTACTCTCCCTAGCTACTTGTCCCGCAGAAGTACGCCCTCTGCCGCTAGTGCTGTCAGAAGGGAAATACTGTTTCAGCTTGTGCACCAGGGCCTGCTGGTATTCATGCATTCTCACACTCCTTTCCTCTCCAGGGATGAGAGTGGAAAGATTTTGCTTGTACCGTGGGTCCAGGAGAGTTAATACCCAGTGCTGGAATATTTTCTTTGAACGCGAGGATCAAACGATAGGCAGCCTAGCATGAAATCTGCCATATGCGCCAGAGACCCAACGCGCAAGAATTCACTCTCCTCACTGGCCTGACTGTCCATTTCCTCCTCCTCCAACTCCTCTTCTTCTGCCCATACAAGCTGAACAGTGAAGGACTGAGCAATGCTCCCCTCTTCTGTCTCGCAAACATTCTCCTCCTCTTCCTCCTCATCCTCCTCCACCTCCTCCGATATGCACTGAGAAACAGACCTGAGGGTGCTTTGGCTATCAACAAGGGATTCTTCTTCCCCCGTCTCTTGTGACGAGCGCAAAGCTTCCAACTTCATGCTGACCAGAGAGTTTTTCAACAGGCCAAGCAGCGGGATGGTGAGGCTGATGATGGCGGCATCGCCACTGACCATCTGTGTTGACTCCTCAAAGTTACTCAACACCTGACATATATCAGACATCCACGTCCACTCCTCATTGTAGACTTGAGGAAGCTGACTGACTTGACTACCAGTTCTGGTGGAAGTTGACATCTGGCCGTCTACAATCGCTCTGCGCTGGAGGTTAACTCTGGATAACATGGTTATGGCAGCATCTGTGCTGGACTTCCTGAAATGCGCACAGTTCCAGCGCACCATCGAAAATCAGACAGATTGTGGTATGTCTTTAGGAACCGCTGAACTATGAGACTTAACACATGGGCCAGGCATTGCACATGTGTCAGTCTGCCGAGTTGCAGAGCCCCCACCAGGTTACGGCCGTTGTCACACACAACCATGCCTGGCATCAGTTTCAGCGGTGCCAGCCACAGATCAGTCTGCGCCGTGATGCCCTGTAATGGCTCTTGGGCGGTGTGCCTTTTATCGCCTAGGCTCAGCAGTTTGCTCAGCGACGGCACTGCTGCTGTGCCTAGAGCTACCAACTGATGGCGCCATGCCCACGGATGGTAATTCGGAGGAGGAGGTGGAGGAGGGGTGGGAGGAGGAGGAGGCATAGTAGGCATGAGAGACCTGGACCGAGGTAGGCCCCGCAATCCTCGGCGTCAGCATTATATGACCAGCCCCAGAGTCAGACTCGGTCCCAGCCTCCACCAAGTTGACCCAATGTGCCGTCAGCGACACATAGTGGCCCTGCCCGGCAGCACTCTTCCACGTGTCCGTGGTCAGGTGGACCTTGTCAGAAATGGCGTTGGTCAGGGCACAGATGATGTTGTCTGACACGGCACATCGGGAAAAGTAGTGGCAGCTGGGGACCGAATACCGAGGGGCGGCCATCGCCATGAGGTTGCGAAAGGCCTCGGTCTCTACCAGCCTATAGGGCAGCATATCCAGGCTGAGTAACTTGGAGATGTGGACGTTGAGGGCTTGGGCTTGTGGGTGGGTTGCACTGTATTTCCTCTTGCTCTCCAGTGTCTGGGGTATATACAGCTGAACGCTGCGCATGGAGACATTGGTGGATGCTGTGGAGGATCGTGGAGGCGAAGGTGTGGTTTTTGCAAGGGAGGTGTTTGGGCCGGGGTCCTGGGCAGGGGGCTGACTAGCAGAGGCAGCAGATGACATAGGGGAAGGAGCAGTGGTGTGCCCGGCCGGAGGTGAACGGCCTTGGTTCCACTGAGTGGGGTGTTTAGCATTCATATGCCTGCGCATACTGGTGGTGGTTAAGCTGGTAGTGGTGGAACCCATGCTGATCCTGGTGTGGCACAGGTTGCACACCACAGTCCGTCAGTCATCCGGTCATCCTGATGCACCAGCTCTGGCCCTGCCTCTCCGTCTGGCCCCACCACTGCCTCTTCCAACCTGTTCTCGTCGAGGACTCGCCTCCATCTCAGCACTGTGTTCACCCGGCCTATCAACCTCATCATCCTCCGATCCCTCAGTCTTCTCCCCCCTCGGACTTCCTGCCCTGACAACAACTTCACCATTGTCTGACAACCGTGTCTCCTCATCGTCCGACACCTCTTTACACACTTCTTCCACTACGTCAACAATGTCATCATCACCCACAGACTGCGACCGGTGGAAAACCTGGGCATCGGGAAAGAGCTCAGCAGCAACCGGACAAGTGGTTTGTGACTCTTGGAAGGGTCCAGAAAACAGTTCCTCAGAGTATGCCGGTTCAAATGCCAAATTTTCCTGGGAGGGGGCAGACTGGGGGGAAAGAGGCTGAGGTGGAGGAGCTGGAGGAGTACTGATTTTGGTGACACGGGTGGACTGCGTGGAAGACTGACTGGTGGACAAATGGCTAGAAGCATTGTCCACAACCCACGACATCACCTGTAAATTTTTTTGTGTTTTTTTTGTGTTTTTTTGTGTTTTATGTGCTTTTTTATTTTTTGAGTTTTTTGTGTTTTTTTGTGTTTTTTTTTTTTTTAACAAATCGATCAGAAAAAATCACGCAGCAACCACAGAAGATGATGATGATTGCTATGGCTAGTTTCTAACCTACACTGACAGCACACAACAGGATTTTGTGGTGTGCCTGTGACTTTAAGTTTTGAAAAAAAAAAATGGCTATTTTCTAGCCTACACTGAAAGCACACTGCTTTGCAAGATTACTTTGAGCTATAAAAAGAAATAAAGGTAAAAAAAAAAAAAATCAGCAGACGGTGCCTAATTCAATCAAACCCCTAATAAATTGTCCCACTTAGGTGTTTGAGATGGATATTTTTGTCACTAAGAGCTAAATAGAACGTTCACAAGTCTCCCAGCAAATTCGTCACAATATGGTACTAGCTGCACTAGTAGTGCCAGCAAGCCCAGCCACAAGCAAATAAAAAAAAAATATTCTAGCCCTAACAAGGGCTGTTGGGTTCTTGTAGACTCACTCCTGCCTAACAGTAAGCTAATATAACACCCTAATGCTATCCCTGCAGCAGCAGCAACTCTCTCCCTAACGGCATCCGGACAGAGAATGATGCGAGCAGCGCGGGCAGGGGCTAGTCTATTCCAGGGTCACCTGATCAGAACAGCCAACCACTGCTATCGACGTGTAAGTGTACCACGTCATGCTGGGTGGAGTGCAGAGTCTCCTGGCTTGTGATTGGCTCTGTTTCTGGCTGCCAAATATCAAAACGGCGGGAGATGCCATTTTCTCGAGCTGGCAAAATATTCATCCGAGCAACAAGCAGTTTCGAGTACGCTAATGCTCGAATGAGCATCAAGCTCGGACGAGTGTGTACGCTCATTTCTAGTCTCTATCATGTACATAACCCAGGCACTGCCTGTACTATTGCTTATATATTGCTTACATTTTTCAACCAACATCAAGTACAATGTTTAATGAAAAAACATTCTCAAAATCACCTGGATATGTTACAGCCTTCCAAAGTTATGATCACTTATAGTGACACATGTCAGATTTCAATAAAAGGGCTTTGTCAGGAAGGTGCAAAATGACCAAGTCCTTAAGGGGCTAATAGATTTGGGCCAGTATGTTTACTTCCTTGTGGCATTCACATTACAAGGACTTCCAAAGAGGCTCAGGTCTTTCTAATGTCAGCACATGTCATTATTAAAACTATGACAAATATTCTGCAGAAATCAGATTCATATAAAAATATATTTTTTAATTCATATATTAATAATTGAATATATATATATATATATATATATATATATATATATATGTATATATATATATATATATATATATATATATTTCAAAAAGCAGTAGCAGCACTCTTACGGCTCTGTATGGAGAAATATGGTAGTCGGGTGCACGTCTCAGAATTTGGACTATTCAATTCTTCCACGATACAAAATGCAAAATGCAGCACTCCAAAGAAAGTGTGAAAAATCAGGTACTTGTTTATTACAACATGTGCCAAACAGCTATGTTTCGGCTCCCGTGGCCTGGAGCCTTTCTCAAGTGCTTTTTTTCACACTTACTTGGAGTGCTGCCTTTTTTGCATTATATATATATATGCAGTATATATATATTCCAGAAAACAGTTCCTCAGAGTATGCCGGTTCAAATGCCAAATTTTCCTGGGAGGGGGCAGACTGGGGGGAAGGAGGCTGAGGTGGAGGAGCTGGAGGAGTGCTGATTTCGGTGACATGGGTGGACTGCGTGGAAGACTGACTGGTGGACAAATGGCTAGAAGCATTGTCCGCAATCCACAACATCACCTGTTCTCCTCAACAGTGCTCTACCACGAGTCCCAGTAACTTGAGACATGAACCTAGGGAGTGTAGCTCTGCGGCGTTCCCCTGCTCCCTCATCAGCAGGTGGTGTCTCACCCCGCCCAGGACGCCCATGCCCATGCCCTCATCCTCCACCCCTAGCCCTTGGGTTCAACATCTTCAAAATTAAAGTGTAAACTGTAAATTTTTTTGTGTTTTTTTTGTGTTTTTTTGTGGTTTTGTTTTTTTAACAAAACGATGCTATCCTATTGCTATGGCTAGTTTCTAACCTACACTGACAGCACACAACTGGATTTTGTGCTGTGCCTGATAACTTTTAGTTTTGAAAAAAAAAAAATAGGCAAACTGTGCCTAATTCAATCAAACCCCTAATAAATTGTCCCACTTAGGTGTTTGAGATGGATATGTGTGTCACTAAGAGCTAAACAGAACGTTTGCAGGACTCCCTGCAAATTCATCACAATATGGTACTAGCTGCACTACTAGTGCCAGCAATGCCAGCCACAAGCAAATAATAAATATATATATATATAAAACGCTATTGTAGCCCTAAGAAAGCCGGTTGGGTTCTTGTATGCAAATCAACAAAAAATAAAATATATAACGCTATTGTAGCGCTAAGAAGGCCTGTTGGGTTCTCGTATGGCTAGTTTCTAGCCTACACTGACAGCACACAGCTGGATTTTGTGCTGTGCCTGATGACTTTTAGTTTTGAAAAAAAAAATAGGCAGACTGTGCCTAATTCAATCAAACCCCTAATAAATTGCCACACTTAGGTGTTTGAGATGGATATGTGTGTCAATAAGAGCTAAACAGAACGTTCGCAAGTCTCCCTGCAAATTCGTCACAATATGGTACTAGCTGCACTACTAGTGCCAGCAAGGCCAGCCACAAGAAAATAAAAAAAAATATATAACGATATGTTAGCCTAAGAAAGCCGTTTCGGTTCTCGAATGGCTAGTTTCTAGCCTATACTGACAGCACACAAATGGATTTTGTGCGTGCTGCCTGATGACTTTGAGTTATAAAAAAAAAGAAAAGGCAGACGTTGCCTAATTCAATCAAACCCTAATATTGTCCCACTTAGGGGTGAGATGGATATGTGTGTCACTAAGAGCTAAATAGAACGTTCGCAAGTCTCCCTGCAAATTCGTCACAATATGGTACTAGCTGCACTACTAGTGCCAGCAAGGCCAGCCACAAGCAAATAAAAAAAAATAAAATATAACGCTATTGTAGCCCTAACAAGGGCTGTTGGGTTCTTGTAGAATCACTCCTGCCTAACACTAATCTAATAGAACACCCTAACGCTATCCCTGACCAGCAGCAGCTCTCTCCCTAACGGCATCCAGACAGAGAATGATGCGAGCAGCGCGGGCAGGGGCTAGTCTATTCCAGGGTCACCTGATCAGGCCAGCCAACCACTGCTATCAACGTGTAAGTGTACCACGTCATGCTGGGTGGAGTGCAGAGTCTCCTGGCTTGTGATTGGCTCCGTTTCTGGCCGCCAAAAATCAAAACGGCGGGAGATGCCATTTTCTCGAGCTGGTGAAATATTCGTCCGAGCAACGAGCAGTTTCGAGTACGCTAATGCTTGAAAGAGCATCAAGCTCGGACGAGTGTGTTCGCTCATCTCTAATCATAATCCATATACAGAGGCTCAGCAGAAAGAATCCCACATGAGAGGATTACATACATTCTGTCAGAAAACACTATCACACCTGACAGAATTAAATACACATTTCAGAGAATAGAATTGTATATCATAGGCTTAGATACAGCATCTTAGAATACAGTTTTAGATACACAACTCAGCAGGACAGTATCATACATGATAGGCTTAGAATCAGAGGTTCAGTGAGCATCAAACTTGGATATTTCAGTTCCTTTTCTTTCTGTATTGGGTTGACCTGTTACATTTAACCCTTTGTTGCTATCACTTCCAGCCTCTATGAACATTTGTTTTATTAACCAGCCCACAGGGAAAATTTTGGTCTGAACTCTCCTTAACTTTCTTCTCACACTACAGAAAGTTTTAAATAAACTGCTATATCATCATATTAGAAAGGTCCCTGTGGTGACCAAATGAGGCTAAATATAAAGCAGAAGTTTCCTACCATCTAACAAGCTGAAGCTTCCTACCAGCACACAGCTGCCTCCCAGCCTGCCCCCTACATCCAGGCTGGTGAACTGTCTCCTGAGGCTCCCTCCAACTCACATCTCAGCACTCCATCTACTTGTTAAAGGCACGTTGCTGCGGTTCCTGCCGGTTCAAATAAAGAACTGTAAGTTGTTTTCTTCAACTTCTGTCTCCGTCTGGTCCCTGCTAATACGGCTGCCTTCATCACCGGCACCCTGTCCATCACCCAGAGACTCACACTCGGGACATTAAGGGGTTGCCCCAGGGAGATCCGCTATAGCAGCCTCTCCCTCATCTTTTCTTGCCAACACCGCCCTGCTAGAGACCTGCCAGGCTGTAGGACAGCACTCCGGTTCCCCCGTACCAAGCACCGTGACGATAGCGTGCTTAGGCCGCAACCGCCAGCCACTCCGGTACCGCGGGCCCCGGCTGTCACCAGGCCTCACCTCAAGGGCTAGGCCCCGGTGGGGGATGTTGCAGATTGCTCTGGTCACCCCTTTATATTTGTGTAATGTGCTTGTCACCCCTTTATATTTGTGTAATGCGCTGGTCGCCTACTTGCATTTTGTCATATGCTGGTTACCCCTTTATATTTGTGTAATGCGCTGGTCCCCTACTTGCATTTTGTCATATGCTGGTTACCCCTTTATATTTGTGTAATGCGCTGGTCACCTACTTGCATTTTGTCATGTGCTGGTCACCCCTTTATATTTGTGTAATGCTCTGATTACCTCTTGATATTTGGGTAATGCTCTGATTACCTCTTTATATTTGTGTAATGCACTGGTCACCTACTTGCATTTTGTCATATGCTGGTCACCCCTTTACATTTGTGTAATTCTCTGATTACCCGTTTATATTTGTGATGTGCGTTGGTTGCCTCTTTATATTTGTGTAATGCTCTGATTACCTCTTGATATTTGGGTAATGCTCTGATTACCTCTTTATATTTGGGTAATGCACTGGTCACCCCTTTATATTTCTGCAATGCTCTTATTACCTCTTGATATTTGGGTAATGCTCTGATTACTTCTTTATATTTGTGTCATGCGTTGGTTGCCTCTTTATATTTGTGTAATGCTCTGATTACCTCTTGATATTTGGGTAATGCACTGGTCACCCCTTTATATTTGCGTGATCTGCTCATGTACATTTGAGTGGTTGCAGTGATTAGACTACAGTGGATAGTGATAGTGACACTGAATAGTGATTACACCAGATTGAGGACTGAAATTGGGAATCATTTACATTAGACTGCAGAATGAGGCTGTGCTCACACGTAACTTGTACATTGTGGTTTAAAATATAACACAGCTAAGAGAGGAGATTTTCCTCATTACATTGCTGTTAACATTTGCATTTACAAAATTAGTTGGCGCATGCATTTTTTTTGTGTTTTGTTCGTTAACACACTGCGCTTACAATGTGTTTTGTAAATGCAAATGTTAACAGCGATGTAATTCTGCAAATCTCCTCTCCTTAGCTCTCCTGCGTTTTTAAACGTCACATATGAACCCAACTTCACAGATGCTCTACAAGACACCCATATAGCTGAACTGAATGGTAAAGCATTTGGTGTTAAGAGGCTAAAATCTTATCATACTGCAATCACCAGATCCTTTGGTTTTAAATGCATAATGTTACAGTTCAGACAGTAAAGTAATGCTTTCAAACTTTGCTAAATAATTCCACCTCTGCTAACCATGAGCAGGAAAAATGAATGTAGGAGCTTTTTATGGTCTGGCATCTGACATAAACGATGACTCAACCAACCAATCAAGCGAAAAAACTGTCACCAAATCTTTAAAGCTCTACATAATTTAGCATTTTTTTATATTTGAAAAACCAAATACATTTTTATATTTCTGTAAGCATAATGCAGCTATCTAAGCAGCATATTCTGAGGCTTATACCATTATTTTTTTATTCTTAGATGTTCATGTGGCACTGGGGAAAACTGTATTTTTATTGATATAATTTAATACTTTATAAACAATCTATAGATTACTTTTTTGAACTTGGTAAGTTCACCATAAGAAAAGTCTTTTAATATTTTTTATGAAATGTATGTCACATCTAGAGATGAGCCAGCACTAAAATGCTCGGGTGCTCGTTATTCGAGACAAACTTTTCCCGATGCTCGAGTGCTCGTCTCGAATAACGAACCCCATTGAAGTCAATGGGAGACTCGAGCATTTTTCAAGGGGAAACATTTGCAAAGGTTATGACCACATTTGAAGCTGCCTAGAACTCTCGGAAAAAATGATAAATCTGGTTTGGTTTTTTTAGAAGTACGTAACCAGCTTGGTGCCAGGATATTTTTTAGTGTGAGTGGTCGTCTGAAAGTAATGGTGGGGTTGGATGAAATACTGTTTATAAGTTATGGATCATGGAGCAGTAGATTCCAGTGCTTCTTGAGAATGTGCTTGATTTTATTACCATCATTGGAGTAGGTGGTGATAAAATTAGCTTTGTTGAAAGACTCACCAGTCTTCCTTATGCTTGATTTTAGACATTCCTCTTGACTTAGGGCATCTGCCTTAGCACAAGCAGATGAAATAAGGGGAGGCGGGTAGCCTTTGGCTTTAAACCTATCTCGTAGAACTTTACTCTGCATATTGTAGTCATCGTTGGTAGTCCAGTTGCGCCCTATTCTCTTGAACTGGCCTAAGGGTATGTTTGTTTTCCATTTTTTTAAATGGTTACTTGTGAAGTCTAGGTAACTGTTGCTATCAAGAGATTTAAAGTAGGTTTTAATATGGAATTTCTGGTCAACATGAAAGACAGTAACATCAAGGAATTCGGCAAAATTAGATACGAAATTGGAGGTAAATTCCAGACCACATTGGTGTTTAAATCACTAATAAAGTCTAAAGCCTCCTTCTCACTCCCTTTCCAGATTATAAAAATATTGTCTATATAGCGTTTATAGACAACGCATTTATCGTAGGATGAGTGTGTAAAAATTTTCTGTTCTTCGAAGAGGCCTACATACAAATTCACTTAACTGGGGGCAAATTTACTTCCCATTACTGTACCTCTTTTTTGAATAAAAATCTGGTCGCAAAAAGAGAAGTAATTGTGATTAAGAATAAATAAAATTGCCCTCGGGATGAAATTGCTCTGTGTACTAGACATGTTGGAGTCTCATGCGAGGAATTGAAAGGTGGCATGTATAACGCAAAGCTTCCGACTTCATGCTGTCCAGAAAGTTTTTCAACAGGCCAAGCAGCGGGATGGTGAGGCTGATGATGGCGGCATCGCCACTGACCATCTGTGTTGACTCCTCAAAGTTACTCAGCACCTGACAGATATCAGACATCCAGGTCCACTCCACTTGTTGACTTGAGGTAGCTGACTGACCTGACTACCAGTTCTGGTGGAAGTTGACATCAGTCTGACAATCACTCTGCGCTGCTAATAAACTGTGGATAACATGATTAATGTTGAATTCCACCTCGTGGGCACGTCGCACAACAGTCGGTGAGCGGGCAGTTGGAGGCGGCGCCGCGCTGCCCTGAGAGTGGCAGGATCTGTGCTGGACTTCCTGAAATGCACACAGATGCTGCGCACCGTTGTGAGAAAATCAGACAGTTTGGGGTATGTCTTGAGGAACCACTGAACTATGAGATTTAAGACATGGGCCAGGCATGGCACATGTGTCAGTCTGCCGAGTTGCAGAGCCGCCACCAGGTTAAGGCCGTTGTCACACAGAACCATGCCTGGCTTCAGGTTCAGCGCTGCCAGCCACAGATCAGTTTGCGCCGTGATGCCCTGTAATAGCTCTTGGGCGGAGTGCCTTTTATTGACTAGGCTCAGCAGTTTGAGCACCACCTGCTGTCGCTTAGCGAAGGCACTGCTGCTGTGCCTAGAGCTACCAACTGATGGACTGATGGCGCCATACCCACAGAGTGTTTGTGCCGGGGTCCTGGGCAGGGGACTGACTAGCAGATGCAGCAAATGACAAAGGGGAAGGAGCAGTGGTGGACCCGGCCGGAGGTGAACGGCCTTGGTTCCATTGAGTGGGGTGTTTAGCATTCATATGCCTGCGCATACTGGTGGTGGTTAAGCTAGTAGTGGTGGAACCCCTGCTGATCCTGGTGTGGCACAGGATGCACACCACAGTCCGTCGCTCATCCAGTGTTTCTTTAAAGAAACTCCAGACTTCAGAAGATCTAGCCCTCGCTACGGAAGCTTCACTCCGTCTCACAAGCACTGTGTTCACCCGGCCTATCAAAACAGCTTGGGTCTGTCACCTCATCATCCTCCGATCCCTCAATCTGCTCCCCCCTCGGACTTCCTGCCCTGACAACAACTTCACCACTGTCTGACAATGTCGGACGATGTCTCCTCATCGTCCGACACCTCTTTACACACTTCCTCAAGATGGTCATCATGACCCAAAGACTGGGACCAGTGGAAAACCTGGGCATCGGAAAAGAGTGGTTTGTGACTCTGGGAAGGGTCCAGAAAACAGTTCCTCAGAGTATAGCGGTTCAAATGCCAAATTTTGCTGGGAGGGGGCAGACTGGGGGGAAGGAGGTTGAGGTGGAGGAGCTGGAGGAGTGCTCACTTGGGTAACATGGGTGGACTGCGTGGAAGACTGAGTGGTGGACAAATGGCTAGAAGCATTGTCCGCAATCCACGACATCAGCTGTTCGCACTGTTCTGGCCTCAACAGTGCTCTACCACGAGTCCCAGTAACTTGAGACATGAAGCTAGGGAGTGTACCTCTGCGGCATTCCACTGCTCCCTCATCAGCAGGTGGTGTCTCACCCCACCCAGGACCACGGCCTCTGACCCCTGCAGTAGTTGGACGCCCACGCCCTCGTCCTCTACCCCTAGCCCTCGGGTTCAACATTTTCAAAATTAAAGTCTATTATATAGACAAAACAGAATTTTTTGTGTTTTTTTGTGGGTTTTTTGTGTTTTTTATTTTTTGTGTTTTTTAATTTTTTAATTTTTTTTATTTTTTTGTGTTTTTTTATTTTTTTATAGAACAAAACATGCAGAAGAAATCACACAGCAACCACAGAAGATGATGATTGCTATGGCTAGTTTCTAACTGACAGCACACAACTGACAGCACACAACAGGATTTTGTGCTGTGCCTGTGACTTTCAGTTTTGAAAAAAAAATGGGCAGACTGTGCCTAATTCAATCAAACCCCTAATAAATTGTCCCACTTAGGTGTTTGAGATGGATATATGTGTCACTAAGAGCTAAATAGAACGTTCGCAAGTCTCCCTGCAAATTCGTCACAATATGGTACTAGCTGCACTACTAGTGCCAGCAAGTTCAGCCGCAAGCAAATAAAAAAAATATATATATATAACGCTATTGTAGCCCTAAGAAGGGCTGTTGGGTTCTTGTAGAATCACTCCTGCCTAACACTATTCTAATAGAACACCCTAACGCTTTCCCTGAGCAGCAGCAGCTCTCTCCCTAACGGCATCCAGACAGAGAATGATCCGAGCAGCGCGGGCAGGGGCTAGTATATTCCAATAACTGCTATCGACATGTAAGTGTACCACGTGATGCTGGGTGTAGTGCAGAGTCTCCTGGCTTGTGATTGGCTCTGTTTCTGGCCGCCAAAAATCTAGACGCCGCAAGATGACAGCGGGCGAAATACTCATCCGAGCACCGAGCAGTTGCGAGTATGCTAATGCTCGAACGAGCAGCAAGCTCGGACGAGTATGTTCGCTCATCTCTAATGAAAATGTAACTGCACAATGATTTGGTAGCTAGCGGATACCCAATAAAAAGGTAAAATTGAGTGGAATATAAAGAAATATGCTATAAAGTCAGGTTAAATAATGGTTGAAGTGTTTTTTTGCATTCTTTTAATCTGTAAATACCCATTTTCTTTCACTGTTCCATTATTTTTAAGATTATACTCAGGATTCAAAGAGTAAATCCCATCTATGACACTTGTCATAAATGTCTGTAGTTATGAGTTTCACATGGGTCATACACTTTGCTCGGGAAGGGAGTTTGAGCATCATTGAAATAAATTAGAATAGAGATTGGTCTCCTCTTACTTAAAGGGGGATTCCCAAGAAGACAAGTTTCATATATATACTCAGGATAACAAAATAACACATTCTCTAATTCAATGTTTTTAACAAAAATACAGAATATTACAGATATAATTCCAACCTGTCTCTATCAGTCCTGGTGTACACAATTTCATTTGCCCCTAGACATGACCCTGTAATTTCTAACCTAGGGTCGGGCCGCCATCTTGGACTCTTGTGTAACAGCGCAGAGCTGAGTTTTCTGTCTCTTTCTGCTCTGAGCCTGTATCCCTGCCTCCTGCAGTCTAGCATGGATTTCACAGACACTTACTGACTCACTTCCTGCCGGCACATTGTGAGCAGAGAGAAGCTACAAACTACAAGGAGATAAGTGATCCAGGGGAAGGGGGAGGCAGGCACATATCTTTGAGAAAAGTGATGTAGCAGAACTGACAGTGTAAAAGCCTGCCAGCCTATCTCTGTCATTCCTCTGTGTAATAGGTATTCCATGCATCTCATCATTTCTGATCCGTCTCATCTCTCTTTCTATTTGTCACATACCAGTACAATGTCAGAAGCCAGATAAAAGTGTATATACACCTGTACCCATATAATGTTACCACATTGTCAGCTCATAGAACTAGATGGATCATAATGGGGGTCATTTACTAAGGGCCCGAATCACGTTTTTTTTCGTCGGGTTACCTGAAATTTACTGTTTTGCGCCAATTTTTCCTGAATTGCCCCGGGTTTTTGGCGCACCTGATCGGTTTGTGGCACATCAGCGCCGGCATGCACATGACGGAAATGGGGGGCGTGGCTGTAAGAAAACCCGACAGATTCGGAAAAACCGCCATATTTTTTTTTAAAAAAGTGTCGCTTGACATGCACTTACCTGCACCCAGAATAGTGAACTATAGTGAACTCAGATGGACTTCAGCGCAGCAGCGACACCTAGTGGACATCGGGTGCACTACCTTAGTGAATCGCCGGAAGACCCGAATCTTCCACAGAGAATGAACCGCTGGATCGCGAATGGACCGGGTAAGTAAATCTGCCCCAATGTGTCTGCTTAGAGAGGCCCCGCCCACACCCTGGGATCTTGCACTGAGCAGCCGAGGGAGTGATAAGAGTTCAAACAGCAATAAAACTGAGTAAAATTGTAAAGTTAGGGGTTAAAATGGTCTAATGTAAACATCACTAGGGGATTGAGATTTGAGAGTTTTGTTTTGTGGGAAAACCCCTTTAATTCTATTGAAGCAGTGTAAAAAGCCATGCAAGTGAGCTTGTCTATTTTGGAAATAAAGAGAGAGTCAGGCAGAGTCGGTAACCCTCCAGTCACATAGGCTGTGAAGCAGGGGCCAGGAGACCCTCATTCCTGTGAGAAATGCATATCCCACCTTATATCGGACACAATGGAGCAAATTTATGAACCTGTCTGAAAGTCAGAATATTTCTAGTTGCCCATGGAAACCAATCACAGCTCAGCTTTCATTTTACCAGTGCTCATGAATATTTGCACTTTATTGGCATTTTTCATATCTCTATTAGGTTATGTTTCTTCCAGGTCTTTAAAGTCAACCTCTGTTAGCCCTCATGGCAGCCACTTGCAATTCTACGATTGCTTAAGAGGGGGACCAAAGTGATGCAATAAGGGACTCCCTTCTTACCCCTTAATTGCCATTATCAGTATTGAGAATGACATCTAAGGGATTAAACAGAGAAAAGCTGAGTTCTTTGATCATGAGATCCAGGAATCATCTGTATAATTCAGTTTTCATACTAATGGCGCTTATCCTCTATTTACAAGATAAGGTAAACGGGTCAAATTGCTGGGAGTCCAACTGCTGGAATAACCTTTCCTTAGATAAATTCACTTCTTAAAAGTTGCAGGAGACGACTGTCCTGGATTTCCCATAGAAGAGAAAGGTGTTCTGGTCGAGCATGTTTACTCTTGCTCCAATAATATATTGTAATTCAGGGGACTTTTGGGCCTCTTGTACTCAATGGGGGTCCCAGTGGATGGACTCCTGGAAATCCTAATTAATTTCTTAAAATGTCTTTGTAAATGTTTAGCAATTTTTTTTATTTTAAACAGCACAGTATGCTGCCTGGGATCAGTAAAATTTGTTATTTGGAACTTTTTAGAAGAAAACAGAAGATTAACCCTCATAAATAATCTTGTTTTTGAAAAACTAAATTAAATTATATTGAAGGATGAAAGAAAATAAATGTAAAAATGTACCAGTGCCTTATACTTAGAAATTAACAGATGGCTCTAAAAACATGTTTTTAGCTAAATTCATGTTTGTTGTTTCCTATAAAATTTAGCAAAATATGTGTACAGTTTAAGATAATTTATGATGTTTCATTCACAAATGGCAGACTTTGGCACCAGTTCCCTCTGGCATGTGTAAAAAGTAACAGAGAAGAAGGTGTAGGTACACTTCAAGGCCGCATTCAGGTGGCCATTGGAGGACGTTTATCTGGCCGCAAGTTTGCAGCTGTATATACGTCCCCATAGACAGCCGCGACCCGGTGGGGTATGGTGCCACACCGTCCCTGATGAATGCTCCGGTCTGGGGCTAAAACGTGTCGCTGTTCCATGTTACAATAAATCCTCATCTGATGTTTGGCTTCCGTCTGAGGTTTAAAGTGGAGCTCCAATCTTTCCTCGGGTCGTTTGCATTATGTTATCATCATTCCGGGTGCCTGGTCGCAAGGTGAACTTTGCTATAAAGGATTGGGTGCTGCACTCACACCCTTTTCAAGGTTTTTGTCTATTTTATTTCAGGTGAAAGTCCTACATATTAATTGGTTTCATCATATCTGAGCTGTATTACAGTAAGGTTGCACCTTGTTTTCTGTCTTGTATCTGTACCATCCAGCTTTTGGGGTTTACAGATGGTTTCCTACCCCCTTATCTCAAGTATTTCTAAATATTTACTTTAAAGACCATCTACAACCAGAATGAAGGATTGTAAATCAAGCAAAATGACATACTGGTGTGTGCACTCTCTGGCAATATCTGCTCTTCTTTTAGCTTCTTATGTTCTGTTTAAAAAAAAAAAAAGCTTTTAAAATGATGCAAATGAGCCTGAGATCTGTATGGAGGACTGGAGAAAAATACCTGCTGCAGTGTGTGCAAACTTGGTCAAGAAATACAGGAAACGTCTGACCTCTGTAATTTGTTTCTGTCAATAATACATTCTGTTTTCTATGATATCAAATACTTATTTCATGAAATAAAATGCTATTTAATTATTTAAAAATACAATGTGATTTTCTAGATTTTTGACAGAACTCACCAGTCTTTGTAGGACAAAAAAATTGCAAAATAGGCATAGGATCAAATACTTATTTCCTCACTGTATGTGGCTGGGGAAAAAGTTTTACATCCAGTGTTTTTTAATCCGACTATATTCTACCTACGGGAGCAGGATGCGTGCATCCGGTACCCCAAAAGGTCATTAATCATGTCTGGCTCTGGTTTGACAGAACTTGTGTGAAAAACACTGTGACTATAGCCTTGCTGCTTTCATTTGAATTAAGAGAGTAAATAGCTTCCAATCAAATGCCTTTGATTAGTTGATCATCAGTAAGTATGGCCACCTCTATAAAAACAAAAGTTTGGGCAGTTTTCCGGTGTAGAGCATTCATCAGTGTGTTAACACAGATCCAATGAGGAAAGACAACAACAAGGAGGAATGGACATCTCAGCTATTTCAAACCACGCTCAGACTATACAATACTCAGAGAAATTGCCTAAAACTGAAAAGCTACATCTTAAAGGAAACCTACCACTTGAAGTGGCAGGTTTCAGATGGAAATACCGGGCACCAGCTCAGGGTGCGCTGGTGCCGGAGCTTATTTTTGTTAGTGTTTTAAACCGCTGTATCGTGGTTTAAAACACTTTTTAAACTTTATAGCCGGCGCAGGAAGGTACGCGCTCGGCGCTTACCATGCGCGCGACCATGAGCGCGGCTACCTAGGAAGTATTAGTGTAGTTTAATAACTGACTCTTAACAGTTAGAGCATATATACAGACCTTTCGGAGAGTACATAATAAAGTGCTTTGTATACATGACACAGTACTATACATGCTGCTGACTTTAGAGTGCTACGAGGACCTTCTAGCCACACCACCTACAAACGAAGAGCAACAGTTTTAAAGGTCTTTGGAGATTCTTCTTCATTAATCCCCACATCTTGACAACTGGTGACTGATGAACCCAAGTAGAAGGGTAAGGGAATAGTACCCATTTAAAATATTTTTGTAATGGTGGTCGGTTGTAATCTAGAGTCTGAAAAATATTGTTGTTCTACAAGTTATTGATTGAACGGGTATTCCAGGAATCAGCATAATTCATATACAAATGGGTCCTTAAAATATAGTTTTTTTGTGTTACAATTAGGTACCTCGACTTATACTTGGGTCAGCTTATACTCAAATATATACGGTAGTTGTTATTTAAAAAATGTTTCCCCTTGGCAGAAAAATGCTGTTGGCATACATTCCAATAAAGAATTAAAGCGATTCTGGCCCTTTAATCAGTCAGTTAATTTCCTCCACACGGAGAAGACACAGGACAGAAAATGGCTGTCAGGGTTCTGGATCAGTGGACCCTCTGGACCACCGCGGGAGATGGTACTAGCCGACACCCAGGACCAGAGTCTAAGTGGCAGCTGGTCTTCACCAGAACCCGCCGCAATGCAGGATGGTCTTGCTGTGGCGGGTGCCACCAGGTTGTTCTATGGGTGCGACTAGCCTTAACAGGAGACAGTCTCATAGTCAGGCTCAAGCAGGCAGTCAGGGCAGGCGGCAGAGATACAAATCAGAGACCAAATCCGGGGTCAGCAACAGGAGGTCAATGCAGATGGGAACGAGAACACAGGAACACAGGACACTGGAATTCAGGAACAGGAACTGGAACACAGGAACAGGAACATAGGAAAAGCAACACAGGGGGACTTTCACTTCACTGGAAATGGTTTGAAGATCCAGTGGGAAATGACGGGAGCCACTGGAATTTATGGAATCCCGGAAGTGGCCAGCGCCAATCAGCGGTGCACTGGCCTGTAAATTCTTGAGAGCAGGGATGCCTGTGTGGTCTAGTCCGGACGGAAGCAGGCTTGTGGGAAGGTAAGTGAGGGCCGGGAGGAGCCTTGCCACCACAGAGAGGGGCAGAAAACCTGTTAGATCATCAGTGGGAGCAGAGCATAAGATGGAGGAGGAGTTACTGAAAACTAAAGGATCTTGGGACCTGTAGTTTCCAGTGGCGGCCATCTTGGTGATAACTCTGCATACTTTAGAACTTTGTGAATCATAAAATCAAAGTAGTTAAGCTCTATTTTGTGACTAATGACACAAACCTTTATTTATTTATAGCATCATGGGTTTTGTATCAGACGTTCATATTCCCAGAATACTTTAATGAGGTGTACTTATTTTTCACACATTGGTTTCCATTTTGGCAACATTTTTCATATATAAATATTAAGGTAGTGGTTGTGGAGGCAAACAAACAAAATGAACCACTGGACCCTCACTGATCAACGAGTTATGACCTATCCTGTGAAAGCACACACACTTTAGATAAAACATTGGGGCACATTTACTTACTCGATCCGAGGAGTTCACAGAAAGTGCATTGTCCGACGATAATGCACTCTGCCGCGATTCCCTAAGATCGTGCACTCGATTTCCTGCATGTGTTGCTTCTCCGCTCAGGTCCGACAGAGTTCACCTTCTTCTTACTGGTCTATGTAAGTGCTTGATCTTGTGACACAATTTGAAACTTAAATCCCGCGCTCAGTCTGAATCAGTCGGATCTTCCGATTTCTGTCGCATGGAAGCCAGCGCAGGTGTGCCACAATCCGATCGCGCGCGGCACAATAAATACCTGTCAAAGCTGCGCAAATCCAGCCCAAAAACAGCGAACAAACTGACGAAAGTGTGATACGCGACGCTTAGTAAATAAGCCCCATTGTGTCCAGTGCACTATTCTTAATCTTGTATGTAAAGATCTTTTAAAGTTATCAATACGTTTTCAATCCCTTAAACAAAATAAATGAAATTTGTTAGCATTCATATTGTACAACACCAATGAATATGATAAGACCCTGATATACATTAAAATATTTATTGCGGTTTATTACTTACCTGCTATTAGAGGTGGAGAGGTATCCACAACTTTATAGTAATCTTTTAGGATAGGTCGCCAATATCAGTTTTGTGTTGGTCCGATGTACAGCATCCGCCCCAATTGGCACCATACAGTGTGCACTCCAGCTTGTAAAAGCATAAAATAACCAATGAACAGTGCACTTCTATGGGTTTGTAAATTGTGTGGAATAGTAGTGTTATCCATGGCTACTCTGCAGCCATGGGTAGTAATGTAACCTATTCCCAGTCAATATAGGGGTGCTATTGTTCTTCATTTTAGGAGAGTTAGTTTCGACATATCAGATACATAACCATTACAATATAAAATTACTGAATGGTTCTGACAGATGCAACGCGGCCAACATTTATGTGACTCAACAATCAACATGCAGGATTTGAAGAATTCTGCCAATAATACCATATTCACTGTGCATAGTGGATTTGCAGAGGAAGCGTCGGAAGGATAATTTTTACTCATACAATATCTTAGGACATGATGTTCAGCCGTGAAAGCAGGAAAGAAGAAATTATATCATTATCAAGGGAAATTTTAATGCACACTACTAAAATAAAGTCCCTGCTAGAAGTACTAGAAGCAACTTACAATATATGTTCCATTTCCATGCCTGTAGTTTTCTTCAAAATAGTTCAAGGTTATTTGATATAGATGCTTTTTACTCTAAAATGTGGACTCATTTCCATTGTTGTAGATATCTTTCTCATCTTTCTATAACTGCAATACCTGAAAACTAATATTTTTCCAACACACATTCATTACCTTTCATAGCTAATTCTCTGCTTTTGGCTAGTCTCCCTACAGCCTTGCATTCTAATTGCCAAGAAGAATCCATAGAGATGCAGCTGCTCAGTAGTGCGCACAGAAGCTCTTCCATAAAACTGCTTTACAAGGCTATAGTAGAGATCCTATTGTATTTTAGATTATATTTGTTATCCATGGCCTCCTTCCATGTAAAATCAACTTTTAAAATGTCTTTGAACCTGAAGGGCTCTGTAGATGTTTACATACAGAGCCCTAGTAGATGTTTACAACCCACTTTCCTGTTCCATGGCCATCATCAGAAAACTTATTTTTAATCTTTTAGATTAGCAGCATTTCATAGAAAAAATGCTTTTTAAAATATGCACATGAGCCTGAGGCGCTCTATTGAGCGCTTCTTGGCACTGCCGGTAAGTAATGTATTCATGCCTCTTGATGGACTGGCTCTGCCTACACTGTGTTAAGAGAGCCACTGACGTCTCCTGTTCTTTCTCTGCTATTCTCAATCTGCAATCATAGCAGAATGTAGTGAGGGAATGCTATGTGCAATCATATGAGAATATCAGATGGAGAGCCGGCTCTCTCAACACAGTATAGGTGGAGCCAGTCCACCGAGGGGCATGAATAAATGACTAATCGGTGGAGCCAAGAGGAACTCAGCAGAGCGCCTACGCCTCATTTGCATATTTTAAAAAGTTTTTCTATTAAACACAGCCATTCTAGTTTACTGGCAATGGTGATGGGGACGGGACGAGGAGGTGCGTTGCAAGCATCTATCATCATCAATATGATGGTAGATATCCTATAGGCAGAATACTCAACACATCTTTTATTCTGTTCTGTTTGTACTTTGTATTTACTAGGAAGGAACTTGTCACTCATTAATGTGGTATATTTTCTATTGTATCATGCTGATGTTTTTGCTATTGCAAACTTGGAAAAGTTGCCACTATTTCTCCACTAAAAACTGCAGAACCCCAAGAGAAACTAGATGACCTGGTTAATGGTTTCAATCCAGAATTGTTAGAACAGTTTAAAAATAGCAGACCCATCATAGCTGTCATGATATGGACAAAAGCCATGACGCCAGTACCTAAACAAATTCTGTGATATGTGGTTATTTACTTAAAAAAAGAGAACAAACTTCATGGCTAGCAATGTGATATCGCAAATTTAGCAACTTATTCAAGATCTTTTCCTGTAAAATAAAGTTTAAAATTAAAAAAACTGAATATGCAATAAGAAATCCAGAAATATTCTTCATTTTCAGAAGCACAATTAACACTGTCTGAGCATGTGGAATGTGGTCCTGGAAGTGTGATCCTGGTGCTGCATGTAATGAGATTCCCGGGGCGGTAGAGATGAGGGTGAGAGGATTGAGCTGGGGACTTGTCAGCTCAGGAAGGTTTCATGATTCAGCTGAAGCTCCCAGTTTGCCTAAGGCTGCAGACTGTGGAAAAGAATCTGTAATACCGGCCAAGCGCCTCTTTAGAAAGGAGAAAAATGCTTATTAGTTCAGTGGGAAGTTCCCAAAGGACAGCATACAACCCAGCCATGCTTCAGCTGCTTTATATACACTGAGCTTCTTTATTATGAACACCTGTCAATCAAATGAAATGTGATAAATATCCTTATGATTAAGATTATTTCAGTAACCATGTAGGGACCCTAAACCTTATCATTTATATAATCTACTGAAATTTTATTTTTACAATGTTATTCAAAGAGTTCTTTGATAGTGTTTCTGACAATAAGTCCTGAATATGTGCCCTTGATCACACTAGACATACACTATTTACAGATACACAGTATTACAGCAGTGGTTAGGTTCATGCTGTAGGGTCAATATGATTTAGATACACATAGTGGCTTTATCTAACATATGCACTCCAGAACCAATTGCAAGGTGGCAGCATCCACAGGGGTGCTAAATGATGGCAAACACACAATGTTCAGCTCTATGTACTCTTGCTAATAAGGATAACAAATAGATTTTAGATCTTTGTTAAAACTCCTTGTATAACTGTGTCAGATGTATGTCATATGTTTCCTGTATGTTACATATATTCCATTGCATTTAATCTTGTAAATAAACTTTACAAGGGGTTGTGGAAAAGGTATGCCAACACACAGACTAATCTTACATGCCCACAAACCTAGCCAAATGGTTCATCTGGCATCTTTCCATGGATCCACATTAACTCTATAATCAGTAAAATAACAGCCATGGGCAATGATCTATTAAAAAAATATTGCATTTAGAGCAAACATGTGTCATCCATTCACAAAATGGTTCTCATTGTCTTGTTCCCTAAGTCTATCACAGGAAGACATCTGAAAAACTGACCTGAACTGGACACAACTGAGACATTTTGTTATATTGTGCATTGATCTGGTTCAGTGTTGTTCTTTCCATTTATGACTGATTGCCACTGACAGAAGCTTTTCTCTGTCTCAAGGGGAGGTCTATAGTAGAGATGAGCGAACCAGTCGGGTTTGGGTTCAGCCACCAGACCCAGACATATTTCCAAATTAACGGCTAAACTCCCAATCCAGCAAATTGATGCCCCTAGCAACTAGCTGTGCTAGTTAGGCCTCCAATCTGGCAATATGACCGGCTCAGTCCTTGAATAAGTTTCACTCTCAAATGTCAGCACCACACTAGAGATAAACTGCACTAGAGCCCCAGACATATGTGAACTCTGATTTAGTACAGAGTATTTTATAATATACACACCAATGGCTGACCCAAACATCAACCTAAACATATATGTAGAGACTCTTAAATATTTAACCAGTGAACACTGGTCTAGTATACCAAGCCTCTCACGCTTGGAATTGTGCAGTCTTTCGAAAACATAACTAGAACCATGTATAGAAACAATTGTTCTTTAAATAATATTCTTTAAACATTGACATAAGGCATGTGTACATCACCAAACATCAACCTAACCTATGCTTTTATTGTACCTTATCTCTGCTTTATTTGGTTTAAAATCGTGATACTTTATGGGGCACATTTACAAAGGGCTTTGTGCCAGTTTTCTTGTTGACTTTGCACGTTCTTTCTAGTGCAAACTGCTTTCACAGGTATTTAAGAAGGGTCTGTACCTCAGTTTTGTCACTCGCTACCCTTTTGTGGCACAGCTGCACTAGTCATCATGCGACACAAATTAGGGGACTTTCCGATGCTCAGTCGGACCATGTGCCATATTTAACAAGCAAGTCCAACAGAAGAGTGTTGCACGCCCCATGCTAAAGATAGACCAGAAAAAAGTGGTGCACTCTGTTGGGTCAGTTCAGGGAGCGCCAGACAGATTCATGTCGAGCGGGCGCCAAAAATCATGAATCTGGGGCACCCTCCTTTATACAAAGGCAAACCATACTTAGTGCTGTTTGAAGCATTCTTAGTAAATGTGCCCCAATTTTTCAAATGGAACTGCATCTGTTACATTATCTACATTGGATGTAATATGAAAGATTCCTACTAACAAACTGCATCAAGGCATCCATGTATTAATTTATATTATGTTTGTAGCCTTTTATGTTATCTATTGGTGGGTTTTCTACTTCGGGTTTAGTGTTTCTTTATAGTTAGCACAATAGACAGCAGTGGATAAACAGGTGGTAAATACTATATACAGCACCTCACAAAATTCTAGACAGACAAGTCATATAGAGAGTAAGGCTCATTTCACTCTACTGTTCCTTCCCTCCGCTCCCTAATTCTGTTAAACAGTGAAGAATGGAAGTTTAACATATCAGTTAAAAATCCCATTGACATCAATGTAAACTTTATGTCATCCATTCCGGTCAGGTTTGTCATGGATCCATTATCTATGCATATTTTTTGGACGGAAAAAATTACGAAGGCTGAAGTACATATCCTCCGTCTGAAAAAACGCATGGATAACATATCCATGACAAAATTGACCATAAAATTTACATTGATGTCGGTGGGGTTTTTAACTGATACTTTAAACCTTCATTCTTTATTTTTTAATGGAGGAAAGGAACAGTAGTGTGAATTTAGCCTCATTTAGCTTTGTCACAATTATAGTCCTATTAAATAGTGACACCACCATGATACCTTCTTACAGTATAGCTGGTACAATGTATAGACTTTGCAATCTAATATTGTAAAATAATGTAATGACATTTTATTGTTGCATTCTCAGTCTAACATATCATTGGATTATTTAATTTTATATAAAAAACATCCCATTCTCATTAAATGTGATTAATGATATAGATGGGATTAAGCAGTGCCCTTTATATTCCCAGTTTGTAATCCCATTACAAATATGTGAGTGTGCATTGTGCCTGTGGCTTGGTCTGGTAATGAGAGTCACATCTGCATTGGAACAACAGTGAGACAAGATTTCCCTGGAGAATTTATTTTTCATTGAACATATTTTTTTTTTATCTGCTAACAAGATTGATATGAAAATCGAAGCATGCTTTACCCCAGTGTGGAAAATATGCATCTCACCCTTCATGTCAGCTTCCAATTTCACTACAAGGTGGAACATTTCATGCAGCTTTACTGTTCTAGGTGTCTGAAATACTGCATGCATGTGCTATATATAGAGACAAGGAGATCATTAATTAATGCAGCAGCACTAGGAGCATCTTCACACAGAAACACTCCTCATTGATGGAACCGTGACTTTACCCGACAATGGAGAAGATCCATGTAACTAGCAGTACACAATATGCCACAGTCCATGTAAAGGTCACATAGAAATGCCATGTATTGTACCAGGGAGTATCTTATCTTTAATGGTGCAGCAGAATACGAGTATCTGTGTGTATGATCTTCAGCTAACCTTTCTTTCCTTAAGAGCTTGCTGCTGCCATTGTTATAGTGCATTTATAGATCCCTCTTATGCTGGGTGTATAGTATATTAGTGTTACCCTTAAGTGCATACACATTACATTAGTAAAAGAGCTGCAACTGGGCAGCACCGGTTATTTCATCAGGAGAGGATGGAAGATACAGTTAATGGACATTAAGTTGGACTGTATGACAGGGGATCAAATGGCAGGTTGTTGTTTTGTCTGTCGGCTGGCTTTTACTGGCTAGGCTCACAAAGGGTTTTCTTGCTGCTTTCATGTATATACACAAGTATTCTTCTTCTAGACATCAAGAGCCTATAAATAGAAGAGGTTACAGCATTTTCCTCTGCTAAATCAATAGAGGCAGCCTCCTGCAAATTCAGCTGAGGTGTCTTATTAATTATGAAACGACTCATCTGATCTCTAGAACAGGCAGTTTTCTGCTGCACCTTTGCAGTCTTAATAGTGGTGACCTTTTGTCCAACAAAAGCTCTTTTCACCCAGTCTGTCCTCTCCCCTTCTCTGCCTACCTGTCCCTTCCTGTTTCTCTGACATTGCACACCCTTCCATCCTCTGTCCTGTGTCCTCCATTCTCTATTCTCTGCCCTCGAATTTCTGCCCTCTGTCCTCTATTTTCTCTTTCTATTTTCTCTTATTCTCTTTGTCTTTTATCCCCCCTCTCCTGTTACATTCCCGCTTCCTTCTCACTTTCTCCCTTTTTGTCGATTTTTCATCATCGTCTACTTGTTCTTACATCTCCAGGTTCCCAGGAATTTTGGTTGCATTTCTCCCTGTTTTCCCTTTCTCTTTGAGGAGAATGACTTTCTCATCATCCATCTTTTTCATCTCTCCCCTTTCTCTTGCTGTTTCCCTCCCTTCCCCTGTGCCTTTCCTTTTTTCTTCCCTCCTTTTCCATGCTATAACTGTTTTATCATCTCCCACACAATCTCCCTTTTTCCCATGCTATTCTTTCATATTTCTCTCTATTTCATCTCACACACAATCTCCGTTTTCCACATGCTATTCTTTCATATTTCTCTTTATCATATCTTTGTAATTTTCCTTTGCCTCTACTTTTAGTAGGTTTTTTTTCGCAAAATTCTCAATTTCTCCCCAATATCAAATTTTATCTCCCAGTTCCTCTTTCTAGCGCTTTTTATCATTCTTCCCTTTTTCATATCTTACAAATTCCGTCTTTTTCTCTTTGTGAATATTTTTGCTTTTTTCCTTTAGCAATTTTTTGCTAAATTATTTCCTTTCTCTTTTTTTCTTCCTATTTTGTGCTAATATAACAAACATTTCTACTACATATTGTAGCAATAATGTCCTACAACCATCAAATATTTGGTATAAATTATAGCTTTTCTAATAAAACACACACATTTTGAAACAATAATTTTATTTAATATCTTGTACTATACTTTGTAGCAAATATTTTTTTGCTGATTTGAGTTTATAATAAACTTTCTTTTAAATTACATTTATTTATTTTAAAATCAAGGCTCTCTCTTTAATTTTCTGTCAAAATCTCTTATATTTTATATAATAACTATTTTGTACGGATATACATTTACTCCCCCATTTGTGGTTTACACGGTCAGATACTTAAGTAATATGTGCTGAACACCTAAACCAAGGAAAAGAAAGAAAGAAAGGCAGTGAACTTTGAAATCTATCTTGGCAACAGCAGATAAAGCTTCACTCCCTCAGCAGTCCATAGGTCATACTTGCCCATTCAGTAGACATTCATCCATTTGCCATTCATTCTTCTTGTTAGTGCTGCTCTTTCCTTGGTTATACAGTTGCATTGCAATGAGGAAGAGATGGTTAAGTGGAGAGGGGATATGGTGAACATTAGGTGGTGAACATCTACTGCACATCTTCCATGTGTGACAGGTCCCTTGGCTTGTTCTGCATGTGATGGTTTATTTAGAATGATGAGCCCACTCCCGTCTCTTCTTCTCCTGTTATTGTTATTAATATTATTATTATTGTAATTATTATTATTATTATTGGTTGGCCCAGGGCCTTTCCTGAGTTTCTTTGCAAAGGATAAAAGGGCTCGTTTTGAAGATGTAAAGCTGAGGTCCGGTTTTGGCTGTTGTTGCTCACTGTTTCTTAACATTTGGCAAACGAAACACAAATTAAATGATAAGATATTTTTTTTTAATTATTTTCCACAATCCTAGATGGGAAACGTCACAGAGAACACAACGTCCCCGGAGAACGGACAAGTATTTCCTCTAGAATCCAGCAGGTGGCGCGAGTGAGAGAGGATTCCTGATGCTAGAAGATCCAGGTGAGGAGAGCAGATAGAGACAGCAGGAGTAAAGGCAGGACGGCAGGGTGGGCGGCCCGGGGCCCCGCAGGACCACCAGATCCACCGCACATTTGGAACAAGCTGCCTTCAATGTTGAGTTTTTTGGAATCCTTTTTCAGTTTCTCCCACATGTCTGCTGCCCCTTCATGACAATCTGCAAGCACTGTGACAGCACACACATGGAATTCGTTCCAGTATCTAAAAGAGACAGGACAATGGAGCAAAATCAGTCTATAACTGGTCTCTATGTGGATCCACTGTGCCTACATACAGCTTATGGCACCATTCACACCTGCTCTGGAGGGTCAGCACTGTGCTGATGGAGTGGAAGATATTTCTAGAAATAACTCTCTATTTAGTACATAGTTAATTTGGTGGTATTTAGCTTAACAATTTGAAAACAAAATATAAATATATAGGGATCTATCTATTATAATTATTAATTATTCGACTATATAGGGCATTTATTAATGGGAATTAATTCCTGAATTGTGGCATTTTAACTATGACCAAGTCCGAATTATATCTATCTATATATTAATGTAAGTCTAGTATCCTGTCTTATAAATGATTGCCTCTTGACATATGTTTATTACGAGGCATGTGACAATAAAATTGTCGTTCATCACGGGAAACACCAAGAGATGCGTTTGCAAATTAGGTTTCCAGGAGTAAAATTGTAAAGGATCAATTTATCAATTATTTGTCAATTTAGCTGCTGCCCCTTGGAGATGCCAGAAGTGTCCTAGCATGTGCCATTGTCAGCATCTCTACATGACACGTGGGGTTCCTATCAATTGAGATTTATCAGCTTAACACCGCTGTAAAACCAATATATCTCCAGCAGTCCGCGATGTACACGCGTCTATTCCCAGGAGGGTGAGAGATGGAGAATAGACTGGTGACCCTTAGTCTGCAATCTTGTAATCTCGCTCAATGACCCTCCCTCTATCACACACTCTCTTCTTTCCATCTGCCTGGGTGTTCACTTACTTCCTGTGTGTAGAGCAGTAAAGCCCTTCGCTAATGCTGCAAACTCCAGTGTTTGCTACATTTGTAATACATAATGAGATATTGAGATGCTGGGAAATTGTCTCTCCTATGATTCCCATAGGAATACTACATCCTCTAAATCTCTCAGCATCTTCATATCAAACGGATGTAAGCATCATCAGTAGCCATACCCAACACTGCATGATATCCATCTATCTATCTATCTATCTATCTATCTATCTATCTTGAAATTGCCTTAGACTATTCTAATATATCTGCATCATGAGCGGTCATATCTAATACAAACACAACATGCAATATATATGAATATATATAATGCTATATATGAATATAATATATATATATATATATATATATAATAGATATATATATCTTATAATAACTATACACTCATATAATAGTAAATTCTTAGTAAAATGTTTACAAATAACTATAACCAGATGTGACCTGGGTGACTGCTGTATTATATATATATATATATATTATATATTATATATATTACAGTATGTATATAGGTGTGACTCAAATACAGCAATATATATAATACGCAGGTCACCGGGTCACACCTGGTTATAGTTTTTTGTAAACAATTTTACTAAATAAGTTTTTTATATTTTGCATGACATATGTTCTTAATAGAAGTTACAATCCAGTTATTGTGCATTCAATAATGACATGTTTAGCATGTTATCACACACACACACATATATATATATATATATATATATATATATATATATACACAATAAAGCTATAATAATATAACACAATTTATGTGTTAGTATGTATACGTTTAATATATACAATGCATATACTGATATTGTAATTCCAAGGTTATCCTTATAGAATTTACATTTAGGAATATGTAAGCACCCTGGACATTGAAACAATTCCAAAACATTCATGTGTATTCGATCATATGTAAATTTTATATTTCCAGCAATTATAGAGTCACAGGCAATACCAATGAAAGCAGCAGGTACTGTCTGTGACTCTATAATTGCTGGGAAAATAGCAGAAATGTAAAAATATTACATTTGCTGCCTGCTAATTATGTCAAATACCATGTATTAAACACTTATGTATATACATATATATATATTGTATATACAGCACACATGTGTATTAGCTGACGTTTTGCACTGACATATGACACATTAAAGTGAGGGGGTGGCTCCTTTTGTAGTAGACAGTAGTCAGAGCACCATTGACAGTAGACGTCAATGGTGCATCCAGTCATTGATCATTCTGTAAGGCAGAAGAAAACTATCTTTGAAGACTTACGAGCAAATGGTGTTGAGGTTTTTCTCTTCGTCCACGCTTTGCGAATAGGTTTCCATTTTGTCTCCCATGGTAAGCATACAGTTGGAGAAGCCCTTAAAGACCGCATCGCACTTTCCTGCTGCCCTCACCGCCTGCACCAAGTATGCTGGGGACAGAGATCAGCACCAGGTCAGGGGACAGCTCCTACTCAGCGACACACACAACTGCTGGACCTGCAGAGCAACACTACTGCATCACCTTATATCTATACAACACTGGACTTCCACTGATTTATATCTCCATCTATCTTTCTATCTATCTGCACTATATTGTCGATTTCAACAATTTGACCACTTTAAATATTGTACATTAAGATACTTGTGCAAGATACACACAAACAGAAAGATACAAAAATAAATAGAAAAAAGAAGATAAAGATAGGCAGGATAATAGATAAATAGATGATAGAAAGACAAACAGAAAGATGATAGATATATTATACATATATGATAGGCAGATAAATAACATATAAACATTTTGTAAATAGTCCCCCTTTATTCTCTATTCGTTTGCTAAATATTTTTTTGTATTATTTAGGGGTGTCACAGCTTTTCGCATAATTTCTTCTCCTCCTGGTGATTCCAGAGAATAAATACAATGTTCTAAAATTGGTTCCGACTCTTTTTAAATGAGTAATGAAATATAATGCCCCACAAGACGCCAGACATGAATAAAACATCCTCCTGAACATTAAATAACTGCTAAATCTTGGGGCAATTAAATCTATTTTGCAGAATGTTTCTCAGGGATGAAACCTGTAATATTCCCCACGTCGCACTTTATGGATTTTGAGGAGAGATATTACACATAAACATTCCCTTGGATTTTACAGGATCCAGTAGATGCTGCAGTGATCAGACAGTGTGGGGGAGGGGATCTATCATATTCTCTGCTCTGGTATTTCTTGCTATTGGTATCCATTGTAGGTCAAACACTATCTGCATCCCGTCACATATATACCATATACTATTTTGCTGGTGAGGACTATTTCTTCTGTGCACAAAAACATCACATTCCATTTTCCCCCCATTTCCTCTTACAAATGCATTCAGGCAGCCTGTCATTAAAAATGCATGCACACATTACCAGGTCCCTTTCATCGTCTGCTCCACCAGACTCCAGCTCATAGAAGAAAGCACCACTGCATAGACCTACAAGCTATCTAGTCCTTCCATGTGAGCTATGGGTGAGGGATGGGGGTCTTTGGATTGCCCCTAAAACCTGTACAATGCACCCAGCTTCTATCATTGAATAATCTCGTTGATTAAATATCTGTACTACAGAGCGATGGGACATATGTTTGGGGCAAGTGGCTCGTTTATCAATGTTTACAGCTCATTAATCTTGCCACAATTTACACCGACCTGATCGGTCAATAAAAGGCAACGAGTTTAATTGGCAAGGCGATCGAATATGAAATCATTTGTTATGTGGCAGTTTTGGATATAAACATAACTGTTATAATGTAATAGAGGGAGTCTATGAATCTTGTGAAAGAAACCCAGTTCTAAGAATGAAGGTGACACCCTGGCATAGATTTGGGATACTACAACCCCCCTCCTCCTCTCTTATAGTCTCCTACATGAACGTGACATACTGCATTTCTGAATCTAACAGATCAACACCCCATGAATATGGATGCAACACAAACAAACCATCTAGATAAACACCAACTGCTCATCATACATCATGATGCTGTATAATCCACAAGATTTCACGCGCTCTCTCTGCGCATGCGTCCTAGCATAACACTCCATTGCATTTCATCTTTATTTCATACAAGTCTCAACTCTACAAACACATACTATTCTTTAGTCACTAGCCCATTCTGGAGTCAAACTGATAGAGTAACAGTTAATCCAGATTGATCTCAGCTGCACCCACACACTATGCAGCTAAAAGAGCCATACTGGCTCCAGAGATCTCTGCCAAGCAAAGCACTGCTAGGAAAAGACAATGCAGAGCAGGACATGCACCCATAGCCAAAAACGTCCCTATCTTCTACAGGAAGCAAGAATAAAGGATCCGTACTAATGAGTACAAAGATTTAGGGGCTTCAGAGCCCCTACATTAAGCCAATCATATGCCATAAAATACAACTTCAAATATTCAGTACAAATATATCCTAGACATTTCAAGAACAAAACATTTTTGAATGCTACAGATTACTAAAACAACTCAATATTATATCACACTCATTTTCATTTTTAGGATTTCCATACAAATAATCATTTTGGCACTGCATTCATTCCCAGCTCTGCAAAACCAGAATTCAAGGACACCCTCGTTTAGTTCATTGTATCAGATTTCCCATATTTTATTTCCTGACAATAACTTAGTTCTGTGTTTAAAATGTATATAATAAATGGGTATTTATAAATTATTTATCTATGTTCCAATGGAACCTTCCCCATACAGAAATGTTAAAATAAAATCTCTTCGTTATGAAGGGCCACTGCTCCCTGGCAGTAATAATGCTGTTCTCAGGTTGCAGACACTCTCCCTTTTTGCAATTACCAGTGAGTGAGAAGTGTTGATGTCTGCATGCACTAATGTCATTACTGGTGGAAAGTCATCGCCTGGCATCAGTCACCAGGGTGCAGGGATGCTTCCAGCTCCTCTGCTCATTGTCCCGGGCTTCATTAGTCGGGATTAGACTCTACAGACTGGAGTTTTAATTGTCTGTGTACATGTCTCTTCTTACTGAAGGTGCTAATTGAGAATTTTCTTTTCATCACCCAGGTTTCCCATCTCATGAGTGCATTGTTGAACTAGCTAGGTGTAAGAGCTGCTGTCACTGGGGCCCATTTGTCACAGGGTTACTGAGGAGAGATGCCAAGTACAGCACTTGTCGCAGTGAGCTGACTGAATGCAATGTTTTATGTGCCATAGTGGCTCTCTATGAAAAATACACTGCCCTGTCCTTAGTCATCAAACGTACATAGATTTATCATATCCAACAACTGCCCCTATTACAAAATACCTCAGACCCATCGTATCTGTACAACAGACTGATTGCTAGGAGACTAAATGGTTTCAATATATATACCATGATAAATATAATATAAATAAATATATGATGAATGGACTGATCGACAAATAGATATTAAATTAATAGATAGTCAGAAATATATTAAACCCATGCAGGAATAGATTATATATAGTGAAACGATATCTCGATCTATTTAAACATATATATTTAATAAATATATACATATATACATATATATTTAAGGTATATAGATGATAGACATATAGATAGATGCACAGATAAACAAGCAGATATTTAATAGTGTAAAAGGCAAGAAGATGCAATAAAATACAATCATATCTAGCCTGCTTATAATATATATACAGTTGTGTATATAAATATATAAATATAATTCAGTGACAGATTTATTCGTTTCAGAAATACGTTTATATGTTTACCAGTCTGCAGTTTAGCCTAAAGCTTATTTATTTGGCATTTGACATCCACCATTTCTACACATTATACAATTGCCTTTTCGCCTAACACTATCCATATTATATATATATATATATCACGATTGAAGAAGTACATAGAACACAGCTATATCGTGACACCCATCATGCCGTTCCCTTATCACCTATCTATCGCTATAAATATATATTTATATGCACATATTTATGACAATTCTAGAAATACATAGAAAACAGCTATAACAGGACATTTCCTACGATATTTATCGGTGATCGTTTCCTTGTACACGACAGCGGCCGATAAGCAGAGGTTAATGCTATTGCTATTTTCTGTCATGGCATATGATGGCGATTGGAGCTCTTAGTGAGCACTCACCTATGTGCACAGCCAGCACCAGTAGAATATATCTTCCGTTCACATGAACTCCCATCCTACATTGAATAAAACCATTGGAGACTGTAGATTAATGTGAGATTTGGGAAATCCTGGGTGGGGAGTGATGAGAACCAGGCATTGCAAACAAGTTCCAGCAGCTGACACTTAGCAGAGCCGGAGAGAGAAGGGAAGGGAAGAGGAGAAGGGAAGAGCTTGGGATGGGTCGCACCATTTGGAGAGGGGAGGATGGAGCTCAGCCCCGCCCCCAGCCTGGAGCTGACGGGAGGAGGTGCACCAGTTGCTTTCATAAAGAGGATCCCCATTTCTGGTGATGAGAGGCGGGGGTTACCCCCTGTGCCCCCTGCTACAAGGTGACAGCAGGGACTGTCCTGGCTCTACTACTTTGGGTGATACATTGGGTGTATTAAATAACCAGTGACCCCTTTACAGCACCAGGGCCGGGTCACCTGCACGCGGGACGCACAGGCACAGCCAGGTGCAGGGGGGACACCGTGTATACAGGGGACACCCAGACACTCCCCGCAGCCTGGGAGGAGCTGCTGACAAGATGATGTCACCCATCCCTGACTTCCATCTACTCACTTATTCCTACATAATACTGCCTGTCCCCACTGTCATTGCCATCTCATTGACAGCTCGTTCTCTATCTACCTATGTCTTATCTATCTATCTATCTATCTATCTATCTATCTATCTATCTATCTATCTATGTCTCATCTATCTATCTATCTATCTATCTATCTATCTATGTCTTATCTATCTATCTATCTATCTATCTATCTAGTTAGCTATCTATCTTTTTATCTATCTATTTTTTTTTATCAAACGAACCATTTGATCTACCTATTTAACTCCCCTATTCTGTATTTCATGTCTGTACTTTGTGCGCTATCTATCTATCTATCTATCTATCTATCTATCTATCTATCTATCTATCTATCTACCTCGTGTATTGTACTACTTTATCTTTCTATCTGTATGGAACTAATCTATGTGTATTTTCCCCTCCATTAACCTATCAGATATATTGTCATGTTTCATCTGTAGCCACAAGTATATTGCTTCCGTCTCACAGAAGTTGTGCGTTCCCCTGGCATATCCCTGCAGTGCCCCTCCTCTGCCCCTCTTTCGGTGACGTCATTAGGGGAGGTGAGCAGCTTTCCCCTGTACCTGTCCAGCATCCTAATTCTCTCCTACAAAGCAAGGAGACTGAAGTGTTAGACTTGGCTTCAGGATTGTGGGTGGAGGGAATCCTTCCTGATCATAATGATGAGGCAGTCTATCCTGCCAGCCTGACACAAGGATGCTGCACAGGTAACAAGAGGAGAAACAAATGCCCTTGAGCTTCCTTTCTCCGACTCTTTCCTCCCCAGCTAATCTAACTTATCTGCTGCCTATCAGTCTATGAAGAGATTTAGTTCAATCTGTCATTCCTGGATAGAGTGAATACACACCTGTAGTCCTAAAACCATAGCTACAACATGAATATATCAACAGGTGAACGTTCTCATGAGATTTTGATGCATTTGAGGCATTTACACACATATATGAAAACTCTTACTTATACTGCATCATACCTGCATGTCAGTCACTACACAAAGATTGTATCAGGACTTACATAACAGTAATTCCATACCTGAAACCTACCACATTGAAATAGGACCTGTCATCAGTACTGACATTCCTGCTGTAGTAAATACTTCCATCCCTTCGTTTTGTGGTGTTCCTATGTAATTCCTCCTATAAATGTTTGAATGAGTTAACAACTTGAGTATCACTGTTTCTTTTGTCAAAATGATGTGCTTCTGCACCCACTGCCACTGTGAGCATTTACTGAATATTCTTAGACCATGTTTTACAATCCTAAAACCAGGAAGTTAATTTATTCATTAAGGAGGAATAACAGAAGACTAGTACAATATTGAGTTTAAAACTTAATGAGACAGGTCACAAGGGATAGGTGTTATATCCAGAAACAACTAATAAAATATTATTATTAATAATAATGGTGGATATCTATCTATCCATCTATCTATCCACCTTCCATTGTTATGTAGTCAGCTCTGCTCACACACTATGGTTACCTCTGTATTTAACCGCCCCCAAGCCTGCGCTGCAGCATTGTGCTGTATAATGTCTCCCTTCTACTGCAGTCTACCTGCTCATGACTAATTAGGTCCCAGGACAAAGCTGCACATAGCAGCTGTTTCCTTGTGTCTGTCTTCAGATATTCAAGGGTATGTATAGTTAAATGTTTTTTCTTAGAAATTTCAGTCTATTCTTATAACCAAGAACATGCAGTTTAATAGAAACAGACCATTTTTTAGAGGACATCTGATCCGGTCTCTAAGATTAATGAAAAACAAGTATCCAGTTTAGAATTCAGCGAAGTTCACACTACCGTTTAAACCTTTGTCCTTACCTGGGTTAAAAAAATTATAGAATGGAGGTTTAATGCATCAGTTAAAAATGCCATTGACATTAATGTAATTTTTATCTCATCTGTTATGGTCAGTTTTGGAAGTATCCGTTGTGCATGTGTTTTATTCAAATGGAGAAAAAGTACTGCAGCCACCATAATTTTTTGTAAGAAAAAAATGCATGGATAACGAATAACTGACCATAACGGATAACATAAAATTTACATTGACGTTAATGAGATTTTTAAATGATACTTTAAACCTTCCTTATTGAAGCTTTTTGAACTTAGCATTTGCATTATGTTTAAAGAGGACCTGTCACCTAAATTTTGGGCACTAGCAGCTGCTTACTAAAGTAAGCAGCTCCTAGTGCTTGATCAAACGCCGCAGTGTTAGAGTGATAGCATTACCGGAAACCTCCAGTAACGCTATCAAACACTCCGGCGGGGTACAGTGTAATCATCGGACAGCTTGCAAAGCTGTCCGATGTATTCATGAGGGGGCGCTGCCTCTTCCCCGTACCGCCCCGCTCGCTCCATAGGCCGGCCCCAACCCCGCCCCCTCATGAATACGTCGGACAGCTTTGCGAGCTGTCCGACAATTACATTGTACCCCACTGCAGTGTTTGATAGCGCTCTATCACTCTAACACTGCGGCGTTTGATCAAGCACTAGGAGCTGCTTACTTTAGTAAGCAGCTCCTAGTGCCGATAATTTGGGTGACAGGTCCTCTTTAATGGTGAAAACCTGATGACAGGTTTCCTTTAAACAAACCTTGCATACATCAGTAGTATTCTGTAAACACGGCTACATATCTCTTATGAGAATTTAGCACTTCTTTCTCTACTCATTTAGGTCTTATCATGTTCTCCTTTCTAATCTACTTATAACTATGAAACCTTGGCTTGTTATGGTCATTTCTTAGGGTGCAGTCACACGTTGCAGTTAAAACTGCATTGCAATCAGTTTTGAGGCGGTTTTAGGTGCAGTTTTGTCAATTGAACAGGTGAAAGACATGAACTGAACGAGTGAATTTGATTTTGAAGGGGAAACCTGCTCCACAAATGTCATTCCCCCGTTCACTTCATGTATTTCACCTGTTCAATTGACAAAACTGCACCTAAAACCGCCTCAAAACTGATTGTAATGCAGTTTTAACTGCAAAGTGTGAACGCACCCTTACAGCAAAGCACAGAATCTTAATGAAGTGTCTAATTACTTAACAGCACATGCAGGGAGGAGTGGGAGCAATCAGGCACAGCAGTTATGCCTCCTCCCAGCAGCTAAAAGTGCACAGATTTATAGACAGAGACTGCAGAGGGGAAAGCTGTTAGAAAATTACAAGTCAATAATGGTTGAAACACAAACTAAGCTGCTGCCATTTGAGCTTCTGATGATCTGTTTAACAATAACCAACACTTCTTCAATTAAAAAAAGAAGTATCCTGTCCTATCCCTGCAGCAGTGAGCTCAGTTTGATTGGCCCATTGAATGAGGCTAACACACAAGTCTTCCTCCCACTGATTTCAAGTAGGGGTTTCTCGGGATGAATGCCTTAAAATCAACTCCAAAATACTCAACGGGAAAATACCCCCAAAAAATCTTCTGCCTTTATCTCTTGCTGTGGAATTTCTTATGGTCGACCTCTCTTCTTTTCAATCTGGATCTACTTTAGATTCTCTATCATCTAGATTCCTTTGGAAAAGACACCCTGCCTCCTTCCTGTCCCGATTTCCCTGAATTTATTCTTCTTGATGTAGTGTCAGGTTAGGAGCTATATGTACAGAGTTGAATTTACAGGCTTCCAGTGAACTAATAGGAGATGCTGTGCAGCAGCATATTTGGATATGTCATGTACCTATTGTATGAATGTATGTATTGTATGAATACAGGAACGTTCATGCTTCCAGTAATTTAATTTAGTAATGTTTTCAATAGTAGTAACCAAGTATATTATTTAAACTACTGGACAGCTTCATTTATTTAGTTAGCAGAGGCAGTCAGCAGTTTAAGATGTCATGTCAAACAGCACAGCAGCATGTGATTGACTCACATTCTATCCCAGGCTGAACTCTTTAACAGTTTTCAATTACTTCAGGCCACTGAATGATAGTATCCCTTAAGGTATGGCCTAGTATTTGTGTGAATTCCATTTGCACACAACTACACAGTGCAGTAGATTTAACCAACTCTGTATCCGATTACTCAAAGAAGGAATGTTAACCCTCTTTTTCTTTTAAAGGGAACCTGTCACCTCCAACCAGCCAAATAAACCCATATAGTACCTTAGAGAAGACCGTAAAGTCGTCTCAATGCTTCGCAGCACCACACTCCAGGTTACTGCCAGAAAGCATGTCCACTGCGCATGGCACATGTCCAGTTCACCTGTAGCGTCAGCCAGGGATATGCTCATTGGCACATAACTAACAGACGGACCATGCATTCATTGAAGTTTCTAACCGGGAGCTTTCCTGGATCCGAAAGCTCTCCCGCCTCCTTGACTAGATAAATTAATGAAGTTCCAGTCCCTGGATGATGTCAGCAGGTGTTGGGGTGAGTCAGTGGTATATTGGGAGCGGAGCCAGTTGGTCTCAGGGCCTGCTGGTGGAATCACTGGTACATCGGTGGACCTGTCCAAGCCTGACTGTATCTGAAAGCATTCTCAAGTCAGTACACAGCAGGTGTAGTAGTAGGTAGATAAGAAGAGGAAGCAAAGATTAGCGAATATAGAGAATATTTTACTTGATCATCTGAGTAAATCCTTTAGAAACTTTATCTGGTTCTTCTTATCTATCAGCTGTCAGGAGGGAAAGGTTGATATATACAAGGTTGCTAGAATCTGAAAGAAACAAAGAAAATGCTTCTGCTCAGTGTACCTATAGCCTTCCAGAAGTTAATTTATGGAAAAATAATGGAATACTCCAGTCACAGTTGATTCATTGAATTATACTTTATGCATGGCCTGAAGGGAATAGCATGACTGACTAAAATTGCAAAGTAAGGGGTTAAAAATGTTAACCTTAATCTTTATTGTGTAAACATCACTAGGGGATTCAAATTTGAGAACTTTCTTTCATGGTAAAACCCCTTGTGTTTACAAGATGCGATTGAATGTGTTTTAACCCCTTAAGGACATAGCCATTTTGCAGGTTAAGGCTCAGCCCGATTTTTTGGATTCTGACCTGCGTCGCTTTATATGGTTATAACTTTTGAACACTGTTACTTATCAAAACGATTCTGAGATTGTTTTTTCCCCACATGTTGTACTTCATTTTAGTGGTAAATTTTGGCTGATAAGTTTTGCGTTTATTTACAAAAAAAAGAAATATGATAATTTTTTGAAAAATTGCCATTTTCTAATTCAAAATGCATTGCGTTTCCAGGCAGATAGATTTACCACCTAAATAAGTGCTGAATAACATTTCCCATTTGTCTACTTTACATTTCATAATTTTTGATGTCTGGATAATTTATTTTGATGTAACGCGGCTTACAAAAGAATATCGCTTTTTCCGGATTTTCAGAATTGACTATTTTGGGGATAAATACAGTTTGAAATGAAATTTTACATATTTAGCTCAAACCCCCTATATAATCTACCCATTTTCAAATCTGCACCCTCAGCCTATCAAAACCGCTTTTACGAAGATGTTAACCCCTTGATCTTCATAGTATTGAATCAAAATGGAGGTGAAATTTAGAATGGTCAAATTGTTCCCTTATACGTTCATTAAGCACTAAAATTTACACATTTCCAAATATAAAAAGAGAAACCCACCATACATTGTTCTGCAATTTTCTCCTGAGTACAAACCCCCCCATGTGCCGTTACTGTTTTTATGGCGCACACACGAGACGCAAGGGAGGAGCGCCCTGCAGCTGCCAGATTTAGTTTCCTCATTGGCCCCTTTTGAAGGCTATAAAATTTTCGCTTTTGCGTTATTGGGGCCAGTGATGCCATTTTTTTTTCGGGATGAGATGCTTTTTCCATTGTACCACCATTTTGGGGGTGGTATCACCTATTGTTGAAAATTTAGGACTTTTTTTGAGGGCAGGAGTAGAAAAGCATCAATTCTGTACTGGATTTTTTACTTTTTTTTTTTTTGTGTTCACCGTATAGACTAATAATCATATTATCTTTTTCTATGGGTCGATACGATTTAACGGGGATACCAGACTTGAATATATTTTTCTTATTTTTTACTAATTTTTGTCAAACAAACCCTAATGGGGGAAAAATCATCATTTATGTATTGCCGTCTTCAAGGTGCATAACATTGTTACTTTTTTGGCTACGGAGCTGGTTGATGGCTTTTTTTTGCGGGACATGTTGTACTTTGCACCAGTTATCATGTCGAGTACACAATGGTTTTTTGATCGCATTTTATAGCATTTTTTGTGGGATTGAATAGCAAAATCATAATTTTTGGAAGGTTTATAGCAGTTTTTTTTTACGGCGTTTATCGTGGGGGTTCAATAAGGATTACTTTTATTCTACGGGGTGTTTTACGGACGCGGTGATACTATATAGTGGGTTTGTGTTATGATTTAGACTTTTTTTTAGTTATATGTCTCTTTATATGTTTTGGGGGTTTTGGGCATTTTTAGTGATTTATTACTTTTATTTTTTATTGAATAACATTTTTTTTTTTTTACTTTTTCACTTTATACCATGGGACATGAAGAAGCAATCTTCTGATTGCTTCTTCTGATATATTCTGCAATACTCATGTATTGCAGAGTATTATCAGTGTCAGCCTATACACTTGCATAGGCTGGCACTGTGCCAGTAGATGACGTCACAGACGCCATCTTAGGCAATTCTTGCAGGTAACTCTGGGGTCCAGATCGGACCCCAGAGTTACTAGCAACATCGGCCACCCCGAAAACGGTTCGGGGGGGCCGATCGTGGGGGAAAGACCCCCCAGATACATGTTAGATGCCGCTGTCGCGCTGACCGCGGCATTTAAAGGGTTAAGCACCCCGATCGGAGACAACTCCGATCGCGGGTGTTACACTGGGGTGTCGGCTATCAGTCACAGCCGGCACCCCGTCTTTCCCGATGCCGGTTCGGCTCAGATCTTAGCCAAACCGGCATCAGCTCAGCGTCCGATATATCGGACCTGAGCGCTAATCACTGATGCTCAGCGTCCGATATATCGGACGCTGAGCATGAAGAGGTTAAAAAAAACATATCAAGTGCATCCTAAATATCTCCTCCCTGAACACAGATGTGTTTAGCAACTTGTGTTTTGCCATGTTAAGGATACACTTGCTTATTGCCAGACACAAGCGTTTAGATCTAGACAAATCTGTGTTCTGGGAAGAGATATTCTGAATGTGCTTGATGTGCGTTTGAAAACACAATTCAATAACATTTAGTGAATATGGTGCTATGCAGCACTAAGTGTGATTTGCCTGTGTATAATGGAGGGTGCACCAGATTCATGATTTCTGGTACCTGTTCTTCATGAACTTGGCGCTCCCTGAACTGGCCCTACAGAGTGCACCACTTTTTTTCTGGTCTATCTTTAATATAGGGAGTGTGACACACTTCTGTCGGACTTGCATGTTAAATTTGCTGACTGAGCATCGGAATGCCCCCTAATTTGCGTTGCATGATGACTAGTACAGCTGCGCCACAAAACAGCCATGTGCGACACATTTGTGGTGCAGAAACTTCTTAAATACCTGTGCAAGAAGTCTGCATTAGAAAGAACGTAAAAAGTCCACAAGAAAACTGGTGCAAAGCCCTTAGTAAATGTGCCCCTATGTGTCAGCATGTAGATTTACCATACCCACATAGCAGTAGGTGGGCCCCCCAAATCAATTTCACTGGTGGGGACCCTTTTTTATAAACCAGGGGCACTTACTCATACATGTGCATCTCAATCAATTAGAAACCCAAGAATTAACTTTTTTACTTGTATTTTTGTTAAAATAGTTAAACTAGTATATTATTAAGATTCATTACAAACACAGTGAATTTTCTTCAATTGTTTATTTTTATTAATCTTGATTATTATGGATTACAGCCACGGTAAACAATCTAAAAATGTGAATATTATATTATATAATAAAACCAACTGTAAAACAATTTTGAACACTGAATGACAAAATTTTCATGAATGACTGCATCAATGCGGCATGGCATGAAGGCGATTCACTGAAGGCCCTGCAGAGGTGTTATGGACCCCAGGTTGTGTGATAGTAGTCTTCAGCGTGACTGCATTTTTGGGTCTTGTGTCTCTCATCTGAATCTTGACAATACCCCTTAGATTCTCTATAGGGTTATGGTTAGGCGACGCTGGAGTCAGTGCTTCAGGAACCACCACATACAAACATATCCAGGACATGGGCTACAAGTGTCACTTTCCATGTGTCAAGCCCCTCCTGACCAATAGACAATACCAGAAGCGTTTTACCTGGGCCAAGGAGAAAAATAACTGGACTGTTGCTCAGTGGTCCAAAATGGTGTTTTCAGATGAAAGTAAATTGTACATGTCATATGGAAATCAATGTCCCAGAGTCTGGTGGAAGAGTGGAGACGCACAATCCAAGCTGGTTGAGGTCTAGTATAAGTTTTCAAAATCAGTGATGGTTTGGGGACCCATAGCATCTGCTGGTGTAGGTCCACTGTGTTTTATCAAGATCTAAGTCAATGCAACCGTCTACCTGGAAATTCTCTGCCGACAAGCTTTTTGGAGATGAAATTTTCATTTTTCAACAGGACTTGGCACCTATATGCACTGCCAAAAGTACCAATAACCAATGACCTGATGGTCTGAAATATGTCAGATGGAGATGGCATCTGATTTTTTATGAGTGTACGTACATTGCCTGTATTATTCCTGATGAATAAAGCTACCTAACGATTTTATAGGATTAAGTGAGTGCCAATCTACCTATTTCATTTTCCGCTTATACCCATAGAAGTGGAAGACTTGGTTTCCAAAAGTACTAATACCTGGTTTAATAACCACAGTTTCATTGTGCTTGATATACCAGCAAACTTGCCTGACCTTAACCCTATAGAGAATCTATGGGGCATTGACAAGAGGAGGATGATAGGCACCAGACCCAACAATGCAGACGAGCTGAAGGCTACTATCACACAACCTGGGCTTCCATAACACCTATGCAGGACCATCAGCTGATCACCTCCATACCACACCACATTGATGCAGTCATTCATGCAAAATGAGCTTGAGTATTGAGTGCATTTGCTGTACACACTGGGGGTCATTTACTAAGGACCCAATTCACGTTTTCCCGACGTGTTACCCGAATATTTCCGATTTGCGCCGATTTTCCCTGTATTGCCCCAGGATTTTGGCGCACGCGATTGGATTGTGGCGCATCGGCGCTGGCATGCACGCGACAGAAATTGGTGGGGCGTGGCCGAACGAAAACCCAATGGATTCGGAAAAAACGCAGCATTTAAAAAAAAAAGGGTCGCTGGACTCGCGCTTACCTTCACCCACAATGGCTCGGTGAACTCCAGTGCGTTCCGATGCTCTTCAGCGCAGAAGCGACACCTGGTGGACGTCGGAGGAACTACCTTAGTGAATCCCGGCCGGACTCGAATCCACCGCAGAGAACGCACCGCTGGATCACGAATGGACCGGGTAAGTAAATCTGCCCCACTGTCTTATATAAGAGAGTAACTTTTGTTTTTGTTTGTAATGACACTATATAATATTCAAGTTTTACTTTTATGATTGATTTACTGAAATTTTTTTTTTGCTGAAATTCTAATTTGTTGATATGCACCTGTAGATCCAGGCACCATGATTGTAGTAATCTTCTTATATGTGTTATCCATGACCTTATCCTTCCTTCTAAAATCAACTATTAAAATTATGCTAATAAGTGTAAGGGGCTACTCTACGCCCACTGTGATCTGGCTTTATAGGCTGTTACACTGTTTTTCCCTCAGCAGTGAGCAGAAAGTGCTGTTATATTTGCAGCAATGTGTGTACATATATTTTTGTGCACCTTTATTTCACTGTTTAGTATATAGGGTGTATGTTTGTGTATACCATATATATGATATATAGAATGAGTATATGTGTATAACTGTGGCATATATGTAGAGTATATATGATGTATATGTGTGTATATATATATATATATGTGTGTGTGTGTGTGTATGTCTCTACACATGTTTATATACACCACGTAAAAATACACTTATGCATTTTTTTTCTGACATGAAATCAGAATAAACCTTTACCGTTTTAGGATTACCTAAATTATTTATATTTGCCAGAATAATGAGAGAGAGACTTTTTAACACATTTTTATTACTATCTGCAAAGTCAAAAGGTTACATACATTTCATTACTGTATGGTAGCATAGTATTTGGTCCTTTAACTGTATAATAATAATAATATTAATAATAATTCCTTTATTTATATAGCACCCACAGATTACGCAGCGCTGCCCAGAGCTGGCCAGATCAGTCCCTGTCCCCATGGGACTCACTATCTAATCAACCTACCAGTATGTTTTTCTTAGTTGGAAGGAATTTGGGCCCATTTCACCTGACAAAACTGTTGTAACTGAGACTTTTAGTCCATGTCGATACGGTTTCACAGTGGATAATGACACACTCTTTTGCTTTTGTTCTTGGGTTGATATGCACATTATGGACCAAAGCACATTCATCCCTGGGACACAGAACCTGTGTTCAGTATGAGGGCTGCACTTTGCCATCTTGTTTGTACCTGTGTATAATTGTTTGAACAGATGAATGCAGCACCTTCAGGGCTCTGGAAATTGCACCCACGGGCAAGTCCACAATTACTGGTATCTTGGCTGATTTCTTTAGACATTGATTTCTATAGGCAGTGTGTGAGGTGTGTCTCTAACTAACTGTTGCTCCCCACCTTCAAAAATTCATAACTTTTTATTTTTCCACTTACAGATCGCTATGAAGTCTTGTTTTCAGTGTAACATTCAACAGCGCACTGATTAGTGTCAGTATTTAAAGGGGTATTCCGGGAATGTGAACGTCTGACACAAAAACCCATGATGATATAAATAAATGAATACAACAATACTCAATGTCATTAGTCACAAAACGGAGCTAAAATAATATGATTTTATGATTTACAACATTTATGGCCTCTCTAAAGTAGGTGGAGTTATCACTAAGATGGCCGCCACTGGAAACTACAAGTTCCATGATCCTTTAGTTCTCAGTAACTCCTCCTCCCTCTTATGCTCTGCTCCCAGTGATGATGTAACAGGTTGTCTTGCTCTGTTACCATAGTAATGATGTGCAACTGCCATCACCACAACACTGGCCATACTGGATGCACTGCAACAAACCCACTACAGCCAAACGTAGTGTTGATCACATGACCCTGCCCAGGCAGGTACAGGACATGTGATGTGGACATGTGACCAGCGGCCATCTTCTTTTCTGCGACGGACCGCGCGGAGGAAATTAACGGACTGATTAAAGGGCCGGTAGCATTTTAATTCTTCATTACAGTCTATGTCACCAGCATTTTCTGCTAAGAGGAGCAATTTTTTAAATAACAACTAATTACACATTAGCTTATATTTTGAGTGCCCACTTGTGTATGAATTATGCTGATTCCTGGAATACCCCTTTAATATTGCATGGAATGTACTGGAATGTGAAAAAAAAAATTCAAATGCAATGAAGTTGACAAAAACCCCCAAAATTTACAACTGTATTGCAATATATGGCAGTTTTTCTACTGATCTAGAAGCAGCTGACACAGGAAGCTGATTACAGATCATGCCCCCCGACGACGTCAAGGGGGGTGAGATGAAATCCACGATGGCAGCGCCCATGCACAATTTACATGCGTCCTGCAGCTTTGCCAGAAGCATTTAAATAGTTAATCCCCGTGATCGGTGCAAGCGCCCACGCGTTAATGGCATAGTAACCTTGTTGTATGTAAACTTTTGAGAAAAGCAAGCATATGTGTTTTTTTAAATAAAATGTATTCTTGTTTCAACTGTATATGTGTATTCTGAAGTATAATGTATGAGATGATGATTTAGGGGGCCGCTATTCAAAAGCGTATTGTTATGCAACTATGACATACATTATATATTTTTTTTTTTTTTTTTTTTTTTTTTTTTTTTTTTTTTTTTTGTAGCAATTCACGCTATATTACTCAGAAGGACTTCCAGACAATACATAAAAAACTATTGCCAGAAAGTATTGCCATGAAAGACGTCTCAGTATTGTGGTAAATCTGTATTTTTTTTTTACAGGAGCGCGCACCTTCAGGGCTCTGGAAATTGCACCCACGGGCAAGTCCACAATTCCTGGTATCTTGGCTGATTTCTTTAGACATTGATTTCTTTAGGCAGTGTGTGAGGTGTGTCTCTAACTAACTGTTGCTCCCCACCTTCAAAAATTCATAACTTTTTATTTTTCCACTTACAGATCACTATGAAGTCTTGTTTTCAGTGTAACATTCAACAGCGCACTTCTTAGTGTCAGTATTTAATATTGCATGGAATGTACTGGAATGTGAAAAAAAAATTTCAAATGCATTGAAGTTGACAAAAAACCCCAAAATTTACAACTGTATTGCAATATATGGCAGTTTTTCTACTGATCTAGAAGCAGCTGACACAGGAAGCTGATTACAGATCATGCCCCCCGATGACGTCAAGGGGGGTGGGATGAAATCCACGATGGCAGCGCCCATGCACAATTTACATGCGTCCTGCAGCTTTGCCAGAAGCATTTAAATAGTTAATACCCATGATCGGTGCAAGCGCCCACGCGTTAATGGCATAGTAACCTTGTTGTATGTCAACTTTTGAGAAAAGCAAGCATATTTTTTTTTTAAATAAAATGTATTCTTGTTTCACCTGTATATGTGTATTCTGAAGTATAATGTATGAGATGAGGATTTAGGGGGCCGCTATTCAAAAGCGTATTGTTATGCAACTATGACATATATATATATGTGTGTGTATATATACAGTTTATTCATAAATTAGTAGTGTCAGTAGCAATTCACGCTATATTACTCAGAAGGACTTCCAGACAATACATAAAAAACTATTGCCAGAAAGTATTGCCATGAAAGACGTCTCAGTATTGTGGTAAATCTGTATTTTTTTTTAATGGAGCGCATGTATCAGGGAGTAAGAGTGGATATCTGAGGACTCACAACTTTGTGGCTTTATTTTGATCTCTACTTAACAGTATATATGGAAACAATAGACAGGTGCACAAAAATGCTGACATTCCTCTTTAATGCTGATAGCAAAACTTTGACCTAAATAAAAGTGGCATGCCTATGATTAAGTAGTATAATGAAGCTCAGCATTTCCCGACCTGGTTATTACAATGCTATCCAGTTGTGCTGTCTTGGTAAGCTGTTCCAGTGATTTCAGTTAAAAAACATAACAGGTGATAATTCTTTCACCCATAACCAAAAACTATTTTACAATATATTACCGGTCATGCTAACAGGGCATAGTGAGTAATTAAAAAACCTGCAATTGTATGCAAAAATGTGCCAAATCTAAACTTTGCTGCAGATTATGCCCTGGGTTGCTCTGTGGAATTCATCAGCATAGCATAGGCTATTGGCTATTACATTCCTGGTGACAGGTTCCAATAGTCTATGGCTGCTATGCTTATTTTTAAAATGCCAGCATTCTGAATCATTTCAGTAGTTTATAAAAGTTTAATTCACATTACCTGACACCCTGCCTGAATTGTATGGTGAGTCCCTGGGGTGCGACAGCTTCAGCCTGTGTGTGTCTGTGTCAGTCTCCTCTCCTCCACACTCATGCACCTCCCTCACCTTTCCCCACTTTCTGTCTTGTGTATTGAGCAGGAAGGGGAGGGGGATGGTGTGGAGGAGAGAAAATAACATAGGCACACACAGGCTGCACACATAGGCACACACAGGCTGCAGCTACCCCTCCCCCTGGAACTCAACATTTTCTGCTAACAGAGAGACAGGTAACATAAATCAAACTATTCTATACTACTGAAATAATTCAGAATGCTTACCACATGCTGATGACAGGTAATGTGTATCAGACTATTATAAACTACTAAAATAATTCAGAATGCTGACAAAGGCATAGCATAGGCTATTGGAACGTGTCACCAGCTAAACATCACATTCCTGCTGACAGGTTTGCTTAAGTGATGTGACTTTGAAGAGCTGGTGCACTTTCAGGAATGAAAATTAAATTAGACTTGAGTTGTTCATGCAAAGGCACAACGACTGGATTTATGATGTTATTCAAGTAGTATAGACTTATCACTGTACCATTCATAAAGTGTAGGACAGTTTTGTATTGAACACTAAACACACTAGTCCACACTGTAACACCAACACCACCACCAACAGCTTGTCACAACAGTGACTGATGCATAGTGCTTTCTTTGATGTCCCCAACATTCTTGGCAGGCTTTATTTCTGCTCAGCATGATTTTTTTTTGTTTTTTTTAAACTTTTTGAACATGACCAATACAATTTATTACATATTAATTAAATTGATATATAAAGTGGGTGCAATGTTGTTTTAACACTTGGGAGAACTTCATCACTTAAATCTCATCAGATAATGTTTTGCAGCTACAGTGTGGTATCAGAACCCCGGTAGAACTCAGTTAAAACTTGGGCAGGACTAATAACAATACACTAATAATAATCTTTGAAAACTCATTAAAAAATACATAAATTAAAATTCAATTCAACCATATTTTAGCTCAATTTTATCTGAAAAATGTATACATTTTTAGTTCTTTGCATAAAAAATCAGATGAGAACAATTGAAAATATTTTAAAGCCACTAACGTAACAGGAGATTTTTGCACACCAAATGCCACTTTTATTTTTTACAAAATAGCCAGACACTGATTAAATGGCTCATAGGCAATGGGGCACATGTACTTGCTACTTTCTTTCTTCCTTTCAGATACTTTTTTGGGCAGCGATGCATTTGCACCCTTAAAGTTCACCTTATCTGTGTCTGTTGTTTTTTTGCGTCTTTTTAAACTTTTTAAACTTCACACAAAAGTCACAAATTCAGCTGCTACCCCCTTCTGAACTTTTGACTACGTCTTCTCTGGGCTGGAGTTTATTTCAGCCAAAATTGTGATATTTTACCACAATTTGAAACAAAATTGTGACTTTAAGGATATATCAGACGCAACACTAAAAAATGCGCTTAGCTTTGCTAGGCGTGTAGAGAAGTCGCAAATTTTGGCACAAATATGCAAATGTACCAAAAAAGGTCACAATTTTATAAGAGAAAAAAAAGATAATTGACCTCCAGTGACTTTGGCCATTATTTCTCCTAGAATTTCTAGATTCATGTTTATTGAGGGCAGCGCAGTGGCTAAGTGCATTACAGCCTTGCAGCCCTGAGGACCTGGGTTCAAGTCCCAGGGTGAACATCTGCCAAGAGTTTGTATGTTCTCTCCGTGTTTGTGTGGGTTTCCTCCCACACTCCAAAACATACTGGTAGGTTGATTAGATTGTGAGCCCCATTAGTGATAGGAACCGATTTGGAAAGCTATGTGAAGTGCTGCGTGTGCGCTATATAAAAGGAATTATTGTATCCATATTTACTTACGCACACTGTAAAGTTTGCAATGCCAAGGAAGCAAAGCAGAGCACTGACAATGTCCATCTTTGCATCAAAATATGGTGAACAGACAATACAGCGCCTTGTGAAAGTCTTCAGCCCCCTTGACCCTGTCACAGCACCGCACAGTGGAGCCCCCGCAATCCGAGACATGGATCGCGGGGGGACCCATGCTCCACTGTGCGGCGCTGTGCCCCGTCCCCAGACCCGCACTCATCTCTCCCTGCTCCTGGTCCCGATCTTCCTCGTCCTGGCTCCCGTTCCCATCCTGGACTAGGCCGAGCACGTCCCCGCAATCTAGGGCGTGTGGCGATACTGTGATTTAAAGGGCCCTTATATTCCGGCACCTCCCTTCACTCTCTGCCGGATCTTCAAGTCATTCTATTGAAGTGAAAGCCTACTTTGCGTTTCCAGGCGCCTCCGTGTTTCCTGTGTGCTTCCAGATGCCTCCGTGTTTCCCGTGTTCCTGTGGTATTCCTGTGGTGTTCCTGTGGTGTCCCTGTGTTCCAGTGGCGTCCCTGTGTTCGTGGGGCAGTCCTGTGTTTCTGTGGTGTTCATGTGTTCCTGTGGCGGTCTTGTACTCCTGTGGCGGTCCTGTGTTTCTGTGGCGGTCCTGTTTTCCTGTGGTGGTCCTGTGTTCCTGTGGTGTCCCTGTGGCGTCCCTGTGTTTGTGTGGCAGTCCTGTGTTTCTGTGGTGTCCCTGTGTTCCTGTGGCGGTCTTGTACTCCTGTGGCGGTCCTGTTTTCCTGTGGTGGTCCTGTGTTCCTGTGGCGGTCCTGTGTTCCTGTGGCAGTCCTGTACTCCTGAGGTGGTCCTGTATCCCGGGGGCCATCCTGAGGTCCTGCCATCCTGAGGTCCTGCCATCCACAGGTCCTTGTATAAATATTAAATGCCAACAGTTTGAAAAATAGTGGAACACACTGGACTCCCTGAATTGTCCAGGAATGTCAGTATAAATAAATGCGAATAACAACTATAAATGATTCCTTTAAAAGTATCTTTGCTTTATATAATTCTTGTCAAAACATCAGTTACAAAAAAGACATCAAGTAGAAAAAGTATAATTTTCATAAACAACTTCTGAGGATATACCTCTAGATGCAGTCCTTTGTTTTTTAAAAGGGTTGCGTAAATGCAATTCCCACATTGAGTTTCACTGTACCGTGGTTTGTAGAGACATCTCACAGGTAATATTTCGGCAGAAAGTCAGGTCATATCATCAGTCACTTCTTTAGCAGAGATGGCGCTCGCATGATTTCTGTGACGTTTCGGAGGTCACGCCTCCTTCCTCAGACATGCGCATCTCTGTCTCTCCTTCTCATTTATACATAAATCGCCGGAAGCATAGCTGCATATAGGTATGTATACATTTTGTTAACACAAGATCACAATTAGACATAATTCTTAACATACATATTAAAACACTAGTACATGCAAAAGGAACTTTTTTCTTTTGCACCGAGGGTGGTTAAATAACTGAACCCTCTGCCTGCAAACCAAGAAGGCTGGCAGCAATCAGAAACATTTAAAGAAAAACATTGAAATTACATTCTTCATTTATTCCATTAGGACTCAAATTTATAAATCCAATGGACCTCACGTTGGAGTAGGCGTCTTTTCATACTTTCTTTATCGTTGGCTTCTACTTCCTCTAACACAGTCCATTTTAATTCTGATACATTATGTCAATGCTCAAAAAAATGTTTGCTAGTGAGGTTTCATAATGTTTCTTTCTCTTTTCTGTTGTTTCTGAATAAAATATTATAGCTGACCTATGTTCATTAATACGAATTTTAATTTGTCTGGACGTTTGTCCTATATATGCTTTACCGCATGGACATTTAGGCCCATTTCACACTTGCGTTGCAGATCACGTCAGAGTTTGATCAGGGTGCGATCAGAGTTTGGTCAGTGAAAAACGCGCATTTTGCATCAGAGTGCAATCAGTTTTCAGTCAGAGTTTGTTCAGTGTCTCAGTTTTTCACGCACGTTTTCAATGCAATTTCAATGCGTTTTTCATGCGCAGAAAACTCAGGACTGAGCTCTATCTTTTCTGTGGCAATTGATGCGTGAAAAATGCATTGCACTTGCATTGCACTTGCATGTGTCTCAGAGTGCAATGCGTTTTTGATGCGTCTCTATAGACTTGTATGGTGCGTTTTTCACGCGCGTGACTTGCAAAAGTAGAGCATGTCGAGATTTAAATGCGCGTTAAAAAAAATGCGCGTGTGTGCGTGTAAAAAAATGCAAGTCTGAAAAAACCCATTGGTTACAATGGGTCAGAGTGCAATGCAAGTTCTGCGCGCCAAAAGCATGCACAGAAAATGCGTGTGAAAAACGCAAGTGTGAAAGGGGCCTAAATTATATAGATCACGTTTTTACTATCACATGTGAATCTACTCTTAATATTGGTCTGAGTCCCTTTACTTGGATGTGAGATCTTGTTTCCTTTTATTATTGAACTGCAGTTCTGACATGCGAGACAAGGAAAAGTTCCAGTTTGTCTCGGATGCAGAAATTCTTGTTTAGGAAGTTTTTTCTTTTTTATATCTGCTCTTACAATATGGTTTGCTATAGATTTACCTTTTTTATACACAAAACGTGGAGGATCCAAAATAGCTTATTATATTTTTGATCACATTTCAATAAATTCCAGTGTTTCAATATTGTTTTTCTAATCAACTTGGTTGATTATATGTGGAAATGAACATGTGATGTTTCTTTTCTTTATTTTTAGATTTCACAACACATAATTCTTTATTATTAAGTTTACCAACTTCATTTGCTGTTCTAACTAGATCTGCTCGATTATATCCCTTTGCTTCAAATTTTTTTATTAATCCCTCTTAATGTTTCTCGTATTCGCTATCTTTATCGCAGATGCGTCTCACTCGTGTGAATTGTCCTCTAGGGATACCATTGAAGACTTTGGGATTATGGAAACTTTTTCGGTCGAGCAGATTATTCTTATCTGTCTTTATTGTAAATAACGTAGTTGTGATATTATTTGTGTCTGTTCTGTGTACTAACACATCTAGGAAACTTACTTCGTTCTGATTAACTTCAAATGTAAATTCAATCAATCTATGTTGGATATTGGGGAACGAAATCCATTCTTTCAACTCACACTCTGTGCCCCCCATGCAACAAACACGTCATCCACGTACCTAAGCCATAGTTTAACGTGGCGACTGTGTTGGTGGACAGGGAGGTACAGATCTTCAAAGACAGACATAAAAATATTAGCTAAGCTTGGTGCAACAGGAGACCCCATTGAGGTCCCCTGCAGTTGTAAAAAGAAATCTGAATCAAATCTAAAGTAGTTCTTTTTCAAGACTATTTCTAATATTTTAATGTGGGAATTGCATTTACGCAACCCTTTTAAAAAACAAAGGACTGCATCTAGAGGTATATCCTCAGAAGTTGTTTATGAAAATTATACTTTTACTACTTGATGTCTTTTTTTGTAACTGATGTTTTGACAAGAATTATATAAAGCAAAGATACTTTTAAAGGAATCATTTATAGTGGTCATCCAAGGTCCTGCCATCCAGAGGTCCTGCCATCCAGAGGTTCTGCCATCCAGAGGTCCTGCCTTCCAGAGGTCCTGCCATCCTGAGGTCCTGCCTTCCTGAGGTCCTGCCTTCCCTTGTCTGCCACCGCGGGCCTAGTCGCACCCGTGGAACGACCTGGTGGATTCCCGCCGCAGCAAGACTTTGCGTCGGACTCTGGCAAAGACCAGGGCCACTTAGATTCTGGTCCTGGGTTGCGGATAGTACCATCATCTCCTGCGGTGGTCCAGGGAGTCCACTGACTTTAGCCCCAAGAGACTCTCCCAGGCCTCAAACATAAAGATATAGAACTGTGATTTTTTTTTTTGGTAAAGAATCATTAACAAGTGGGACACAATTGAAAATTGGAATAAAATTGATTGGATACTTTAAACTTTCGTAAAGAATAATAAACTGAAATGTGGGGTGTGCAATATTATTCGAGCCCTTTACTTTCAGTGCAGCAAACTCACTTCAGAAGTTCCTTGAGGGTCTCTGAAGGATCCAGTGTTGTCCTTAATGACTGATGATAATAAATATAATCCACTTGTGTAAATACACCTGCTCTGTGATAGTCTCAAGGGTGTGGTCACAAATTGCAGTTACAACTGCATCGCAATCAGCTTTGAGGTGGTTTTAGGTGCAGTTTTGTCAATTTAACAGGTGAATGACATTTGTGCCACAGGTTTCCCCTTCAAAATCAGATTCACCCATTCAGTTCATGTCTTTCACCTGTAACAAAACTGCACCTAAAACCACCCCAAAACTGAATGTGATGCAGTTGTAACTGCAACGTGTGATCGCACTCTGAAGGGGAAACCTGTTCCACAAATGTCATTCACCTATTCAACAAATGTCTTTCACTTGTTAAAGAGATTTTCCCATGAAGAAAGGTTAGGCCCTATCCATATAATTTGCTGATCAGTGGGGGTCTCAGTGCTGAGACCTGAACAGATCAGGAAATTGAGGGGTTCGTCAGAGGGGGGTCGCATGACCATTCTGCTCCATTAATCGCTATGGAGCTGACAGAGATTGCCAAGTGCAGTTCTCACCAATTTCCATCAGCTTTGTAGAGATTAATGGAGCAGAACGGTCATGCATGGCCTTCGAGGGGTCCGCCAGAGGCACGTGGGACCCCTTTGGACCCCTTGTCTGTGGGGGTCTCAACACTGAGATCCCCACTAATCAGCAAGTTAGGCCCTCTCCCTACGTTTTCTTTGTGGGAAACAAAACTACACATAAGACCACCTTAAAGCTTATTTCAATGCAGTTTTAATTGCATGGGGTGCAGCCACACGTTCAGTTTTTTCAGTTGCTATTTTTGAAGCCAAAAGCAGGTGTATATCATAATGGGTGAGGACTTATCATTAAGAGGTGCTACTCCTTGATTTTCACTCCACTCCTGGTTTAGGCATCTGAAAAACTGAACATGTGGAAACACCAACAGGGTTCGTATTAAAGTGCAGAGAGCATCATGAAGACCCAGGAACACACCAGGCAGGTCCGTGATACTGTTGTTAAGACGCATAAAGCCGGATTTGGAGACAAAAAGATTTCACAAACTTTAAACATCCCAAGGAGCACTGTGCAAGCAATCATATTGAAATGGAAGACAATTAGACCACTGCAAATATACTTTCATCTCAAAGAAGGAGAGCACTAATCAGAAATTCAGCCAAGAGGCCCATGATCACTCTGAAAGAACTGCATAGATCTACAGCTGAGGTGGGAGAGTCTGTCCATAGGCAACAATCAGAAGTACACTGCACAAATCTGGCTTTTATGGAAGAGTGGCAAGAAGAAAGCCATTTCTCAAAGATATCCATAAAAAGTCTTGTTTAAAGTTTGCCAGAAGCCACCTGGAAGACACCAAATGTGTGGAAAAAGGTGCACTGGTCAAATGAAAACAAAATTGTTGGCCACAATGTTTGGCGTAAAAGCAACACTGCTCATCACTTTGTACACACCATCCCCACTGTCACAAATGGTGGTGGCAGACTCATGTTTTGGGCCTGGTTTTCTTCAGGAGGGACAGGGGAGATGATTAAAATTAATGAAAAGATAGATGATGCCAAATACAGGACCATTCTGGAAGAAAACCTGTTGGAGTCTTCAAAAGATCTGAGACTGGGACAGAGATTTACATTTCAACGAGACAATGATCCCAAACATAAAGCAAAATCTACAATGCAATGGTTCACAAAATGGAGCACAATGGGGCACATTTACTTACCCCGTCCAGTCGCGATCCAGCGGCGGGTTCTCCGACGCTGATTCGGGTTCTGCCGGGATTTACTAAGGTCCGTGCGCCGATATTCACCAGGTGTCGCTGCTGCGCCGAGGTCCGCTGGAGTTCACCTGCTTTTTTCTGGTATATGTGAGTGCTTGATCTTGCGACACAAATGGCTTTTTAAATTCTGCGGTTTTTCCGAATCCTTCGGGTTGTCCGGTGGCCACGCCCCCCGATTTCTGTCGCGCGAAAGTCGGCGCGATTGCGCCAAAGATCGATCGCGTGCGCCACAATTCCGTGAAATACAGCGCAAAGCGGAAATATTCGGGAAAAACCCGACGGATTCGCGGCTGCGGACCCTTAGTAAATGTGCCCCAATGTATCCAGGTGTTAGAATGGCCAAGTCCAGACTTGAGTCCAATCAAGAATCTGTGGAAAGAGCTGCAAATGCTATTTATCCAACCTCACTGAGCTCCAGCTGTTTTTCAAGGAAGAATGGGAAATAATTTCAGTCTCTCAATGTGCAGAACTGATAGAGACATACCCCAAATGCCTTGCAGCTGTAATCGCAGCCAAAGGTGGGGCTACAAAGTATTAACATAAGGGGCCCGAATAATATTGCATGCCCCACTTTTCAGTTTATTATTTTTTACAAAATATCCAATAAATTTCCTTCCACTTCACAATTGTGTCCCACTTGTTGTTGATTCTTCACCAAAAATTACAATTTTATATCTTTATGTTTGAAGCCTGAAATGTGGCAAAAGGTAGAAAAGTTCAAGGGGGCAGAATACTTTCGCAAGACACTGCATTATTATAAGCAAAATTACATGCTGCAATCGTATGCTGTAACATTTCATGCATCCTCTCATTTTTCTAGGTTGTTAGTAACCATGATTACGGCAATTTCCCATTTTTATAATAGAATACAGAATTAATTTGTTGAGGAATTCACTTGTTTTTGCATCGCCTTTTTCTAAAAGAGGCATAACATTATTATTTTTTGTTTACGGAGGGCTTGTTTTTTGCGGACAACCTGTACTTTTTATTGGTATGATATTGGGGTAAATGTTACTTTGGATCACTTTTTATCCTGTTTTGTATGAGATTGGATGTGAAAATATCCAAATTTTTGTGTTTTATTTTTCCTTTTCTTTTTATGGCTTTCAGCTTGCATCGTTCAGTAACAATTTTATTTTATTGTACGGGTTCATGTCAAAGTGGTGATTTTAACTTTTTTATGTTTTATGTGATTTTTACGTAGGATGTGGGCTTCAGGGGACTTCTATTCTTTTTTAAATAACTTTCTAATTTTGCACTTTTTTTTGTAAACTTTTTTTATACAGTTGTATTTTGTCCCAGTGTGGGACATGAACAAGTGATCATTTGATTTCTTGTTCAATCCAATATACTGCAATTTTAATGTATTGCAGTATGTTACATAGTCGGCCCATGCATTCTGAATGCACAGTATATTAAAGGCAGCTCTGGAGTCACCATGGCCACGACGTCTATAGGGGTTAACAGCCGGGACTGCGAGTATCGCGATCCCAGCTGTTACTACGGGTGCCAGGCTTTCACACACAGCTGAGCTCCCACATCAATTGCATGGACTCAGCTTCTGAACGATTGCTATGATGTAACTATACACCATGGTGTGGTAACCACCCGCACCTTATAACGTATAGTTACGTCACGGTATGGAAAGGGGTTAAATACACATTATTTAGATCGTTGTTCCTATATGAGGCCTAATTCGCAGAATTTTTTGAAAAAATTTGATTCGAACCGGATCGAATCATGGCGAATCACATTAAAAAACAGGTATTTCCTGGCTGCAAAGAGCCTGTAGGGTGTTGTAGAACATTGTGCCATATGCATAGGGAGCGTGGTTTGGTCTTCAAACAATGCTGTGTTTTAGTATGACACGCACATGACAGCCACCGCTCTTAGAATTGCTTCACTCTTCAATTTCATGTGCACTTACAGGGGCCAACTTCACCAAATAAGCAAAGCAAGAATGCAGCCTGACAAGGTGACGTCTGTGCCAGCTCTAAAGGACCGAGCTGAGGGCCAAGATCCCACTATAACATCAAAGAGTGCACTCTTTTTACACTGACATCAGATGATTCCATAGATTACTACAGAACCTGTTCTGTTAAATGCGGATACATGTAGAAACCCCCCAAAAGAGGGGAGAGGGTGTCGGCAGTAATTTTGCATTGATGTCACTGATCATTTTGCCCTTCTTTTCACCCGTCAGTGTCCTCTTTCTTTCGGTCAATAATCCATCAGTATTGCTAAATACTACAGTAAATGGGATCCTTGCATGTCCTCTGTGTTCTGTATCCACTCCTGCTTTTGACTATCAATCCTGAAGCTTTTCATCCTTCTGACAGATGAAATGAAGGGAAAAACCAAACAGTGGCAACGTCATAGAGTGGTGGAGGGTGAAAACAGCATTATGGAAATCACAGGGTGTTCCAGGGAGACAGCGGTCAGTTGGCAGCAGCATGAGTAGGCTGCAGAGTGGCACAATGACAAATTATGGAGGTGACGGAAACATGGTAGGCCACAAAGGGGCACAATGATAAGAGTGTGGAGGTGGCAGCTGCAGAAGCAGCAGCAGGAGCCCACAGATGGTAGCAACATAGTGGCAGCAACATGGAAAGCCACAGAGTGGCACAATGACAGAGTGTGGTGGTGGCGGCAGCAGCAGCAGCAGCAACAGGAGGCCACAAAGTGGCACAATGATAAGAGTGTGGAGGTGGCGGCAGCAGAAGCAGCAGCAGGAGCCCACAGGTGGCAGCAACATGGTGGCAGCAACAGGGAAAGCCACAGAGTGGCACAATGATATAGTGTGGAGGTGGCATCAGTATCAGCAGGAGCCCGCAGGGTGGCACAATGATATAGTGCAGCGTCAGTCTGGTCCGCCGGGGGGCCGGGGAATCCCCCGGTGGGCCCTGACTCCTGTCACTAGGGCAGGGGCCTCCGATCGGATGCAACGGAGGCCCCTGCCAGTGGCTGCAATAGTACTTGATGCGGCCGGAAACGGCCTCATCGAGTACTATCACTGACTGCAGCCGAAACATTTGAGTGCGAACGTCGCCGGGTACTTTCCGGCGCATGTCGCACTCAGGCCCTAAATGATTGGCCGCGCAGGGAAGTCATTGTGCGGCCGCTCATGTCTCACAGCAGCACCAGGGACTGGAGACGCGGGTTTAGGTGAGTTGATTTTTTTAATAAATTAAGGAGGGGAGGGGGGCCCTTAATTAAATATGGAGGGGAGGGGGAGCACTTAATAAATTATGGAGGGGAGGGGGTGCCCTTAATAAATTATGGAGGGGAGGGGGGCCCTTAATAAATTATGGAGGGGAGGGGGACCCTTAATAAAATATGGAGGGGAGGGGGTTATACTCGAGTCAATAGGTTTTCCCAGTTTTTGATGGTAAAATTAGGATGGTCGGCTTATACTCGAGTATATACGAGCAAATACTCGAGTATTTGCTTCCTGGCAAAACTTCAGGCCCTCCACTCTCTCCTCTCCTCAAACTCTTATCGCTTACACCTCTATAACCAAAGAAAATGGGAGAGAAGTGAGGGGACACCCCAGTCTTGTACCCTGCGACAGCCTGAACAAAGAGGAACCCCCCCCCCAAAAAATGCATACACATGCAGTGGGTTTTTTATACAATAGTTGAATCCATCTTATGAAATTTGCTCCAAAGCCCATCCTTCTCATTATCCTCCACATTCTCATTCAACCCTACCAAAATCCTTAGACGTATCTAAAGAGAGCACAACCCCACCCCCTCTTGGCTGCCCCCAAGTAATTCCAAACAGACCTACAGTTTTCTCAATTTAGAGGTAGTACTTTTACCAAGTATTAACCCACAGTGGTTTTCATTTACTACCTCCACTATTACACTACCGTTGTAACAAACCTGTCCAGCAACAGCACAACCCCAACAGACTTGGAGTTAGCTGTCAGACTGGGTGAGTTGTGGTTAACTCACCCTGCAACATACTGCAGGCTATGGCCCTGCCTGCAGCAGATAAGACTGCAAGGGTGTACCCGCTATCAGGAACCTAACTAACGGTCTCTGAGTGATCCTACAAGGCCTACTTTGCCTGGCAGTTGCTGGATGGTGGAGTCAGACAAAACCAGGTAAAAACCAAGATGGCGGCAAAAATATGACTAGCAATAACATGATCAGTAAGCGTAGCAGAGGTCAAATACACAGAATAGCAAACAACAGAATAGCAAAATCACTAGATTACCGATAGGACTGAATAACCATCACCCAGGAACTGGGTAGAATATAAGGAAGCAATGAACACTGCCTCCAGCACTGACTGGTTCAGCCGTCCATCACTCAGAGTTCACCATCCTATCCTGGGTGTCAAGCGAAACATTTTTTTTTAAAAAAATACCGCGTTTTTTCCGGATCCGTCAGGTTTTCCAACGGCCACGCCTCCCGATTTCCGTTGCATGCATCCACCAAAAACACGTTGGGGAAGATTTATCAGAAGCATTCAACATTAGACAGTGTAAACGGAGATGGACAGATTTATGCGGAAATGGACTTAATAAATTATGGAGGGGAGGGGGACCCTTAATAAAATATGGAGGGGAGGGGGGTTCCTTAATAAATTATGGAGGGGAGGGGGTGCCTTAATAAATTATGGAGGGGGACCCTTAATAAAATATAGAGGGGGATGGCAGTGTGTATTGGGGGGCATATTAAAATCTGCAGGGGGCAAGGTGTATGACATTGTTTTATCCAGGTGACATTATACTGTAAGTAACTGTGGTATTTTTATGGGCGCAGTGATGGGGATCTGCTTCCCAGAGCTGAACACATCTGCCAGAAAATTCTGCAACCAGATTTTACGACAATTCTGGATGTGAAGGAGAAGACAAGTCACCTGTGAGGTACAAGATCATACTTCTTCCTGTGTCAGATCTACATTCACACTACCGTATGGGGGATATACGGCCGATATACGTCCCCCATAGACGGTGCCCAACAGGAGCGGTACGGTTCAGCACCACACCGCTCCGTACCCCGGAAAAAGATAGGACATGTCCTATCTTTCTCCGTAGTACGGCACTGTGCGCCATATGTTCCTATGGAGAGGAGCGGGGGTGAGCGGCGCTCACCTCCTCCTCCTCTTCCCGTGCGCTACCGTTGCCCGCCATGCTACGGTAAGGTGGGCAACGGCAGTGTGAATGCATCCTAAGACAGCGCTCAGCTTATGTACTGTCATATCTATAGGGTCAGAGAGCCAGGTGTGACTTGTCTATGTGGTGCAGGGATGCCAGAGTAGGGTTATTGTCATCAGTTCTTGTAAAGGTTTTCAGCATTTCCTTATTGGAAGGTTGGTGCAGTGCAAACACTTACATCCTTAACCACAGCCCAACCACCAGCAGAAAGCCCGGGACACCAGGGGTAACTCTTATACTATCCCAAACCACAGCCCAGCCACCAGCAGAAAGCCCTGAGATAATGTCACCCCTGCAGCCCCTGTACACAAACCAAGAGCTGAGCTAAGCACTAGAGAGGGAGGGAGAAAGGGATTAGCTTATCCTTTACTTCACTGCCCCCGCTAGTGCTTAGAAATTCCCTCATCCCCGAATTTTGTAGTAGTAGGTGGGCCCCCAAAATCAATTTCACTGGTGGGCCCCAGGTACCCCAGTCTGACCGTGATATAGTGTAAAGGTGGCATCAGCAGCAGCAACAGGAGGCCACAAAGTGGCACAATGATAAGAATGTGGAGATGGCGGCAGCAGCAGGAGCCAACGGGTAGCAGCAACATGGTGGCAGCAACATGGAAAGCCACAGAGTGGCATAATGATATAGTGTGGAGGTGGCATCAGCAGCAGCAGCAACAGGAGGCCACAAAGTGGCACAATGATAAGAGTGTGGAGGTGGCGACAGCAGAAGCAGCAGCAGCAGCATCAGGAGCCCGCAGAGTGGCACAACTATATAGTGTGGAGGTGGTGTCAGTAGCAGCAGTGGCAGCAGCAGGAGCCCACAGAGTGGCACAATGATAGAGTGTGGAGGTGGCATCAGTAGCAGCAACAGAAGCCCACAGAGTGGCACAATGATATAGTGTGAAGGTGGCATCAGCAGCAGCAGGAGCCTGCAGGGTGGCACAATGATATAATGTGGAGGTGGCATCAGCAGCAGGAGCCTACTGGGTGGCACAATGATAGTGTGGAGGTGGCGGACAATTCCAGTCCCTGGTAAAGATGGTAGGAGGCAGATGGAGCAACTGGCAGCAGTTGTGTGGCATCAGGCGGGAGGCAGCATCAGAATAGTGGCTGAGGCAGCTAGTTAGAACCCAGACTCATTTTTCAACGTTTGGTGGGGGCATCATGGCTGATCTAATTTGATGCATTAGGCATTGGTGAGTTGAAATCCTGGCCGATCCAAGCCTGATTCATCTTGACAAAGGTCAGTCTCTCCACATTACAAGCGGGTTCTCCTTGGGGCAATGATGGCCCCCGCCACACTGAACACCTGCTCTGATGCCACACTACTGGCCGAGCAGGAATGCTTCTCTACTGCAAACTCCGCAAGTTGCGGCCACGCATCAAGTTTGGCTGCCCAGTAGTCCAAGTGCTGTCCAAGTAAACCATGGCCAAGTAGGCCTGCTAGTGCAGGGTCTGCTTCATGTCCTGCTTCTGCTGGTGGCGGCTACCCTCCTCAATAGGCGGGTGAAGGAAATTGCTCATTAAGGAATCCAGACTTAAGCTGCTGCTGATGGAACTGCTACTGCTCCTACCCCCCCCCCGGGTTCCTTAATAAATTATGGAGGGGAGGGGGTGCCTTAATAAATTAAGTGAGGGTGGGGGCATGCCTCAATATATTATGGAGGGGAAGGGGGGACCCTTAATAAAGTAGGAGGGGAGGAGGCACCCTTAATAAACTATGGAGTTGAGGGGGGGAGACCTTAATTAAAAATGAAGGGAAGGGGGTTCCTTAATAAATTATGGAGGGGAGGGGGGTACCTTAATAAAATATGGAGGGGGCCCTTAATAAAATATGGAGGGTGGGACCTTAATAATATATGGAGGGGAGGAGACGCCCTTAATAAACTATGGAGTTGAGGGGGGGAGACCTTAATTAAAAATGAAGGGAAGGGGGTGCCTTAATAAATTATGGAGCGGAAGGGGGACCCTCAATAAATTATGGAGGGGAGGGGGTCCCTTAATTAAACATGGAGGGGTGGGGGTGCCTTAATAAAATATGGAGGGAGGGGGTTCCTTAATAAATTATGGAGGGGAGGGGGGTCCCTTAATAAAATATGGCGGCACTCACCTCGTCCTCCTCTACCCGTGCGCTGCAGTTGCCCGCCATGCTACGGTGGGCAACGGCAGTGTGAATGCAGCCTAAGACAGCGCTCAGCTTATGTACTGTCATATCTATAGGGTCAGAGAGCCAGGTGTGACTTGTCTATGTGGTGCAGGGATGCCAGAGTAGGATTATTGTCATCAGTTCTTGTAAAGGTTTTCAGCATTTCCTTATTGGAAGGTTGGTGCAGTTACATCCCTAACCACAGCCCAACCACCAGCAGAAAGCCCAGGACACCAGGGGTAACTCTTATACTATCCCGAACCACAGGCCAGCCACCAGCAGAAAGCCCGGGACACCAGGGGTAACTCTTATACTATCCCTAGCATTAATGCCCTGAGATAACGTCACCCCTGCAGCCCCTGTACACAAACCAAGAGCTGAGCACTAGCACTAGAGAGGGAGGGAGAAAGGGATTAGCTTATCCTTTACTTCACTGCCCCCGCTAGTGCTTAGAAATTCCCTCATCCCCGAATTTTTCTATGTAGTAGTAGGTTGGCCCCCAAAATCAATTTCACTGGTGGGCCCCAGGTACCCCCGTCCGACCCTGATATAGTGTAAAGGTGGCATCAGCAGCAGCAACAGGAGGCCACAAAGTGGCACAAGGATAAGAATGTGGAGGTGGCGGCAGCAGCAGGAGCCAACGGGTAGCAGCAACATGGTGGCAGCAACATGGAAAGCCACAGAGTGGCATAATGATATAGTGTGGAGGTGGCATCAGCAGCAGCAGCAACAGGAGGGCACAAAGTGGCACAATGATAAGAGTGTGGAGGTGGCGGCAGCAGAAGCAGCAGCAGCATCAGGAGCCCGCAGAGTGGCACAACTATATAGTGTGGAGGTGGTGTCAGTAGCAGCAGTGGCAGCAGCAGGAGCCCACAGAGTGGCACAATGATATAGTGTGGAGGTGGCATCAGTAGCAGCAGCAGAAGCCCACAGAGTGGCACAATGATATAGTGTGAAGGTGGCATCAGCAGCAGCAGGAGCCCGCAGGGTGGCACAATGATATAGTGTGGAGGTGGCATCAGCATCAGGAGCCTACTGGGTGGCACAATGATAGTGTGGAGGTGGCGGACAATTCCAGTCCCTGGTAAAGATGGTAGGAGGCAGATGGAGCAACTGGCAGCAGTTGTGTGGCATCAGGCGGGAGGCAGCATCAGAATAGTGGCTGAGGCAGCTAGTTAGAACCCAGACTCATTTTTCAACGTTTGGTGGGGGCGTCATGGCTGATCTAATTTGATGCATTAGGCATTGGTGAGTTGAAATCCTGGCCGATCCAAGCCTGATTCATCTTGACAAAGGTCAGTCTCTCCACATTACAAGCGGGTTCTCCTTGGGGTAATGATGGCCCCCGCCACACTGAACACCCGCTCTGATGCCACACTACTGGCCGAGCAGGACTGCTTCTCTACTGCAAACTCCGCAAGTTGCGGCCACGCATCAAGTTTGGCTGCCCAGTAGTCCATGGGATCCTCTACCTGATGTGGTAAAGTGCTGTCCAAGTAAACCAAGGCCAAGTAGACCTGCTAGTGCAGGGTCTGCTTCATGTCCTGCTTCTGCTGCTGCTGGTGGCGGCTACCCTCCTCAATAGGCGGGTGAAGGAAATTGCTCATTAAGGAATCCAGACTTAAGCTGCTGCTGATGGAACTGCTACTGCTCCTACCCCCCCAGCTCCCCACAGCAGCATTGGCAGTAGTACATGAGCAATGACTGCCAGGAATCCCCCAGTCAGACCTGACAGAAGATGGACAATGGCGCACAAAGGCAGCGGCCAACTGTGTGCTCAGAATTTCTCTTTAGTATACCAGTTGTTCCTTCCTCTTAGCAGCAGGAAAAAAGTCACCCATTTTTGACCGGTAGCGAGGGTCCAAGAGGGTGAAGAGCCAAAAGTCAACCCTATGGCGGATGTTGACTATCACTAGTTAGTCGGCTGTCAGTAGTTAGGCAAAACAGCATGCTGCGGGCCATCTGCGCAAGTGACGCTGAGGGACTCCCGGCTACTGCCACGTTGCTTCTGGGTCATCTGCCTCGTCTTCTACCTTCACCGGATGCTCCTGCTCCCCCTCTCTGTCACCTGAGTAGAAAAACACAAATTGCACCAGACTCTGCTTGTGCTCCAATGTCCTCCTCCATTTCAGCCCCCATCGGACTCTTGTGGCCATGAGATGTAGTCTCCACTTCTCCAGTGCCCTGACCAGACAGATTTTGCAGCATGAGTTCCAGGACATGAAGCAGTGGAATGAAGTTATTCATCATGGCGACTGACAAATAACGTGGCCTCTTCAAAGGGCCTGAGCAAACGGCAGGTGTCACGCATGAGCTGCCAGTGGCTGACATCAAAGTTACACAGGGGAGTACTCCGGTCTGCTTGCATCATCAAATAATCATTAATGGCTTTTCTCTGTTCATACAGGTGGTCTAACATATGGAGGCTGGAATTCCAACAGGTGGAAACATCGCATATCAGACTATGTTGGGGTAGGCCGTTCTGACGCTGCAACTCAAGGAGGCTGTGCTTGGCTTTGTAAGAATGGCTGAAGCGCATGCAGTTATCTGGCCATTTTTAGAATGTCTTGCAGATGGGTGGAAGACTTGAGGAACCTGTTGACAACCAGATTGAACAGGTGCACCATGCAGGGCGCGTGGGCCATCCCTCCTCGGTGCAGCATGGACACCATGTTCCTCCCATTGTCTGTCACCATGGTTCCGATTTTTATATTCACGAGAAAGCACACATTGATTTCTTGTTGCATATGCGGAGCAGTTCCTCCCCTGTGTGATTTCATTCGCCCAGGCAAACCAGGTGTAGAACTGCGTGACACCACTGTGCCCTGCACATGTGGTATGATGGAGCAGCACTTGTGGAGGCTGAGGTGATGGTGGAGAAGAAGGAGGCGGACACTGGCGCAGGAGCAGCAGTTTTACAATGTGGAGGAGAAAGCACCGTCTTTTGTGAAAGTTGTTAGTGTGGCTGGCAGGAAGCACATTCACCCAGTGGGCCGTAAAGGACATGTACTGCACCTGACCATAGTTACAGCTCCACACGTCCGCTCTGCTGTGCACCTTGGAAGAAACTGATAAGCTCAAGGACTGGCCCACCTCTTTGTACATATGACTTGGAAAGGGAGAGACTGCAGTACCAATAACTTTGACAAGAGCACGGTCAGCTTCTGCACCTTAGGATGGCTGCATGCATAGAGTTGTCTCTTTGCAATGACCTCGCTCAACGAATGCTGGTGCCATGCGTAGCGAGGAGCAGGAGCATCTGGACGGGGAGATGATGTCAAAGACAAACAGCTCACTTCGGCAGAGGTGCTGGAGCCTTGACTTGCTGAAACAGCATGTGTGCCACTAGGTGCTGCTGTTGCTGCGCCTGCAGGATGGACCACATCTGCAGATGTCATCGGGGGTGTTCCTTTCTCCTTCCCAGAGTTCTCTGCCCCATGTAACATGTTGTGCTCACGCCCATTTAGCTGAAAAAGAGGGGGGAAAAAAACTTCATTCCCGCGAATCAGCGTAAACTTCGGCTTTGTGGCGAATCAAATTTTTTTGTGAAATTCGTATCGAATTCCACTTCATTAGAATCGATTCGCCCATCTCTACTAAGCATATTTTTCTGCACATTTTGTTTAAACTTAAAACCAAGGTTTTGGCAAACTATTTGTTCTTAGTGGTCTATATAGATAAAAAATACAAATGTCCTCTCCAGTTTGTTCTTTCCCCCTAGTTATTATTCTCTGTGTCTTACATATGCTCCTGCCATTGCCACACCCCTGTGCCATCTGCGTCTAACCCTTATTTGTTTTCACTCATATCCTTTCTAGTATGCTCTTGAGAATATGGTTATTTTTGTCAAGAGACATTGCAGACACTTAGCTGATACAAGCTCAGATGTATTTAATGAACAATCGTATAAGATAAATGACACATATGCTAAAGGAAACTTTGCATCCGTTCTCTATCTTAAGATAAATATATATGGGTATATTCAATTTTTCTATTTTAATCTGGTGTATGGTATATTTTTCCCATTTTTTAGTCTTTTGCTTGTTTTTTGCATTTGCATTAATTTTACAAAGGGCAGGTATGTTCCCTTTCATCTGATTTCCATTTTTTTGGTGAGAAAAATAATGCTGTGAAAAGCAGATTGAAGCTTTTTCAACATTAAAATAAGAACCCAACAATAAAGCTAATCCATATTTTGCCATTGTATTATTCTCTGAAGGTTCAAAAATGGACATGCAATGGCATTGTGAATGTAGCCCTGAATTCATGCTAGATACACATTTTATTTGGTGTACATTTGTCTAACATTACACAGTAAGCATTATCTTTGGCTGAATTGCAAGTTTGTGATGTCATCCCAACATAGGTTGACAAAGATAACAGACGTCAGATTGCTTTTTCATGTTATAACTATTCCTGTTACCAGTGGATTACCCCTTTAAATAACCACTTAGGCCCAGTTCACATCTGCGTCAGGGCCTTCCGTTATACTCTTTGTTTGGAGCGTGATGGAAATTTTTAATAACGGAAAAGTGAACATGACCTACGGAATGCAGGTGTGCACTAAGCTACTTAGTCATATCGATAAACAATCCCTAACACACCTTATCCAAGTACTAAAAAATAACTTTTAATGCATAATTTTAAAATGGACAACATTAGCTGTAAAATACACAAACTTTAAAAACACAGAAACATCAATGTTGTGAAGTGCCTATGACATCCATCCCCAGGAAACAACCGTTGGGAGGGTTGTATCTAAGCTACTTAGCTACTTTTTGAATATAATCAATTGTGGGGCAGGTTTACTAATTCTGTGTTACAATTGGATTTCAATGTGCAGGCATGTCATTTACATCTTCCCTTCTGGATTAAATATGTACCAAAGTAATCATTTTTGTGCATCTTCTGTTGCTTGTGTATCATAATCCACAAAGTAGGGCAACTCAGAGCTTTATATGTGATTGATGTCATATTTTCAGAATAAATAGTGATTGACTTCATAGATCACAGTGGCCAACAAGATTGGTGCAGCTTGCAGCTTACTGGGGGGATCTGATCCAGGTGGAATCTCCTTACACTCCGTGATCATGCTTGACCCAGGCTTGTAAGAGGTTAAACACTCAGGTTCTGAGCTTTTTGGACACCGGGTGTTAATGCGGGTCTGGGTTGTGATAACACAACCCAGCACTGGCACTTGAAGGATGTCCCGCGAGAGCTTTGGGTGCCGGTGTGTGCTCTGAAGCTGCGGGGTCCCTTGTACATCGGGTTCTGCCTCCTGTGCAGAAGGGTGTTACTTACATTACACAATGAAATACATGTGTATTGCAGCGTGTAAGGGTTTGAAGCGATCAGAGGAATCTAAGTTCATACCCAAGTCTGAAAAAAGTTAAAAAAGTAAAAATCATTTTCACAATAAAATATAAATACAAAAAGTCCATAAAACAACACAATTAAATATAAAATTCAAATAATGTATACAAACACAAAAAATCCTACATATTTGGCATCCATAACTGTCTATACAATAAACCTAAAGGAATATTGAAGCCCACAGTGAATGCCATAAAAAAAATCCACAAAAAACTTCCCGTAATACTACGTTTTCATCAAATATCCTCACAATAAAATGTTCTAAAAGTTCTATCAAAAAGCATTTTGTACCCCAATATAATTTGAAATGCCTCTTTTTGCAAAAAATTAGCCAGTAACCATCTCTGTCAACAAAAAAATCCTGTTCTTTCTCACTTTTCACTTTCTCACTTTTCTCTATAAGGTAAACCAGTGTCTGCTACTGCAGCCCCACTAAAAGCTATACAAATTTGGTATCCCCATGATCACACTTACCCAAAGAATAAAGTAGACATGTCATTTGGGGCACACAGTGAAAACCGTAAAATCCAAGCCCACAAGAAAATGTCACAAATGCATTTTTTCACCATTTTCACTGGATTTGGAATTTTTTTGCTTCTTTCCAGTGCATGGAATGGAATAATATATACCGTCACTATGAAGTGCAATTTGTTACACGGAAAACAAGCCCTCACAGCGCTCTTTATATGTCAAAATTAAAGTGAAAAATGGAAATGAAAAAACAAATAAGGGGCCAGGTTGCTAAAGGGTTGAAGAGGAAATATAATATTTATGTAAATGTGCCTAGTTCTCTAGGGGGCAATACCATAAATTCTGGTGGTGCTTTGTAACGGTTAAATTTTGTGGTTTATTTTTTTAAATTATGTCAAATGATAGCTTTACATACAGCACTGATGTATATCTAACACGCTGCAGTGTGGTATACTCCTGTGTGATTGGTGCTGATATTTGGAATCACAACTTTTTTTTAAAGGGGTTGGATGCTTTTCAATAAATTTCTTCTATCAGACATGTCTAATGAAGTCATACTTTGCTGCTGCAGCTTCTCCTATTTAGCAGAGCTCACAGAGAGCTTGCAGAGATATAAAGAAAGAAGCATGGAGGGTCTGCACACAGTACAAAAATAAGTAGCAGGACTGCTTACTATCTAGATGATCATTCATGGATTATCCACAAGGCAGTAAAGGCACAGTGGCCGGAACAGAATGACCAAAATTATAGCTTGTTCAAATTAGAGTTCCTGGCATTAGTCTGGGCAGTGATTGAGAAGTTTAAGGACTATTTGGCTGCTTTCTTCTTCAACATCTTTACTGACAACAGCCCCTGACAACATCTGAATACTACCCAGCTTGGAGCACTTGAGCAGCTGTGAGCCATGGCACATAATTGGCTCAAGAGGTGTCTTAGTACCTTCACCCCTCAGTCGAGGCCTTCGGTCCCAGTAGCCAGTCCCAGGGACCCCCTATGTTCAGCAACTCCCAGCTTTGTTGACCTACTGACTGTTCCTCAGTTCTGTGTGCTTATCTCCACTCCAGCGAGTTCCAGCTATTGCCTTCACTCCAGTCCCCTGTGTTGCTGCCCCTGAAGGATGACTCCATGCCTGAGCTGTTACCATCGCTGATTCTGAGCCTCTGCTTCCAGTTCCTGATAATGGGGACAACGGTGAGGAATCAGGGGTTTCCACACAGCAGGTCATTTGCAGATCACAGAGGGAGACAAAAGGAAAGGCCATGCTACATTGTAAATACATTTTGCTGCTAATAATATCCCGGTTTGGGCTGAGTCCATCACCCCTTGCTATTCAGCCAGAGACTATCCTTGGACTCATTCCCCTATCGTTCATAAGTCAAGAGACTGTGCTTAACCCCTTCCCACCGCAGCCCTTTTTCGTTTTTGCATTTTCATTTTTCACTCCCCAGATTCAAAAATCTGTAACTTTTTTATTTTTCCATGTACAGAGCTGTGTGATGGCTTATTTTCTGCATAACAAATTACATTTCAAAATGGTGGTATAAAATATTCCATGCTGTGTACTTGGAAGCGGGAAAAAAATTCCAAATGCAGTGAAATTGGTAAAAAAACGCATTTGTGCCGTATTCTTGTGGGCTTGGATTTTATGGATTTCACTGTACGCCCCAAATGACATGTCTACTTTATTCTTTGGGTCGGTACGATTACGGGGTTAACAAATTTATGTAGGTTTTATAATGTTTTCATACATTTAAATAAAATTAAAACCTCCTGTACAAAAATTTTGCCATCTTCTGGGGCTAATAACTTTTTTAAATTTTGGTGTATAGAGCTGTGGGTGGTGTCGTTTTTTGAGGATTTTGATGGCATTTACAATGTTATAATTTTTAGGACTGAGCGACCTTTTGATCACTTTTTATAGAATTATTTTTTTTGTAAAATGTGCAAAAAAAGGTGCCATTGCTTGTTTTCCGCTTTGCGCGCAATTTCGTTATGGGTTAAACACAGTGAAAAAACATTTATCATATTGATAGATCAGCACTTTCGAGCGCAAGCGATCCCTAATGTGTTTATGATTCTTACTGTTTATTTATATGTAGTCATTCTAGGAGAAGGGGGTCGAAGATTTGGAATTTGGTTTTTTTATTATAATTTTTTTAAACTTTTTTTAAAATTTTTGAATTATTTCAGACTCACCTAGGGTACTTAACCCTATTGTCTGATTGGATCTCTATCATATACTGCCATACTACAGTATGGCAGTATAGTGGAATTTTCTACTCATACATTACAATGTGCTGATAGCACATTGTAATGAATGGGTTAACCAAACAGTACTTCGGGTCTTCGTGATACCCAAAGCTACCATGGGCGCGGATCGCTGCTCCCCGATGACGTCACGGGGAGCAACGATCCTCACAAAGATGGTGGCGCCCATAGGCCGCCATCTTTTTGAAGCCGTCGGCACCTCTGCCGGCGGCGATCAGCAGGAAAACACCCGCGATCGGTGCTGACACCGTTAATATGCAGCAAAGACTTACCGGCTATGGAGAGGGCTCGGCCCGCGAGCCCTCTCGCGGCCTGGGACCGCCCCCTGCAGTGAAGTAATATGTAGACTCAATGTCGGGTAAAGGTGGTTAAAACTTTTCCCCCAGTTGTTCTAGAAAGCACCAATCTTCTACTGACAAGCAGATACGATCTACCCTCTTCACCTAGGGACTGGCCCCTATCGCAGAGGAGATTCTTCACCTTTAACCTTCCTCAAGGACTGTGCCCAGCGATGGACTTCATTCTGAGCCCCTCTGAGCATGCGTAGTCCCATTGTTAAATTACTTATTGAAGAGAGCTAATCATGTGTTCCTCAGTCAAAAGCTTTTTTTTAAAAATTTTATTGCGGCGCGAATTTATGTTTTCTTTAAGCGTAAAGGCATTTAAAACTATTCATTCATTTTCTGCATAATTAATTATTTTACAAAAACAACAGAACTACATAAAATTTTACCCCGCACTACGCACCCCCTCAACTCAGCCAGGGTCCGTTTTGGTTTGTTTTGGACCCAGGTCAAAACGACTTTAAATGATATTTGAGTATAATCAATATATGCTTTCCTTCCAAGAAAAAGGACAATTGTTGGTTGCTATTACTAGCGCTCAAGTAATAATAGATGCAATCTTCAAGAATATTAACACATGTGCCTTGTTGATGCCATGAGATTATAGTTTGCCACTATAGTGACAATTGATATATGTGTAGTTTGCATTAAACCCTTTGATAGGGCTTTGCAGCCGTTGGAAAGGACTGCGTAGACCTCTTATGAATTCATATATCAAATCACGATCGCGTGTTATGCCAAAATCAGAGCTCTGTATTTATAAGCCTCTTAAACCACAGTCTTTGGGGGTATGTTGGTGTCGCAAGTAGTGACACCTACGTACACACATCAGGGTAGAACCGCAGACGGCAGGTGTAATATATTGTGGGTAAGTGTGTCCTATGATTATGCCACTTCTAGTGGTGTGTGTGGTCCTTGGACAAATCTTCGGCTTTGGTGTCAAGGGTGGGATTGCAGGACTGAACATGGCCTTTACCTAAGAGTAAGGTATTAAGGGAGATAGCTACCGACATATTGTACTTTGTTTTTGACTTAGTCCTATACCCCCCCCTATGCTTTAACCAGGACCGTGGTGATTTATTTCACCATCAGCCAGGTATCTAACATCCTACTAAGCCGTAAGCATTCACCACAAGTGCAATTTATTATTTCCCTGGCTCTCCAGGTATATACCACATGGATCTTCTGACGGCGCACTACTACCAGCCAGCACATATACCCAACAGGTACAGCTGAGCTGTGGAATCTCTTGTAAATTACTAAGGGGGATGCAAACACCCTGCCAAGCCATGGGATAAGTTAGGTGTTGCAAAAGTGTCCCTCTCATGTCCCAGCTACTGAGAGATGGATCACCCACTCATTGAGGTCTATTACATGGTAAACTTAACTGCAGCAAAAGCCTCTGCCGGGAGGTCATGAGTTAACTTTCTTGACCAATGATATGGAAGGGTAAGGAAGTGAAAGACCTGGTTGGACGTAGTGCTTGCAACTACACAAGGATAAAAGTTAATAAAGTACCTTGTGGGTGGGAGCACATGGGTCAGTCTAAGGAGGTCATTTCCGCATTTTCCCCCTAGGTGGCAGGGACTAGAGAAGAGATAGTGATGGGAAATTTAGTCCAGATCTATCCTGGAAAAATAGGGCTAGTGACTACTTGGTCTTATTCTTGCCTCATTAACCTGCATCCCACTGTTGTTTCAATTAATTAAATTGTCCTGTACATGTTGTGTACCAGCATGGTCACACGATGATAGTAATATTAAAGCATGTCCTGTAGCATATAATTAAAAAAAGAATGGTCAACAACATAATGAATGGATGTGTGATGTCATGTACACCACTAACAGTCCTCACAATCCTCTATATTTATCTATGTGAACTAATCAATTGCATCAAACTGGAACTGTCATAATATCTATGTAGATGGAATTGTGCACTGAATCTTTCAGCAGGCCTCGTAGTGGACCACAGGTGTTCAGCATCACAATGAACCTAATCATAGAGACAAGAATTTCATTGATTTCCTATACTTGCCTCTTGACGTTGTACGGTGGAACGATTTTCATCCTTATCGGACAAGCCGGCAGATAAAGTTGGAAAACAAATGTAACCGTTTTTTAAACGTGTTGTATCCGAACCGACCTAAACCCTTGCTGGGTCAGCGGCAAGCTGTTAAATCTTGTCAATGTGTCAATAATGAAGAGATTTTCCTTGCTGTCTATGGCTGCTGTGTTTAATGTAGTACCATGCGATTGCTCGTAGAATGTGGAATATTGGATTGTTTATGTTTGATACTTAACCAATCAATGTTTTAGCTCAAAACTCACAGTAGCGCATTTAGTTAGAGTTTCGATTTACGTAGCTATTACAGGATAAGGAATAGTATCACGGAGACCCGAAACCACTTGGATTCCAACAGATGATAAGAGTGTCATATGTCTCCCTCTGGGCAGTGTTAACTCATGCAAGTGGGATACTCATTTAAAGTCACTTGGGGGAGATGCATCACTCACCTTGCTTCTAAATGTTAGAATGGACTTTTTGCATCACTTTTTTTGTGAACTTTCTACATTAGCCACAAACCAAATCATTGTACACCTGCTTTTCACTGCTCACAATTGAGGCCGCACCAGAAGCAGTGGGTGTTCAGGTCTTGATGACTGCCTCGTAAGAATGGTTTCCCCCCCAAGGATTGGACTCCACATGCCACCGAGCATTTAAGAGGGGGATATCGTTTCAATTTTGGGGCAGCCACCAGGTTTTGTGAATGCCCAATCAGAGCATGGCCCCAACAGAGCATGCCTGGTTCAAGTCAGTTTGGTATAGTAAAAACTGTTCTAAAAATAAGTTGAAACATAAAATTAGAATAAAAACTACAACACTTTGAAACAACAATCCCCCGCCTACCACATTATGGCATTGCCACGTCCTACAATCTGTATAATAAAAAAAAATTGGTTATGGGCACCGCATGAGTAAAATGCCGGAAAAAAATACCAACAAAATGGTTCCAAAAATGAAATTTTGTAAAAATAGCCCTAAAAAATGCTGAAAAAAGTTAGTAATCATGGGGCAAAAAAATAAGCCCCTATAGGACCAAACTTAAAGGAACGAAAAAAATTATAGCTGTATAATTTGACAATACACAATCTGCTCTGGTTGGCGCCTTCTTCTTCATGCATAGCAGGGTTACCCAACACTGAGGTATCGGTTGCTCAGGAAAAATTGGTATCCAAACTTTGTGGAACCATTTTTTATTCAAACTTTAAGAATGTTAATGTTTCCTCCTGCCCAAATGGATTGGCTTCCAAATAAGAAGTTTGTAGACCGCACTTCATTTTGCGCTCTAACCCCTATATAAACACCTAAGGTAAAAACTTCTGAACACAGTGGCTTTTTTATATGTTGAGGTTTTGTATTGAGTGTAGTTAATGGGAATTATGACAGTCGTAGCTGATATTTAGGCCTCTCACAGTCATTCATCAGTAAATTGAGCAGGTCAATCAATACAGGATTGGAGCATTTTTCCAAAAACGTAAGAAAAATTGGCACCATATTCGTTGCCTTTATAACAGGAATTTTAAAAAACCATGGCAACGGAAGAGACTCTGGGAAATGTAAGTTAGAATTAGTTGGGTGCTGCAACGACTATCTGCTTCAAAGAGAAATTAAACTTGAAAACTAAATTTTTCAAAATGTTGCCAAATTTCAAAACCAAACCAAAAAAATATTATCAAATTTTATAACTATTTGACCAGTACAATTGTCCGAAAAACCATCTCAAAATCCCCGGTATGTTAAAGCGTCCAAAGCTATCAAACCTTGTAGGGACCAGGCAGATTTGAAAAATGGAATCTCGTCGAAGGGGTAAAAAGTTCGAAACTGCTAGATAGCAACTGGCCGTCTAACTTCACCAGCTTGAAAAAAAATTCACTTTAAAAACAAATGTGAAAAAGTTAATTTTAGGACAGCAAATGTAAAAATGCAATACAAAAAAAAAATTGGAACTAAAATGACTTTTATTTGAAACATCAAAATTTTGAACAAAGGGACATTAACTGCTGATTTGCAATTTCTTTTTTATTGAAAGACATTTTACTTTTAACACATAAACAACAAATCTGCGGTCTAACAGTCTTTTGGCTGCAATATGCAGACAATATAAAGACCAAATGATATATAAAGAAGGAGGGCACGTGTTAATCGGTCTGTGAGACTGTGTGCATGCAAAATTTGAGATTCTTTTTTTAAAGACGCCCACACTCTCACACAAGAGGAGCAATATTTAACAGGTAATGATATCAGATAAGGTGCTATTTAACACAAGGAAAATCACACCCTAGACAAATAACACTAAGAAGAAAACTAGCAAAAAAGGAAGTCAGACAACTAGAAACTAGAAAGGGATGCAGTGATAATACATCTCTCCCAATGGACTAGATAGGACGAGGACATCTAGCTATTGTCTATCATGTGTGAGCATGATATTGGTAAATATCAAATGGTCGCAGAATGGCTGCAGAGATTTACAGCCATGGACCACCCACCATTCGTAAATTCCTATATACAGTCGTGATTACTCGCATTCAGGGGCAAAGGTTCCACCTTTATTTCACACAACGCATTGTTCGGTAAGTGAATGGCACATATGTGGCTGAGATCTACTGAAAATGGAAAGATGTTTCCACTGTATTTTCCGAGTGTGTGCATGGGATTTGTCATAAATCATGCTACGAGTTTGATCGATGCCACATTTACAGCACGGAAATGATCGTCTCCCGCAAATCATAGTGCAGATACTCTAATAGGCCAACTCCAGATATCACCGAGGTTTTCAGCAACAGTGAACCTAGCAATTATAAAAGTCAAATGTTTGAAATAGGGATATACAGGTTTTCCTGGTATTTATGAGCTATGAAAAACGTTACCCTTATAATAATCAAACCCTACTAATGCAATACCATGGCCCCAAACCCGTCACACAATTAATAGAAAACTGAATAATTAGTTACCTATAACCAGACACAACTCTATAACTCTATGACCAGATACATGATCCTTAGTGACCAAAAATTTTACTGCTCACACCCAAAAGACATGCAGTAAAGGGTTAACAGTCATTACCTAAAATTATCGAGCATTGTTACTTAATTACAAATGTTATCGATATGCAAATGAAAACAAAAAAAAATACTGAATAGAAGGTAATGTGTTCTCCAAGGCTGCTAAGTTGAACTATGGCATTCATTCTTTTGTGACAGTTAGTGTCTCTTTGGATATCTCAGCATGAGCAGACAGGAGGTCCTCCTGTCCACCCTTCCTGTACCCCACTATCCTGTCATTAAACAGTATTGCTGTACTCCTCTCAGCAAGTGACTAACCAGTGAGCACTGTGTGGGAAACTGCAAGATCTTTCTCTATCAGGCACATGTTGATGGACAAGCAGCGTGTGAGGTGAGGCCAAACATAATAGAAGGCCAGAAAAAGTTGTGGGAACGATTTCATGGAGAGTTTTCTAGCTATTTTCAGATATTTTGTATTTCTGCCATTTTAATACATGTTAGTTTGTGCATCTTGTAAATTTGCAAACTTTTGAAAAAAAAAGTCACAAAAATGAGTTACACCTCCCACAAGTCACAAACAGATCTAAGCACTATTTTCTAATCCTGGGGCAAGAGAATGTGGATTGTGTGCAATGTCAAAAAGTTTGCCAATTCTCACAAATAAAAGAGTGAAGATAATCTGGGACATTGCAGAAAAATACTCACCCGGACAAACGTGAAGAAGAGGTTGCAAAAGTGCATGTTACAAAATGTTGCAAAGCAGAATAAAAAACCAAGGGGCCAAAACAATAAGGTAACTTGCCCCAGTGGCGTGCCTTACTCACACTGTGGTGACAAGTCTTTCACTTCAATGTATAAATACAATACATGAAGAAAAACTTTTAGCCAGATTGGGAGAGAAAAAAGAAAGATCCTTAAAGATTTAACTTAACAACTACAGAATATAATCCATAAAAGCGATAACAACAGTCCAGGTTCAGATGGTCGCATTAACGCCTCACCAGCGTATAGAACGGTGAGAGGGCGCTCACTACCCCCCAAAAATAATTGCCATGCGTAAAAGTAAGTACGGCTGGCAATTATTCACTGTAGCGCGCAGGCTGAGCGGTCAGCGGCGCTGTCAATGAGGGAAATGTCAAGTAGCCTATCACAACGCGCGCTGGGGGCCGCTCTAACGGGACTACTTGAACCTAGGGCGCCCCAGGGAACATGTGGCAGTGGGGTACTTCCGCGGTCGCCATTGAGACCGGGCCCATCATAAGGGGGGAGGGGAGCGTGCCTTTGTACTAATGCGGCTCTTTTTCCTATCCCAGCTCTCCTCTCTCCCCCGCCCCCGCCCCCCCTCCCCCCTCCCCCCTCATCCTATCCGCTTCTCAAGCTTGTCCTCTGCTCCCCTCGACTACCGCCTTCTCCTCCGCCTCCACTTGGCTTCTCTGTTTCCCGGTCCTCCTCCCTCCGCCCGAATTGCGACACTCGACAGCCGACTGTAAGCCCCCTCTACGTCATGTGCTAGTGGTGTATGTGTTGTCATCAGTGCTGTGTTGTGTCTGTGTGTTTGTGTGCTGTGGTGTGTGTGTGTGCTGTGGTGTGCGTGTGTGCTGTGGTGTGTGTGTGTGTGTGCTGTGGTGTGTGCGTGTGCTGTGGTGTGTGTGCGCTGTGGTGTGTTGTTGCTGTTTGTGTATAGTGGTGTTGTGTGTGTACCCTGTGAGTGTATATGCTGTTGTGAGAGTATGCGGCTTTTGTGCATGGTTGTGCAGTTGCACTGTGAGTGTACGCGTGTGTGTGGTGCTCCTGTGAGTGTCTAATATCTGTGTGAGTGTATGTGTGTGCGGGTGTGGTGCGCTGTTAGTGTATGAATATGGTGTGTGTAGTGTATGGTGTGTTCGGGTGTATAATATGCCTGTGATGCTGTGGAGTGTCCGGTGGGTGGCACTGTGAGTGTAGGAATCTTGTAATTTATGTCCTGTGTGTCACTGGTTTAGGATGCGTGAGTGGTGTGGTCACGGAAGTGTATGAATATGCTCTTTGTGTGATGGTGTTGCCTTATGATGAAATGCTGGTGGTGTATGTTGCCTGTGATGTATAGAATATGCTTTGAGGTGTATGGCTTGTTGCACTGTAGTTTGAATATGCTGTGTGAGTGTATGGTGTGTGTGCACTGTGAGTGTATGAATATGCTGTGTGAGTGTATGGTGTGTGTGCACTGTGAGTGTATGAATATGCTGTGTGAGTGTATGGTGTGTGCGGGTGTGTGTGCGCACTGTGAGTGTATGAATATGCTGTGTGAGTGTATGGTGTGTGTGCACTGTGAGTGTATGCATATGCTGTGTGAGTGTATGGCGTGTGCGGGTGTGTGTGCACTGTGAGTGTATGAATATGCTGTGTGAGTGTATGGTGTGTACGGGTGTGTGTGCACTGTGAGTGTATGAATATGCTGTGTGAGTGAGTGCTGTTTGTGTATGGTGTGTGCGGGTGTGTGTGCACTGTGAGTGTATGAATATGCTGTGTGGGTGTATGTGCTGTGTGTGTTTATGCTGTACGTATGCGTATTTGTTTTGTGTATGCAGCGTGTCTGTATATACTGTATGTGTGTACATGCTGTATGTATGAGGGGGTAAGCAGCGCTCACCCCCTCCTCCTGTCCCGCGTGCTGACGTGTGCCCGTCGTGCACACGACGGCGCACACGTCGCCCTAAGGGGAAGGGGGGCCCCATGCAGATGTTTGTCATGGGGCCCAGCCTCTTCTAGTTACGCCACTGCATGTGGGCCACGAAGCTGCTGCTCCCCGTCCTGCTCCATCTCTACCTGCCCGCAGCTGCCTGCGTTTGTGATCAACGGGGCCTAAGAGCAGTGCCGGGTGAGTGTAGTGTGTGCTGTGCAGTGTGAGTGTGTGTTATGTGTTGTGTTGTGTCTTGTGAGTGTAGTGTGTGCAGTGCTGTGAGTGTGTGCAGAGTGTGTGCTGTGAGTGTGTGTTGTGTGCGGTGTTGTGGTGTGTGCGGTGTTGTGGTGTGTGCGGTGTTGTGGTGTGTGCTGTGAGAGGGGAGTGTGTGCGGAATTGTGTGCTGTGAGTGTAGTGTGTGCAGTGCTGTGAGTGTGTGCAGTGTGAGTGTGTGCTCTGCTGTGAGTGGGAAGTGTGTGCGCTGTTGTGTGCTGTGAGTGTGTGCTGTGAGTGTGTGCTGTGAGTGGGGAGTGTGTGCTGTGAGTGTGTGCTGTGAGTGGGGAGTGTGTGCGTTGTTGTGTTGTGTGCCGTGAGTGTGTGCAGTGCTGTGAGTGTGTGCTGTGAGTGGGGAGTGTGTGCTGTGAGTTTTGAGTGTGTGTGTTGTGTGAGTGTGCTATGTGTATTACCGAAATTTTCATACTCCTCCTCGGGTAAAAATACTCCTCAAAAATGGTGAGAGGAGTATTTTTACCCTTCTGGAAAAATGTTAGTGCGACCTCTGGTCACGGTGCCTCGATCTATGAGTGCCCCTGGTTTATCATACTTGAATTTGATGATAGATTTCCGTTAAGTATAGTGTATAGTAGGAATTCATTAGGCTAGCTTTCATTAATTATTTCAAACAGTGTGATATAATGATGGAAATCCTTCATGTTTGCTGATTGCTCATTTTTGTATACAAAGTCTTATTGTAGCATCAATGATAAATGTAAATATTTGTGACCTCAGTAGCCGAATTAAGACACATAGGGACAGATTTACTTACCTGGTCCATTCACGATCCAGCGGCGCGTTCTCTTGCTGGATTCGGGTCCAGCCGGGATTTATTAAGGTAATTCCTCCGCCGTCCACCAGGTGGCGCTGCTGCGCTGAAGAGCATCGGAACGCACTGGAATACACCGGGCCAGGCTGAGTAAAGGTAAGTGCAATTTTCGCGACACATTTTTTTTTTTTTAAATGCGGCGGTTTTTCCGAATCCATCAGGTTTTTTGTTCGTCAACGCCCCCGATTTCCATCGCGTGCATGCCAGCGCCGATGCGCCACAATCTGATCACGTGCGCCAAAATCCCAGGGCAATTCAGGGGAAATCGGCGCAAATCGGAAATATTCGGGTAACACGTCGGGAAAACGCGAATCGGGCTCTTAGTAAATGACCCCCATAATAGGATACCAGAACATTGCAAAATTGAAACTTATCGGCCCAGATGTTTGCCCCAGTTTGCTGTTTGACTAGAAAAAATGTGCAAACTGCTTACACATGTATTTATAAAGTCTAATGTCTGCGCCAGTTGCATTGTGACCGACAAGACAAAAAAATTTGCAGCAAAAGTGGCGTGGTAGTGCTTATTCAGATCGTGCGCCACAATTCTGCATCAGGAACACAATGCACTAAAAGAAATGGTGCAATCTGTCAAAGTAGAGCAGGGGGCGTCAGATTCATGAAGACCATGCACCAGAATTATACCGTATACACTCGTGTATAAGCCGAGGGGACGTTTTTCAGCACATTTTTTGTGCTGATAAACTCGGCTTATACACGAGTATATACGGTATCTAAGTAATTTTACCCCGCACTATCCACCCCACTCACTTCAGCCAGGGTCCGTTTTGGTTTGTTTTGGACCCAGGTCAAAACGACTCTTAACTGATATTATTGAGTATAATCAATATTATGCCTTTCCTTCCAGGAAAAAGGACATTTTGCTGCTATTACTGCCTAAAGTAATAATGTTATGCAACATTTACATTGTGCCTTGTGATGCCAATGAGATTATAGTTTGCACAACTATAGTGACAATTACTATATGTTAGTTTGCATTAACTCTTTGATAGGCTTTGCAGCCAGTTGGAAAGATTGCGTCGGACCATCTCTATGTATATCATATATCAAATCCTGACCACTTAAAATCAGAGCTCTGTACTTATGTGGCCTCTGTAAACCACAGGTCTTTGGGGGTATGTGGGTGTCTAAGTAGTGACACCCAGACGTCACACACTAGGGTAAGACCGCAAGACGGCAGGTATAATATATTGTGGGTCATGTGTCTATGATTATGCCACCTAGGTGGTGTGTCCTTGGACAAATTTCAGGCTTTGGTGCAAGGCGTGGATTGCAGGACATGACACCATGCCTTACCTAAGAGAATGGTTTAAGGGAGATAGCTACCGACCATATTGTACTTTGTGTTTGTACTTAGTCTGATACCCACCCCTATGCTGTTAACCAGGACCGTGGGTGATTTATCTTCCACATCAGCCAGGTATCTAACATCCTACCTATAGCCTAAGCAGTTCACCAAAGTTCACTTTATTCTATTCCCTGGCCTCCAGGTATATACCACCAGTGGATCTTCTGAAGGGTGCACTACTACCAGCCTCAGCCCATATACCCAACAGATAACTAGCTGAGCTGTGGACATCTCGTTAAATTACTAAGGAGGTATGCAACACCCCTGCCAATGCATGGGATAAGTAGGTGTTGCAAAAGTGTCCCTCTCCATGTCCCTAGCTACCTGATGAGATTGATCACCTCATTTGGAGGTCTATTACATGGTAAACTTAGTAACTGCAGCAATAAGCCTCTGCCTGGGAGGTCATGAGTTAACTGTTCTGACCAATGATATGGAAGGGTAAGGAAGGAGTAAGCTGGTTGGACGAGGTGCTTGCTACCTCACAAGGGTTAATAAAGTTAATAAAGTCCCTTGTGGGTGGGAGCACATGGGTCAGTCTAAGGAGGTCATTCTGCATTTTCCTCTAGGTGGCAGGGACATAGAGAAGCAGATAGTGATGGGAAATGTAGTCCAGTCTACTCCTGGAAAAAAAGTGCTAGTGACTACTGGTCTAATTTCCTGCCTCACATTAACTGCATCCTCCACTGTTGTTTCACATTAATTAAATTGTCCATTGTACATGTTGTGCTACCAGCATGGGCTACACTTGATGATAGTGAATAATAAAGCATGTCTGTAGCATATAATTAAAAAAAAATTGTCAACAACATAATGAATGGATGTGATGTCATGTACCCACTACCAGTCCTCACAAATCATCTATATTTATCTATGTGAACATCAATTGCATCAAACTGCAACTGTCATAATATGCTAATGTAAGATGGTAATTGTGCACTGATCTTTTGCAGGCCTCGTAGTGTGACACAGGTGGTTCAGCATCACAATGAACCTAATTGAACAGAGAAATTTCATTGATTTCCTATACTCTTGCTCTTGACTTGTACGGTGGAACTTTTCATCCTTGCTGACAAGCAGGCAGATAAAGTGGGAAAACAAATGTAACCGTTTTAACCTGTGTGTATCAGAACCGTACCTAATCCCTGCTGGTCAGGCAGCTGTAAATACTTGTCAATGTGTCAATAATGAAGAGATTTCCTTGCTTGTCATTCTAGACACTGGCTGCTGTGTTAATGTAGTACCATGCAATATCTCTAGAATTGGAATATTTGGATGTTTATGTTTGATACTTAACCATCAATGCTTTTAGCTCCAAAATCCCAAGTAGCCATTTAGTTAGATTACGATTTATTAGCTATCTACAGGATAAGAGAATAGTATCACTGAGACCCGAACCACTTGGATTCCAACAGAGCATAGAGGTGTCATATGTCCTCCCTCTGGGCAGTGTTCACTCATGCAAGTGGATACTCAATTTAAAGTCATTGGGGGAGATGTATCACTACCTTTCTTCTAAATGTTATAATGACTTTTTTGCACACTTTTTTTTGCAACTTTTCCACATTTGCACCACAACTCATTGTACACTGCTTTTCACTGCTCGCGAATTGAGTCGGCACCAGAAGCAGTGGGTGTCAGCTGTCTGCATGACTGCGCTCGTAAGGGTGTTCCCCCTAAGGATTGGACTCCCCATGCCGGAGCATTTAAGAGGGGGATCCGTTTCAATTTTGGGCAGCCACCAGGTTTGCTGAATGCCCCAATCAGAGCATGCCCCAATCAGAGCATTGCTGGTTCAAGTTCAAGTTTGTATAAGTAAAAACTGTTCAAAAAATAAGTTTGAAACATTAAAATAAATAAAAAATACAAACACTTGCAAACACAATCCCCCCGCCTCCACATATTTGGCATTGCCACGTCCATAACAATCTGTATAATAAAAAAAAATTGTTACTGGGCCCGCACGGTAAATGCCGGAAAAAAATACCCAAAAATGGTTCCAAAAATAGATAATTTTTTAAAAATGCCCTTAAAAAATGCTGTAAAAAGTTATTATATCATGTGGCAAAAAATAAGCCCCTATATGACCACATTAAAAAAAGAAAAAAATTATAGCCTGTATAATTTGACAATACAAATCTGCTCTGGTTGGCGCCTTCTTTCATTCTATGCATAGCAGGTTACCACCACACATGAGGTATCGGTATGCTCAGGAGAAATTGTGTATCAAACTTTGTGGAACCATTTTTTATTTAATACTTTACGAATGTTTAATCTTTCTGCCCAAAATGTATTGCTTCAAAATATTATAGTTTGTAGACCGCACTTCCATTTTGTCTTAACCCCTATAAAACACCTAAAGGGTTAAAAAACTTCTTAAAAGTGCTTTTTTATACGTTGAGGGGTGTAGTTTAATGGGATAATTTACAAGTCTAGCTGATATTTAGGCCTCTCACAGTCAATGAAAATTTGAGCAGGTCCATCTAAATACAGGATTTGGAGATTTTCCAAAAACTGTAAAAAATGGCACCCATATTCTGAGCCTTATAACAGGAATCTTAAAAAACCATGCCAACATGAAGCAGACATCTGGGAAATGTAAGTTATGAATTAATTTGGGTGCTACGACTATCTGCTTCAAAAGTAGAGAATTTAGAACTTTGAAAATAAAGAATTTTTCAAAATATTTGCCAAAATTTCAAAACCAAACACAAAAAATATCATCCAAATTTTTAAACTAATTTGAAGTACAATATGTCACGAGAAAACAATCTCAAAATCCCCTGGATATGTTAAAGCGTTCCAAAGCTATAACCACTTGTAGGGACACAGGGCAGATTTGAAAAATGGGATCTTCGTCCTGAAGGGGTTAAAAAGTCGAAACTGCTAGATAGCACTGGCCTGTCTAACTTCACCAGCTTGAAAAAAATTTCACTTTAAAACAAATGTAAAAAGTAAATTTTAGACAGCAATGTAAAAATGCAATACAAAAAAAAATTGGAACTAAAATGCTTTATTTGGAAACATCAAAAAATTTTGACAAAGGGACATAACTGCTGATTGCAATTCTTTTTTTTATTGAAAGACATTTTTAATTTTAAACATAAACAAAAATCCTGCAGGTGAACAGTCTTTTGGCTGCAATATGCAGACAATATAACCAAATGCATTATATAAAGAAAGGAGGAGATTTATCTGTCTGTGAGACTGTTTTGCACAAAAATTTGAGACTTTTTTTTAAAAAGCCACATCCTCCACACAAGGGAGCAATATTAGACAGGTAATAATATCAGGTACAGGTGCTATTTAACACAAGGAAAATTCACCTAAGACAAATAAAAATAAGAAACTAGCAAAAAAGGAAGTAGACAACTAGAAAACTAGAAAGAGGAATGATAAATCTCTCCCAATAGGACTAGACTAGGACTAGGACATCTAGCTATGTCTATCATGTGTGAGCATGATATTTGGTAAATACAAATGGTCTCAGAATGGCTGCAGGATTTACAGCCATGGTAACCACCACCATTCTGTAATCTCCTAATATACAGCCGTGATTAAGCCGCAGTCGAGGGGCGAAGTTCCACCTTTAATTTCTACAAAGGCATTGGTAGCGTTACGTGACATGTCACATATGTGGCTGAGATATCTGAAATGGAAAGATGTTTCCACTGTATTTTTCCGCAGTGTGTGCATGGGATTGTCATAAATCACTGCTACTGTATTACGATGCACATTTACAGCACGGAAATGATGCTCCGCAAATCCATATGCAGATACTCTAATAGGCCAAACTCCACTGATTTATCACAGGGTTTTCAGCAACATGAACCTAGCAAATTAAAATCAGAAATGTTTTAAATAGGGATAACAGGTTTTTCCTGGTATTTATGAGCATGAAAAAAAGTATACTTATATAAAATAAACCCTAATGACATACCCTGTCCCCAAACCTACACAATATTTAATAGAAACTGAATAGATTAGTTACTCTATAACCATAACTATAACTCTATAACTCTATGACCAAAACATGATCCTTAGTGACCAAAATATTTTACTGCTCACACCAATAATACATGCAGGTAAAGGGTTAACAGTCATTACCTAAAATTATCTGAGGCATTGTTACTTAATTACAAATGTTATCTGATATGCAAATTAGCAGACAAAAAAAAATCTGAATAGAAGAGTCATGTTTCTCCAGGCTGCTAGTGAACTATGCCTCCTTCTTTTGATTGACAGCTTAGTGTCTCTATATATCTCAGTCCTCTTCCTGTCCACTTCCTGTCCACTTGCTGTCCTTAACAGATTGCTGTCCCTCTCACTGCAAGGTGAATATAGCAGTGAGCACTGTGTGGGAAACTGCAGATCTTTTCATCATCTCATGCACCTTGTGATGGAGCCAAGCAGCGGTGGGTGAGGCCAACATAGATAGAGGCAGAAAAAGTTTTGGGAACGATTTCACTAGGATGTTTTATACTTTTCAGATGTTTTATATGAATTTTGCCCTTTTAATACATGTTAGTTTAGGTCTATAGTAAATTTGCAACTTTTCAAAAAAAAGTCACAAAAATGGTACCCCAAAAGTCACAAACAGATCTAAGCTATTTTCTAATCCTGGCAAGAGAAGGTATGGATTTGTGTCAAATTGTTCAAAAAGTTGCAATTTCCACAAATAAAAGAGTGATAACTCTGGGAACATTGCAGAAAACTACACCACGGCAAACTTTGAAGGGAGGTTGCAAAAGTGCATGTTACAAAATGTTGCAAAAGCAGAATAAAAACCAAGCCAAAACAAAAGTACATGTGCCCCAGTGGCGTGCCTTAATCAACTGTGTGACAAGTCTTTCACTTACAATGTAATAAATACAATCCATGAGATAAGAACTTATAGCCAGATTGTGGAGAAAAAAGAAAGATCCTGAAAGCTTTTAACTAAACAACTAAGAATAAATAATAAAGTGATTACAACAGTCACGGTGCCTCGATCTATGAGTGCCCCTGGTTTATCATACTTGAATTTGATGATAGATTTCCGTTAAGTATAGTGTATACTAGGAATTCATTAGGCTAGCTTTCATTAATTATTTCAAACTGTGTGATATAATGATGGAAAACCTTCATGTTTGCTGATTGCTAATTTTTGTATACAAAGTCTTATTGTAGCATCAATGGTAAATGTAAGTATTTGTGACCTCAGTAGCCGAATTAAGACACATAGGGGCAGATTTACTAACCTTGTCCATTCGCGATCCAGCGGCGCGTTCTCTGCGCTGGATTCGGGTCCGGCCGGGATTTATTAAGGTAGTTCCTCCGCCGTCCACCAGGTGGCGCTGCTGTGCTGAAGAGCATCGGAATGCACTGGAATACACTAAGCCGGGCTGAGTGAAGGTAAGTGCAATTTTCGCGGCACATTTTTAAAAAAAAAATGCGCCGGTTTCCCGAATCCGTTGGTTTTTTGTTTGGCCACGCCCCCTGATTTCCATCGCGTGCATGCCAGCGCCGATGCGCCACAATCCGATCACGTGCGCCAAAATCCCAGGGCAATTTAGGGGAAATCGGCGCGAATCGGAAATATTCAGGTAGCAAGTCAGGAAAACGCGAATCAGGCCCTTAGTAAATGACCCCCATAATAGGATACCAGAACATTGCAAAATTGAAACGTATTGGCCCAGATGTTTGCACCAGTTTGCTGTTTGACTTTGCACTAGAAAAAATGTGCAAACTGCATACACATGTATTTGTAAAGTCTAATGTCTGCGCCAGTTGCACTGTGACAAGACAGTAAAATTTGCAGCAAAAGTGGCGTTGTAGTGCTTATTCAGATCGTGCGCCACAATTCTACATCAGGAACACAATGCACTAAAAGAAATGGTGCAATCTGTCGAAGTAGAGCAGGGGGCGTCAGATTCATGAAGACCATGCACCAGAATTCATTAATCTGGCGCACTCTGCACATGACACAGGCAAACTGCACATAATGCACTGTTTTTGATAAATGTTGACCATTGTTAGCCGTCAGAGCAAGGTTAACAGAATCAAAAGTAGATCAGATTAATACAGATATGGACATTTAAAGGGGTTATCCGGGTTTTAAAAATTACTGAGGGCAGGGCTGGGGAGGGCTATTTAAAAATAATAAACATGTACTTACCTCGTCCGGCGCCGCGGCCGGTCTTCTCTGTGCGCCGGTTTCATTACAAGGGTGCAAAGGGAGCTTCTGGCCGGCCGGAAGCTCCCATCCAACACCATCTCCCAGCGCATACAATGCTGAGAGATAGGGACGGATAGGAGGATCCAGCCACATCACGGACCGGAAGCTCCCTGTGCGCGGCTTCCGTGCCCCTGTAAACAAACAGGGGCACGGATCGAAAGGACAGCGGTGTGGGACATCGCCGGCGCCGGAGGAGGTAAGTGGATGTTTATTATTTTTAAATAGCCCTCCCCAGCCCTGCCCTCAGTAATTTTTAAAACCCAGATAACCCCTTTAGTGAAAGCTACGCTTTAGTAAACCATTTTATGTAATAATTTCCACTCAGAAAATATTTTCTGTTAAATTCTATTGATGGAAAGAAAACTGCAGGTTTAATAAACTTGTGCCGCAGTGAAACTTTCATGAAATGAAATAATGATTTCTTGTAACAATTTTTCTTATGATCAAATAACAACATATTGAGAAAAGTGTTATTATAGGATTGCTCTTTAGAATAATACATGCGTTTCCAAACTTCAAAACTGGCTACCAATTTATCACATACGCAGCTCATTTGTAAAGAAGAAATGGAAGAGCTTTATATTAAGATTTTTTTTTCTGCGTTCTTATTGTTCGGGGGTGGAACATACCAAGATCTTGTATGCACTTGGTGTCCCAAGAAAATTTATTGGGAGGAGAGTTTCACAGGTCATGATAAAAAATGGTGTAACAACAAGCAAATTGTAAGAAAATAAATACACATAATGCTCAATATTTGGCATAGAGCACGAATAACAAAAGAACAAAATAAGAATAGACTTCTGCAAAGTACTGTAGCTTAAAGAACATGATGAAAGCACTAAATGCTGATCCATAACATATATATTTAGAACCACTTAAGATTCATAGCTGAGGATGTGACAGGAAGCCTGGTGATAACATTGAGACATGTGCAACACCCCTGCCAATGTGCAGGCAATGGAGTGTTTGCGAATAAGCTCCAGTAGGTGAGCCTGCACAACCTGCAAGGATTATACAACTATCTAGAGGTAAATAGCAGTTGGAGATACTGCCTGGACAGGCAAGGGTTAAATCTGTTTTTAATATTGTTATCCAGTGAAGTTCCAATCTGTAAGCTGGAGTTTGATTGGAGAGTGAGCACCACCTTACCAAGTAGTAACAAAAACCCTGGACAGGAAGGGGCAAGTGCTTGGAATCCAGTGCTCTTGGAATCCAGCTCTCTCACCAGATAGACCTCAAAGCGCATGCTCTGACCACAGGTCTCCTAAGCCTCAGCTCATCTTCTAGGACACACAGTGAGTGACCAGAGACAGAGTGTCAGTGCACCACTATCACAGACACACAGAACACCCAGCAAGTATATGCAAATATTAAAGGGGTTTGCAGATGAAAGAAAGTTATCTGATTTTAACCCCTTAGTGATGTTTGCAGGGCCGGGACTCTATAAGCAGACACTTCATGATTCAACTGTGCTGTGAGATGCTGTATGCTAACAAAGTGGATAGATTATCAGGGTTTATATTCACTTTTATTTAGCTTCTGACCATTCATAAAAGCATCTGACACATAGAAAAAGAGAGATGAGAAATCAGAGTCATGATAAATTATGAGATCCATGAGATTGACATAACACACAACGACACACTGTCAGCACTGCTACATCTCAGCTATAACACACACAGAGTGCCTCCTTCCCCTGGATATAAATTTTTTTTATCTGTAGCTTGTAGAGTAAACTCTGACCACTGCTTGCCGGCAGGAAGTGTTTGTGTGTGAGCTTGTCTTGTAATGGAGTTGGGAGGGGCACGAGGCTTAGAGGAGAAACTATTCATGAGAAGAATCTGTCCTGCCCGACCATAGTCACAAAATTTATGGTTGAATCCCGGGGAAACGAAAACTGTAAACACCAGGACTGATAGCCTAGAGACAGGTTGGAACTATATATGTGCAATGATGTATTTTTGTTTATAACATTGAATTAGAGAACGTGTTATTTTGTTATCCTGAGTGTATTTAAGAATCTTGTCTGTGGGAATACGCCTTTCACTAATGATAATCATTCATTAATTCCTAAATCATGGACACCCCACCCTACCCTGCGCCTAGGTACCATCTCATTCACCTTGTGCATCTACAATCTAAAGGTAAACTGGGGAGTCTGTGAAATAATTTACCCATATCATTATACAAATGAAAGGGTTCGATGGTTGTAATAATGTATGATGAATATCTCTATGAATTAAGGTAAGTGTACTTTGCCATGCACCACTCATGATGCAGCGGGGGGCCCAGCTATCTTAGGGACCCAACACCTTTTCACCTGTTCACCAGTCTGAATTGCTTTTGGTCTCAGGATTACAGTACCCAACTTCATAAGATTGAAAACTGAGATAGCTCTTCTTTGTGCTGATTATAAATGGAAGTTATCCCTCTGTAAACTTCAGCCTCATTCATCTTTATTATGGTCTACTTCTGCAGTGACATCTTCCTGCTCTGGCTCATTGCAGTGCCTTTGCATGCTGAACATGTAGCCTAGATAAGCCTCAATTTATCATTAAAAAGCAAGAACAAACATAGAACTATCACTGATATTTAGGTAAATAAAAACATACCGCTCTGTCATTTTATGGTCATGCTGTGTGTTTAACTATTGGTGTTGCATGGAGAATGAGCGGGAAGCCTGGACTAGTTACCATTATGTGACAGCTGTTTAGAATGCTAATGTACATAAAACTGCAGCAGACATAAGGCAGATTGGCATCACACCATTCATTTTAGTTATATTTCTAGTTTTTGCCATTTCTAATTGGCATGCAATGTTTCTCTTCAATGGAAAAGAAAGCTCACAGTGACAATCTTTTTTCTAGTTTTTTCTCATTTGGTAGATGTCTTCTCAAGTTCTTCTTCATTAAAGCCAATAACTGACAACATATAACCATAAACAAAAGCCTAGTTTTGTATGTGATGTATAGTACCATATCCTTGCTGCAGCACAAAAATGCCTCAGCTAACATTTCAATCATTTATCAGGGTGCAATAACCAGAGCACGACATTGTAATGTAAATATTAACCAAATATGTGTGTAAATATTAATCAATAATACTATTGATAATGCATAACATAATCCTATTATTCATTATGCATGATCAATCTCTGTCCAAAACCTAATAAATATAGCCAGATATGAATAATTACAGCACCCTGAAATTTTCTAATGACAGCCTCTTAAGGACTTTCCCCTGGCAATGCCATAATATCTAATTGGAGAACATTGAGAATACGCACTATTCATACAACAGCAGGTTTGGATACCCCTATAGGTGGATTGTGACTGCACATGCAGTCACTCTCCAGTTAACTCTATGGGGAAATAAAAACAGCATAGTAAACATGCTAATGGATAATCATTATATTAAGCATGTATATTGATTCCAATAACGCCTGACAATAAAACTTTTTAATTGATCACAAGCTGAACTCCTTACACATATGATCCAGAGGTTGCAATATGTCCCACAGCTTGTATCTGAAATAACTATGCAGAGCAAAAATATCCAGGAAAAGTAATAGACACAAACATGTATTGTATTGAAATATGCTTTATAATCAGTATTTAAAAAGTTACATAGAGTTCAAAGCAAAGTTTCATATTAATTCATGCAAACAGGTTGGTGGGGAAACTGTAGAAAGAAAGTTATTCCAAATCCACTGTTTAGGAACGGATTTAGAACATCAGGAAAGTGCAGTTGAATGCAAATGAATTCTTTAATAATTAATTTCTTAAAAAAACAATATTGAGTTGCTGGTTGCATGCTCCCTACCAATTTGAACACTCCTGGCTCCCCTGGGAGCCCTGGGGGGACTTGGCCCACCAAGGGTCTCACGTTTGTTAGTGTTCTCTATCTCATGAACACTAGCTCCTGCATCCTATACTGTTAGATGTCAGAGCTTATATGCTTCAAACACCAGCTTCCCTCTGATGAGACACCAAATAAAGTTGAAATGCTTAAAGGGGTATTCCCATCTGGGCACTTAGATTTAATTGAATTCATTTGCCATATGTAAACATTTCTTCAATTGGATGTTAAAAATGTTCCTGTGTGAAGATAATTTCTCATAAATGTAGCCATGTTGTCCCTTCGAAACAAGATGGCTTCCTTGGATATGACCTCACATTTTGGCAGCAGTGGCCTGACATGCGCTATTGCGTCCTGCCTGACCTCCTGGATTCAGCAATCATTACCACAGGACGGATGTGAGACCTGCAGTAACCCCCGGACATTTCATTTACAAAAACCTTTTGTTTCTTTGTGAAATCACTCTAGCAGAGGTGGCCATATCCAAGGACACAGTCTTTTTTCTAAGGGACCATAAGACTACAGTCAGGGTTCGGGGTGGACCCCCCGGACCACTGCAGGAGATGGTACTAGCCGACACCTGGGACCGAAGTCCAAGTGGTACCTGGTCTTCACCAGAGCCCGCTGCAAAGTGGGATGGTTTTGCTGTAGTAGGGTGCCAACAGGTCATTCCACAGGTGCGACTAGCCCACGGTGGCAGTCAAGGTCGCGGTACAGAATCGGTGTCCAGGCTCAGGTCAGGCACAAACAGGCAGTCAGGGCAGGCAGAGATGCAGAGGTCAAAGGTCAAGGTCAGAGGTCCCAACAGGAGATCAACGAGAAACAGGAACACAGCAAGGAACACAGCAAGGAACGCAGGGAAGCTTTCTCAATGGCAATGAGAGCAAAGATCTGGCAGAGAATCATGGGAACAGCCGGCCTTTAAAAGGAACCCGGAAGTGCCAGCTCCAATCAGTGATGCATTGGCCCTTTAAATCTTCGGGAGCCGACATGTGCCCGAGGGAGTGGGAGCAGGAGCGCGCACCCGGCCTAGACCAGATGGGAGCAGGAGCGTGGAGAGGTGGGTTAAGGCCGGAAGGCGCCACGCCACAGAGAGGGGCACGGGTGTGCCAGCGATCCAAGACGTGGATTGCGGGGGCACCCGTGACAACTACATTTATGAGAAATTAACTTCCCACAGGTAAATTTTTAACATCTAATTGAAGAAATGTTTATACATGCCAGATTAATAAAATTAAATGTGAATGCCCAAATGAGAATACCCCTTTAAGGGATGTGTGGGCTGTATAGGTATCAGGGTTAGTCTCTGGGACTGTCCTTTGAAAGGCGTATGATATTTGGGGAACTAGGGTTAAGCTAGCCAACAAGCAAATCCCCTTTCCCCCCACCCCTTTGCATGTTACCCATCCATCTATTACTTTGTCTCCTTTTTGATATAACATAATTGTATAAGGGATTATAGGGTATATTATAGGCTGTACAGGAATATGTGTGTCTGTGATTGTAGAGCGTATACCCAATAATCTTCTATACAGTTAGTCAGACCAGGTTATTTGAGTAGTCCAGATGATACTGATTTTTTGTATTTGTGAGCTGTATTTGGTATAACAATTTGCTTTCTATGTGTCAAAATAAAGTGTTTTTAAAAAAATTAATTATTAGAGAATTAATTTTAACTGCACTTTTCTGCTGTTCTTCATTGTATTTGGTGCATATCCATTTGAATGGTATTTCTTGTTTATTGTTACTGTGTGGATTAATCTCCACTATAAATGATCTGGACTGCTATGGTCCCTGGGCTTTATGCAAATTGTGGGTCCACCACAAGTATTTTTTTAATGTTTTGATATTTACTGCCTAAATACAGTACTTGAACCATTGGAAAAGAAGGGGGTTGTCCCCTCTGTGAGATTTCAGTGCTGCAGTATAGGGAGCTGTAGGTCCTTCAAAGGTCCTGGAATGTGTGTTAAGCATATTTGTATGAAGTTTCAGCACTGGATAACTCTACATGACAGTATCAAACTTGGTGGTATATGTTACTATGAGACACCTAGAATCCATAGGCCCCAGACTTCTGCCTAAACGACTTTTAATATGATCTACTAGGGTAAATGATGCTATGTCATATACACAAGTCTGGTATTTGCTTATGGAATGGGTACCTAGTGACTTGTTGCTCACAACACACAGTTTATACCCAGTATAATTACCTGCATTTATATGCTTTGAAATATATCTGACCTTTCTTTCACTTCCATATGTTTAAAGTGAACTTTTCATATTTATGCTTTTGTGTGCATTAAAAAAACTGTGAACCTTTTTATTCCTATATAGAAGATTAGGCTTGTCTATACATTTCATTTTAAAATGGAAGTGCACTAGAGAAGAAGGTAAATAAATGAAATGCTTTATCTGTAGAGTTCTAATTAGAATCTAGGCATGCAAAATATCAGCATTATGGGCAAGAAATAATTGCTATGGGTATGAAGTCAAATGGTAAATAATTGAACTTGGAATAACATGATGGTAGTATAAAATCTACAGTTTACATTTGACCCTTGTTTTAGTACAAGACTGCTTAAATCCTACTTTTGTATAAATCTTGGAGTGAGTCAGCTTTCATTGCTGCTGTTTCTTCACTTCCATTTTGGTAAGTAGATGGAATGGAATTACACCTGAGGATACAAAACGTATTTACTAATTGTCTCCAGGTAAGATCTCTAAATCCATCTCTCCATACACATGCCGCAGAGTCTCAGAATCAAGGGTTGCAATCAGTTTTCTAGTGCCGGCCACTAGTGGAATACATGTCTCCTCCCAAGCCACGTTTGCATTTGCAAGAACTTCTCTGAAAGAATAGAAGGTAAAAATTAAATTTGTTAGTGTATTTTTAGTTTTAAGGACATTTTTTCTACAAGTCAATATTATACACATATTTACTTCAAAAAGCCAAGGCCCTTTGCAAAGGCCCTTTTTGTTGTACTAGTCGTAGAAGAACATGGAAACTGTAACCTTTTATAAATGTGCAAATCACAATGTAATTCTATTGTAGACCGATATATTAAATCCCTTTACCATTGTGTTAACTAATTGGTTACATTATTGCTACTTCTGAGGACATTAGCCAAGTGATCCCATGGTTTCACCTTTTAACACTCATAGGAATCTAGATTGTGCTACATGAAAGTGCTTTTATGCTTCTTCTGGGAATAGTTACAATGTTGGTGACTCAAACAGGGCAGGTAACACTGGTGCATGGCACCAAGGGCTCAGGTAATGCAGATATGGAGTACAGTATATACTCGAGTATAAGCCGAGTTTTTCAGGACAAAAAATGTGCTGAAAAACCTCACCTCGGCTTATACTCAAGTCAAGAAAACAAACAAACAGTGTACTCACCTTCCGACGCCCCATGGTAGGTCCTCTTCTATACAGTGATGCTCCGGCATCGGCTCCGTGTCCCCATCTGTCCGTTGCAGGGATAGTGACGCCAGCCACTTGCTGACATTCTACTATGTGTGCCGGCATCCTAGTGACAGACAGCAAGGGGACATGGAGCCGATGCCGGAGCATCGCTGTAAAGGGGGCCTTCTGTTGGGTGTTGGAAGGTAAGAACACTGTTTGCTTTTTTCCTACAGGAATTATATTGGGGGCAGGGGCTGCAGACCATATACTACAGGGGGCAGGCAGACTATATACTACGGGGCGAAGGCAGCATGGCAGGCGCCAGCACCCGGCTTACCCGGGCAGGTGTCGGGGCCCCAGAGGTCTCAGAGGGGCCCACAACACACATTGGTAAGATAAGAACACTCAATTACGTCGGCATGCTTATTGCCGATGTAATTGAGAGACGCGCCTCATTCACACTGCCGGCGCGGCTGACAGGAGGCGGCACCGCAAGCGGACCCCCGCAGAACATAATTGCATCGGCGTCGCCGATGTATTTCTGCTGCACAGGGCCTATTGCTGTGCAGGACGCTGGACGTGATGACTTCACGCCGCCAGCGTCCCTGGTGCTGCACAGTAGACGCTGTGCTGAAGATGTAGCAGAAGAGCGGCAAGCCCCAGAAGAGATGAAGAAGAAATCGCATGCAGCCCTTGAGGTAAGTTAGTGTTTATTTTTTTTTCCTGGCCACTAATAATGTGTATTTAATTAGTTAATGGAGCCTGGGGAGTGTATATTAATTAATTAATGTATCCCGGGGGGTATATATTAATTAATGAAGCCTAAGGCTATATTCACACTGCCGTTGCCCGCCCGTACCGTACCGTAGCGGGCAACGGCAGTGTACGGGGAGAGGAGGAGGAGGTGAGCGCAGCTCACCCCCACCCCTCTCCATAGCAACCTATGGCGCACGGTTGCTCCCGTAGGGTGCCGTGCGCCCATAGAAGTGTATGGGGGACGTATATCGGCCGTATATACGGCGGCCGTATATACGTCCCCCATACGTTCGTATGAATATAGCCTAAAGGGGGTGTATATTAATTAATGAATGGAGCCTGGGGGGTATATATCAATGAATGGAGCCTGGGGGGTATATATTAATTAATGAATGGAGCCTGGGGGTATATATTAATGAATGGAGCCAGAGGGGTGTATATTGTTGAATGGATCCTGGGGGGTGTACTAGGGGTCGGCTTATACTAGAGTATATACGGTAATATAAGAGAGTGCCAAAACATTTACTGAGACAAGTCACAGAAATCGAAACACAGGCCATAGCAAGGACATTCAAGACAGGCACTGTAAAAGGGCAAAAATGCAGGTGCAGGAGGTAACTGAGCACAAACCAGAATACAAACAGAAGGACAGGCATCCAGGCGCATGTCAGATGTCCGACCATAGAAGAAACCAGGTAAAGAAGCTTACAATAACCTGTCTTCAACTGCTTCTCTCTGAAGATGAATCTTTCCAGTCCAGTAATAGAAAAAGATCATTGTAAGAGGCAGGGCAGCAGAGAATGTGAAAATTGGAGGTAGATGCTACATTTTAAAAAATTTTCTAAACCTGCTTCCTTTCAGAAGGTCTATATTTCTGAAACACTGTTTTGCAAGAACTACAGTAGCTTTCTTGAACTATTTTGAAGGGGGTTTTATACATTAAAGGGGTTATCCACTTTAAGCACATTCCAGTAAATAATTGATATTCTTTGAGTAATAATAAGTTATCATATTTTTCAATATATTTCCTGTATCAATTCTTCACAGGTTCCAAGATCTCTGCTTGCTGTCCTCTTGCTGTTATTCAACATGAAGCGTCATCATTTACCTTCTATAAATAAACATTGTTCCATGGTCATGTGATGTCACACAGGTGCACCTATGTTACATCACATGACCATGGACAGTAAACGATGAAGCTTCCTATAGAAATACATCAACCAGAGTTATAAAAAACTGTGAGGAATTTTTACAGAAAGTATATTGAAAAATTAAATAATTTTTCATTACACAAACAATAATAATTATTTGCTGTAATGTGCATAAAGTGGACAACCCCTTTAGTTCAAAATGGATTTCTCTTACAAGTAAACCATCAACAGAAGTTATTTTGTAGGTCCATATCAGAAGGTATTCTATTTCAAAACTGCTTGTTTAGGTAGTAACATAATAAAAATATACTAATAGCAAAGAAGGGGAACATAAAGGAGAAATAAGTCAAAAAATGTCAAGTTAAGATAAATATAAAGAAAGACATAATAAAATATTTAATCTTTTTTTCATAAAAAGATTTTAGTTATATGAAAAAATGTTCTTCCTGGAAAAAAACATAGTGATGAATACTTCCAAATTATGTGCTGAGCCATTACAAGGCAGATGTTATTTATCATCTCGAATACCTAGTCACAAGTGGGATTATTATTTAAATATCTTACTATCTTATGCTTCTTCTATTGAAAGTGTCTAAAGCTTTACCAAAGAGAGAACTTGGAAACTTACAGGGGTTCTAAGCTTATAAAAGACCTCTGGTTAAAAAAGTCACCTAATTCCTATGGATGTAACCTAGAAAGCACCTAATTCATTGTCGTTCAGTTTAATGAATCACTGCTTTTCCGGCACGCCTTTTTAAATTAGCTTTTTTGGCACACAGATAGAGCTACAAAAAGCTGGATTACCGAGTTCTATTTCACCTTCATGAATGTCGAGTTAGTTCAGACCATTTGCAGTTGTGCACCAATTTATTAACCCCTTTCCCCACAATCTAACATCCCAGTGTAAATTACCACACAATGCCTGCATCAAAAACATGGGTCCTGTGCCAAAATTAATGAATGCCGTGTGTGTATTTGCCCCATACCAATACACTTGGTTTGCATCTTATTTGTTTCTGTATTTTGCCTGCCTGGGTTTTGATTTGCAATTGGATTGTGCCTAATATGACGCAAAAATTTGTGCCAAAATCTTCCAGTTCCCATTAGGAATTGCAATCACATTAGCATGGGTTACACAAAAAAAATACAACTTTTTAGAAAAAGTTACAAAATCACAACACCTCATAAACCAGTTCTATCAGGCAGTCTAAGCCACTATGATACATCTCATGTGCAGCAAGGCTCTTAATCCTGTTTCAAGGTGGCTGCCTTATGATAAATTTACCTAGGTATCTACGATGTAACCTGTATACTTGCAGGTTCTGTTGGTGTAAAACACTGAGTTCAAAAAGATGGATGTGTGTTACATCATGAGTATATCACTTACCTGTAAATCTGAGTTTTGGTTTTCATAAGGCCTGGACCTCCAATACGCAAGACAACATTTTGGAGTTTTTTCTTCAATGGATTAGTAAACTCTAAAACCACTCTCATTTCTTTCCCAACCATCTTGTCTCCAGTTGTCTAAAATGTATGTAATGGCAGAACAATGTTACTTTTACAGCATTTTATATAATTCAGTAAAAAATAAAACCATGTTACCAATGTCATTAATACATTATTATAACATTATTAACTTAATGCATTAAAAAATATATTAGTAAAAAAAAATATCTTCACCTTATTTATTATCTAACCCTTTTTTGATTGTGAATTTGTAATGAAAAGACACTCCCAAATGATGATACCCAAAAAAACTCTCAGAGTGGCATTTATTATTTATGGCGCAGATTGGCGCTATATTTTTCAGTGGGATGTAAGTTTGTAGCGCAAGGTATTCACATTCAGTTTAATTAATCTGCCATATATAAACATTTCTTCAATTAGATATTATTAAAAAAAATTTTTACCTGTGTGAAAATAATTTTTCATAAATGTAGTGATATGGTCCCTTAGAAATAAGACTGTGTCTTTGGATACAACCACCTCTGCTGGAGTGATTGCACAAAGAAACAAAAGGTTTTTGTATATGAAATGTCCAGGAGTTACTGCATACAGTTAGAGCCAGAAATATTTGGACAGTGACACAATTTTCGCGAGTTGGTCTCTGCATGCCACCACATTGGATTTGAAATGAAACCTCTACAACAGAATTCAAGTGCAGATTGTAACGTTTAATTTGAAGGGTTGAACAAAAATATCTGATAGAAAATGTAGGAATTGTACACATTTCTTTACTCCACATTTTAGAAGCTCAAAAGTAATTGGACAAATAAACATAACCCAAACAAAATATTTTTATTTTCAATATTTAGTTGTGAATCCTTTGGAGGCAATCACTGCCTTAAAGGACACCTGTCATCAGGTCTGTGTCACTAGTCCTGTCACCTCTACCTGTTGGAGCAGCTCACAAGGATCCATCCCAGCCTTTATCTAGTTATTTCATACATTATTCATTGTAAAATCATCTATTTTTTATCATGTAAATGAGGCTGGTCACATGGTCAGAGGCAGTGATGTCACCCCTGTTACCCCTCCCCTCTCCTCCCCCTGCTCATGTCTGTGTGTAATGTATAGTAAAGCATGGCTAGTGTCTGTGCTGTATCTGCTGACATGCTGCATCCTCCTAATATACAGGTGAGAGACACAGACATCAGCTACACATGAATCTGACATGTTCTGCTGTAACATGGCTGCCTGGAGCTGTTGTATCTCTCCTAAACACACACACACATGCACACACAGGCTGCAGGGGGTGTGGCCACCAGCACCAGGAAGCACATCATTATACAGCCTCACATCATTATACAGGCTGTCAGTCATGCACTGGGGGTGTGGCTGTACCTCCCACTCATGAATAGAGTGGACAGCTTGAATATGCTAATGCTTCATTGGACATTTCACAGGTCATTTGCATACAGCTTTAGGACCTCATTGCTTAGGTTTACAGGCATGTAGAGGGACAATAAAGGGATAGAGGCAATGCTCTCTAATGGCAGTTTATGAAAATATATTTAGTTCAGGAGGGTTATTTTGCATGACGGGTTCTCTTTAAGTCTGGAATGCATGGACATCAACAAATGCTGGGTTTGCCAGGCCTTTACAGCCGCACCCTTCAGGTCTTGTTTGTTTGTGGGTCTTTCCGTCTTAAGTCTGGATTTGAGCAAGTGAAATGCATGCTCAATTGGGTTAAGATCTGGTGATTGACTTGGCCATTGCAGAATGTTCCACTTTTTTGCACTCATGAACTCCTGGGTAGCTTTGGCTGTATGCTTGGGGTCATTGTCCATCTGTACTATGAAGCGCCGTCCGATCAACTTTGCAGCATTTGGCTGAATCTGGGCTGAAAGTATATCCCGGTACACTTCAGAATTCATCCGGCTACTCTTGTCTGCTGTTATGTCATCAATAAACACAAGTGACCCAGTGCCATTGAAAGCCATGTATGCCCATGCCATCACGTTGCCTCCACCATGTTTTACAGAGGATGTGGTGTGCCTTGGATCATGTGCCGTTCCCTTTCTTCTCCAAACTTTTTTCTTCCCATCATTCTGGTACAGGTTGATCTTTGTCTCATCTGTCCATAGAATACTTTTCCAGAACTGAGCTGGCTTCTTGAGGTGTTTTTCGGCAAATTTAACTTAAGGCATCTAGATGTGAACCCTTTGTATTTACTTTCATGGAGTCTTCTCTTTACTGTTGACTTAGAGACAAATACACCTACTTCACTGAGAGTGTTCTGGACTCAGTTGATGTTGTGAACGGGTTCTTCTTCACAAAAAAAAAAATGCGGCGATCATCCACCACTGTTGTCATCCGTGGACGCCCAGGCCTTTTTGAGTTCCCAAGCTCAGCAGTCAATTCCTTTTTTCTCAGAATGTACCTGACTGTTGATTTTGCTACTCCAAGCATGTCTGCTATCTCTCTGATGGATTTTTAATTTTTTTTCAGCCTCAGGATGTTCTGCTTCACCTCAATTGAGAGTTCCTTTGACCGCATGTTGTCTGGTCACAGCAACAGCTTCCAAATGCAAAACCACACACCTGGAATCAACGCCAGACCTTTTAACTACTTCATTGATTACAGGTTAACGAGGGAGACGCCTTCAGAGTTAATTGCAGCCCTTAGAGTCCATTGTCCAATTACTTTTGGTCCCTTGAAAAAGAGGAGGCTATGCATTACAGAGCTATGATTCCTAAACCCTTTATCCAATTTGGATGTGGAAACTCTCATATTGCAGATGGGAGTGTGCACTTTCAGCTCATATTATATATATAATTGTATTTCTGAACATGTTTTTGTAAACAGCAAAAATAAAAAAACTTGTGACACTGTCCAAATATTTCTGGCCCTAACTGTATCTCACAGCCATTCTGTGGCAGGACTCAATAGCGCATGTCTGGCCACCGCAGCCAGGGTGTGGGGCGGTCATATCGGAGGAAGCTCTCTCATTTCTAAGGGACAGCAAGGCTACATTTATGAGAAAATATCTTCACACAGGAACATTTTTTTTAATAACATCCAATTGAAGAAATGTTTACATATGGCAAATGAATTTAATTAAATGTGAATGCCCAAATGGGAATTCCTCTTTAATAAATTGACGCACGGACTAAAGGGTTTAGAACTCTGTAGACCAGCTTTTAGCTGCTCTCTTTTTGCAGCACAAATTGTGACAAAAAATGTGTTGGAAGAATAGAACCGCAAGAAAACTGTTGGATTTGTAAGTGGCAACAAAATTTTGCACCCAAAAATAGAGTGTTTTGGAAAACACCAATATTTGGTGCCGACACTTCATAAATTCAGGCACAAGAGGCGCAGAGAGGGAAAAAAAAACACCGCCAGTTTTAAGCTTGAAAGGGCATAATAAATATGATCTTTGGACCACATTGTGGATGGTGGTGATAATGTCAATTTTGGATTGTGGCAATCTTCATGTTTTAGGCAGGTCTGAAAAAAATAATTCAAAGTATAGTAAAAGAGGTTATAAAAAGACATCAGTCCATCAAGTCTAACCTATATATTATATTGTCCTGATCCAGAAGAAGGCAAAAACCCTGCAAGGCTGATGCCAATTGGCCCAAAGCAGGGAAAAATTGCTTCCCGAACTCTAATATGGCGGTCAGAATAAATTCCCTGGATCAACAGAATCTACTAACAAAAAGTTTTATTCCCATATGATGTGATATTATTTCTCTCTAGAAAGGCATCCAGGCCCCTCTTGAACATGTTCAAATTATCAGCCATTACAACATCTTGTCAGAGAGTTTCATAGTCTCACTGCTCGCACAGTAAAGAATCTTTGTCTATGGGATGGTAGAACCGCCTCTCCTCTACGCGTAAAGTATGCCCCCTTGTCTTGGTCACAGACCTAGGTATAAAAATATCTTTGGAGAGATCCTTGTACTGTCCGTTCAGGTATTTGTACATTGTAATGTGGTCTCCCCTCAAACTGAATAATCCCAAGTTTTCTATCTATCATTGTATTCTGGTCTGCCTGGCTCTGATCGCTGAAATTGAGTTTATTATCCACCAATATCCCCAAGTCTTTTTAACAAGAATTTTATTGTTTAACACATAATTATAATTTTCATTTCCTCGACCTAAGTTCATAAAATTACATTTATCTACCTTAAACCTCATCTGCCATTTGTCAGCAGCAACTCATCTGCAAATATAGAAATTCTAATTGATAGAGAGGTCATTAATAAACATTTTAAAAAGAAGGGGCCCCAATACTGACCCCTGCGGCACCCCACTGGTAACATCAACCCAATCGGACAATGTGCCATTAATGGCGACCCTTTGTTTTCGATCACTAAGCCATTTGCTTACCCAAATACACAGATTTTCTCCTTGTGCCAGCATTTTTTGTACCAACCTTTTATGCGGCACTGTGTCAAATGCCTTGGAAAAGTCCAGATGTACAATATCTACAGCCTCCTTCAGGTCCAATCTAGAACTTACCTCCTCGTAGAAGCTGATCAGATTAGCCTGACAGGACCGATACAACACAAACCCATGTTGATGCTGTGTTAAGGTTATGCACAGTGAAATACTCCAGGATAGCATCTCTCATAAAACCTTCAAATATTTTCCCAACAACCGATGTTAGTCTCACAGGTCTGCAGTCTCCAGCTTCTCCAGCCGACTAACCATCTTTTCCCCCAGCACAGCTGCAGTAATAGGTGCAGCCAGTCCCAACAAAGAAGCTGTAGCCAACAGAGAAGTCTGCCCAGTTCTCCATGAACCCAAACCCTTGCACCATTTTCTTAGTCACTTATTTAACTCGATAAGTTCCTGCTGTCTCTCTAGTGACGTTTGTGGCACTGGTAGTATTTCTGAAAACACCTTGGAGGTCCTAGATTTAAGCTTTCTACCTAGTTCCCTAAAGTAATGTTTAAGGATCTTCCATCTCCTACTTATTTCCCACTTCCCACTTACTCACACAGTCATTGGTAATATATGGATCATGACAGCTAGATCTTCTCCAACTCCACCCTGCAATCTTTATATCCGATCCGTAACATGCCGCACCTGAGCACCCGGATAACAACATACAGTTTGGCATTCATGGTCCCAGTGACAGATAACCCTATCTGTCTGCTTAATTACAGAATCCCCTACCACCACACTCTGTCTTAATCTTTCTGCCCTCCTATTTCCAGACTTCCTACAACAGTCATCGTCCTGGTTGCAAGGAGCAACATCCGGCTGTAGTGATGCCGCTCCTGGGCTTGAATCCCTAATATCAGCCAAACATGCATATTTATTAGGGTTGGTCAGCACAGTACTGGCCTCCCTGGCACTTTTCCCTCTACCCCTTTTGTTAACTGCTATCCAGCTACGAGCCTGTAAGACCTTGGCTAGTCCCGCTCCACCCACCTCATCTAACCTCAGCCAGTGCCATCTGTGTCTGACCTAGGCCCGGTTCCAGGAGCAAAATGCCCCTGAGTGTTGTCAGTTGACTATTTAGATCCAGGACCTGGGCTTCCAAATACTCAAATTGCTTGCATCTGAGGCAAACATATTCACCCTCAAGCGGCTGTTTAAGGCTTGTTTACATTTCACAAGACACACACTTGGTAGCCATGTCCATGGAGTATCTATGTCAAGAGAATGTACACAGATAAACAAAAAACCTTATTATCGATAAGAAATACAAGTCTTTTTCCCAAACTATGTTTTTTTTTTTCCATAACTGTGTACTTAACAGCACACTCGTACTCAGATACAGCTCTCTTGCTGTATCATCTCTTGCAGTCTCTTGTGTAGTAGACCACAGAATGCTTTCCAAAGAACAAATGTGTTGAATTCTACAGGATCGGTGGGACAGCTTCCCTACCAGGTCCTATTAACACCTTAACAACCTGGCCATTAATCCTCAACTTCAAAAATCTAAAATCTTTTTTTGCTCTTCTGTGTATAGAGCTGTATGTTATTGCTCTTATTATATATTTCACGTACCCCATGATTAGTAAAGCACTGTAGAATATGATGGTGCTATATAAATAATTACTTATTATCATTAGATTTTTTTAGGCCTGCTACAGTGCTTGAACCCTAGGGGGTGTGATTGCTTATCCCAACCAAATATTGCAATACTATCCTAAACAATGACAGGCTGACTTTACGGGTGTAATGGCAATGGAGCGCCCCCCCGCCTCCAAACCTCACGGAGGGGCTTTGCCCATGGCATTTTTTGGCTAACACCCAGTCGTTAACCATGGATGTTAGCTGCATAACATCTGCAATGAATGGAGGAGACACAGCCCATGAACAATCTCAACATCTTCTTAACAACACCATGACAATAGTACATCATGGGTTGTTAAGGGGTGAAAAACCCTGTGCTTGTGCACCTAGAAATGAAGATGTTTTCATGGCAAAGAGTGGTCAAACATAGATTATTAGATTTAGACATCTCTTTTGTTCGTTCACTTTACATTTTGTTAATTGATAAAAAATCCAGTGCCTTTACTTTCCATTCTGCAAATTGGAGACTGGGGCCACATCTTTAATTCACAGTATTATTATATTCTTTCTATTCTTGTTTTTTTATTCCATTTTTTTTGTAATGAGATCTAGATGCTACAGCTAAAACCTATTGATGAAAATACAAAAACACTGGCACTGATGTCTGAAACTCAGCATGTCAGCAGGTACATCTCATCTAATAGTGTTCTCTGTTTTGTAATCTCAAATGTTTTGCATAATCTTTTCATAGTTTATTTCAGTCTCTGTTTTTGGCAACGCTGCAGGAGAATGGAATAAACAGTCAATTTAAAGGCATGTTTACTATCCTTGGAAAATTGCCCCAACCTAATTCTTTTAAACTTTAAACTATAAGCAAGGTAATGAGAAATGAACTAAGCAAACTTTATGCTTTTTAATTTTTGCCTTAGGTTGCATGAAAAGTATCGTGACCTAATTTTGTGTTTTTTTTCCTGGCCTGCAGTACATTTTTCTTGAAGCAAAGCTTAAAATTTATGAATCAGCCAGCAATGTTAGACTTCATTTACATATTTTTAGGACAACTTGTTTAGAGCATTTGAGGTGAGACAAGAGTTTACATCATCCTATACATGGGACTTCAGGGCCACCACTAGGAATTCTGGGGCCCCTGACAAGATTTTTTGCCCCCCCCCCCCACACACACACACTTTAGTTCTCATTATATACTATTATGCCACATTTCAAATAAATTCTTCATAAATTCATTATCCTGCATATTGTTCCCGGGAATGAATTATAGCGAATACAGTACCCCAATTTATTACACATACTGCACCCCCTAATTAATTAAGGATGTGTAGATAGGAAGGCCCAGCATACTGCTCCCCAGTAGATATGTAGTCCCAGCAACTGGCCCCTAGTAGATAGGTAGCCCCAGCACACTGCCCTCCCAGTAGATAGGTAGCTCCAGTACACACTGCTCCCCAGTAGAATAGTATATCAGCACACATTGCCCCCAGTAGATACTGCTCTCCCAGTAGATAGGTAGCCCAGCACTTACTGCCCCCAGCAGATAAGTAACTCAGCACACACTGCCCCAATAGATAAGTTGCCCAGCTCGCACAGGCCCTAAAGTAGATAAGTAGCTGAGCAAACATTGCCCTCCCATAGATAAGTAGCCTTTGCACACACTGCCCCCAGTAGTTAAATAGACCATCATAAGTAGCCCAGCAGACACTGCCCCAAGAGAATAGGTAGCCTAGCACACACTATCCCTCCAGGAGATAAGTAGCCCAGCACACACTAACCCCTGTAGATAGGTAGCCCAGCACACACTGTCCACTAAGTAGATAAGTAGCTCAGTGCACACTGCCCTACCAGTAGATAAGTTTCCCAGCACACACTACACCCCAGTAGATAGGTAGCTCAGCACACAATGCCCTCCCAGCAGATAAGTAGCCCAGTACAAACTATCCCCAGTAGATAAGTAGCCCAGAACACACTGCCCTCAGTGGTTAAGTAGCCCAGCACACACTGCCCCCTGTAGATAGGTAGCCCAGCACACACTGCCCCCGAAGTAGATAAATAGCTCAGCGCACACTGCCCTACCAGTAGATAAGTAGCCCAGCACACACTGCACCCCAGTAGATAGGTAGCCAAGTGCACACTGCTTACCGAGTAGATAGGTAGCCCAGCACACACTGCCCCCAGTGGTTAAGTAGCCCAGCAGACACTACCCCAGTAGATAGGTAGCCCAGCACATACTGCCCCCCAAGTAGATAAGTATCCCAGCACATAATGCCTCCCAGTAGATAGGTAGCCCAGCACACACTGTCCCCAGGTAGTCCCAACATGAACTTCAGCCAGCAGATAAAAATAAAATCATTACTCACCTTTCAGTGCTCCCATTTGGCTCCTCTTCTCAGCAGCAGAGCAAGTAGAGACAGGTCCTGCTCTCTGCTCATGCACTCACTATAAAATCATGTTGCATAAAAGTGTGTTCTTAGGAGGAGCGCTCTTTCTGCTCTACTGCTGAGAAGAGGAGCTGCATGGGAGCGCCAGAAGGTGAGCAATGATTTCTTTTTTTATGTGCTGGGACAGTGTGTATTGGGGCTATCTATCTACTGGGGGCATTTTTCACATTTTTTCCTGCTTCTACAACACATACAAATGTGCGATTACACTGACTCCCAGAGCTGCTACCTAGCACTTTATATAGCTTTGTATGGGCAAAACTGCTGGTAGACTTTCTGTTCTGGTTAATATTATACTATTAAAGAGGTTGTTTATTGCTTTTTGATCTATACAGTTTCTGTATAAAATAAATTATATATGAAGCTGATTCTCTGATGAGAATATACTCGAGAATAAGCTGATCCAAGTATAAACCGAGGCCCCTAATTTTACCACAAAAACCTGGAAAAACCTATTGACTCGAATATAAGCCGAGGGTGGGAAATGCATTGATCACAACCTCCCCAGTATATAGCCTGCCGGACCCTGCCCCATAGTATATAGCCAGCACCTGACCCCCAGTATATAGCCTGCCAGCCCATATCCCCCAGTATATAGCCTGCCCCGTGCCCCAGTATATAGCCAGCAGCGGGGAAGCCGTAAAGGTGAGTTTTGATATATTTTTTTACCCGAGTATAAGCCGAGTTTGGGTTTTCAGCACATTTTTTGTACTCGAGTATATACTGTAATTAATTTTTATAATATCAATGCTAATTGTAGTTGGGTAGAAACTTAATTTCCTACTTAATATACGTTATTATATTTTATGATTTGTTTATTAAATATCACCTGTGCAGAGTAAGAACGGCATCATCATTTCTATCATAATTACTAGCAGGAGAATTTTCATCTGCCTGACTGTTTGCATCTTACTGCACTGAGATGCATTACATCAGTATTAGCAGGAGTTGATGTCCTCTTTTATTAAGTTAGTGAGTGACAGATCCGTCCATCAGACTTGCATTTAAAGACGCATTACTGTGCCTATGGGGATTTCACAGACTAAATGTTAAATTATGAAAATGCTGAATAACAGAGAAGTGTTTATGTAAATAAAAAAGATAAAGGCATTTTTAATGTAACCCCCTATATCTGTGCATAAGGTGTATAAAAAGAATATACATACTCTTCATGCGTGTCCTAACCTTAGAAAGTGTAAAAGTACCTATCCCTAATGCTCTATATTAAAGTTTTTTGTATTTTATAAAAAAAAGCAAAGTATTTTAGCACACTCCCCTAATGAAGGTACACCTTCTCTATCCAACTAAATATTATGTTCTATGATATAATTACTTTTTGGATTAGTGACAATATTTAGTCTGCTAACCACTATGACAGAAGCACCAGCACCCATGGATTGCTGCCACAACTTTGCTTCCTTCCATTCAAACCTTAAAGGAAATCTATCAAAATCATGATAAACCAGGGGCACTTACTCTTAGATCTGTAATGTCCCGCCGGATGGGTTACGTTATGAAATTTGTAAACCATCAATGCCCTCTAGATGTGGGAGGAGTATGGCCAACTCATCCTATAGGTTCCGTAGGACAGTACCTCTAAGAACTAATATTTTACCCTTAGGCTACATTCACACGAACATATGGGGGGGGGGCGTATATACGTCCCCCATACACAGCAATGGGCGCGCGGCACCCTACAAGAGCGGTATGGTGCAGCACATGTGCTGCACCATGCCGTTCCATAGCCGGGAGGAACATAGGGCATGTCCTATCTTTCACCGGAATACGACGGCGTGCGCCATATATATTACTATGGTGAGGGGTGGGAGTGAGCGGCGCTCCTCCCCTCCTCCTCCCCCCGGGGGCTGGCATGTACCCACCATAGTACGTTATAGGGGCCACACGTTAATGTGAATGTAGCCTTCATGAAAAATATCACACTATAACATCCTGCTTCTGGCACCGGCTCACGAACGGAGCCGGTACCAGAAGCAACGGCTGTCAGCTGTCTAGTACAGCTGACACCACGCTGTAACACCCACGATCGGAACCGGTTCATGCATGACCGCATGACCGCGGAGTGTAAGGGTGTTTCTGCTGTGGATCGGATCCCCCGCGCTGCTTACAGGGGGATCCGATCCTCTTCTGGGCAGCCCCGAAGTCTGCCATGTGCTCCGGGGCTGCCCGATGTCCGAGGCAGTCAGATCCCTTCCGGGTCTGACTGTAAACTGTCTGAGCATGCGCCTGCATGCTCAGACAGTTTACACTGCTCTACAATGAAATAGTATTGTAGAGCAGTGTATTGGACTTGAACCAGCGATCAACGCAAATGCACAAAAAAACGCCATATAAAGGGTAATGCCGCATCCGTAAGAATCTGTATAATAAAACAGAATTACTAGACCTGCACGGTAAACGCCAGGGGAAAAAAATGCAAAAAACGTTCCGAAAAAAGATAATTTTCAATTAATACCTTTAAAAAAATGCTCTAAAAAGTGATTTAAAAAAGTTACGCACTCTAAAATGAGACCACTAAAAAGAACAACTCTTCTCGCAAAAAATAAGCCCCTAATCAGATTTGTCAGCCGAAAAAAATAAAAAAGTTCTGCGTATGAAAAGATGGTGATGCTAAAATAAACAAAAATTTGTTTTTATTTAGTAAAATTGAATAAAATACACAAAACTCCCACATATTTGGTATCGATACGTCCATGACAATCTGCATAATAAAACAGAATCATTTTTGCATAATTTCTGCATAATAAAACAGAATCATTTTTGGACCCGCAAAGTGAACCTCGTAAAAAACAACCTCAAAAAACTCTCCTAAAAAAAGATGATTTTTAATTAATACCCTTTAAAAAATGTTCTAAAAAGTAATTTTAAAAAGTTACATACTCTAAAATAAGACCACTAAAAAGAACAATCCTTCTCGCAAAACATAAGCCCTTAACCAGATTTGTAAGCCGAAAAATAAAAAAGTTATGCATATGAAAGTCGGTGATGCTATTCAGTAACAATGGGAAAAAAATAAAAAAACCTATATAAATGAGGTCTTTTCGTAATCATGGTGACCCATAGAATAAAAATAATATACTATTTTTACGGTATGGTAAACGGCCAAAAAAAAAAACACAAAAAAATGTTCCTAAAAATTTATGATTTTAATTTCCTCCGCCAACAAAGAGTTAATAAAATCTCACCAATTAGCTATAGATGCCCCAAAATTATGTACCAGAAAATTGCATCTTATGTGGCAAAAAATAAGCCCCTATAGGTCCACAATAAAAAAACAAAAAAAATTATAGCCTGTACAATGTGACATAGCAAATCTGATCTGTATGGCGCCTCCTTCCCTTCTATACCCGGCTGTGCGCCCATACAGCAGGTTACCACCACATATGTGGTATCAGAGTACTCGGGAGAAATTGGGTTCAAACTTTTGGGGAGCCTTTTTTCATTTAATCCATTACAAATGTTTAATTTTCCACCCAAAATGAATGTATTGTTAAAAAATATTTCAAATTTGTAGACCACACCTCCATTTTGTTTTAACCCCTATAAAACACCTTAAGGGTTAACAAACTTCTTAAAAGTGGTTTTTCGCACATTGAGGGGTGTAGTTTACATAATGGGGTCATTCACAATTCTAGCTATTATTTAGGCCTCTCACAGTCAATTAAAAGTTGAGCAGGTCCATCTAAATATTAGTTTTGGTGATTTTCCCAAAAATTTTAAAAATGGTACCCAAATTCTGAGCCTCATAACATTCTAGTAAAATATGTGGAATCTTAAAAAACCATGCCAACATAAAGCAGACATTTAGGAAATGCAAGTTATGGATTTATTTTGGTGCTATGACTATCTTCTTCAAAAGTAGAGAATTTAGAACTTTGAAAATAAAGAATTTTTCCAATTTTTTCCCAAATTTAGTTTTTTTTCATAACTAAACACAAAAGTTATCATCCAAATTTTTAAACTAATTTGAAGTACAATGTGTCACGAGAAAACAATCTAAAAATCCCCTGGATATCTTATATTGTTCCAAAGCTATAACCATAAGCTTATAGTGACACAGGGCAGATTTGAAAAATGGAACCGCGTCCTTAAGGCCAAAAGAGGCTGAGTCCCGTAGGGGTTGAATTACAGATTAGGGCAGAGGCAGGCAGAAGGAATCTGCCATCAGATCTACTTTATGGTAGGCTTCCTTTAAGCTTTTGCTGTTGCCATGTTGTGTAATAAAGGAACTGTAAGTTTATGGTTGCCATCAGTTGTCTCCACATTTGCTTTTCTTGCAAATCTACCTGCTGGATACCTGCGCGGTGTGGACGAGGCCCAGTAACCTTGTCTAGGCTGCGCTCAGGCAGCCACTCGGGTAGCAAAGGGAATCCAGCTGCCCCCAAAACCATAAACGCTAGGCCCCAGTGGGGGATGTTGCAGATCCAGTCACCGTAACTGTGGTAATCTTCTTATATTTGTTATCCATGGCCTCCCTCCTAAAATCAACTTTAAAAATTATGCTAGTTAACCTGAAGAGCTACTGGTCATGTTACCTGAGCGTATTACCCTTTTGTGCTGCAGATTCACAGGCTGTTACAATGTGCACTTTCCCCTCTCACTGTGTGCTGAAACTTCCTCTGCTGCAATGAAATTACATCATACAGAGGGGAGACTATGTAACAGCCTATGATGCTGCAGCAAAGAGGGGTCAGGGGATAGCAAATATAATAAGGGGGTAACGAATATAAGATTACCACAGTCATGGTGCCTGGATCTATGAGTAACTACCACTAGTTTATCATGTTTGATTTTGATTGTATATGTATTATATAGTAGTATATCTGCCCCAATGTAGATGTATTCATTGGGGCAGATATACTACTGAACTTGACAATTTTGGTACAGTTTTTGACTGTAAGGGGCATAACTGTGCAAAAAGAGACATGACTTATTGTGTTACTAAAAGTGTCTTAGTTTATACTTTCTATAGTTAGGCAGAGCCAAAAGCTCTATAAAATGAATATTAAGGGTGCAATCACACCTGGTGCTGGTTACCAGTCACATGTGTTTCACTGGAAATGCAGATATATTCGGGCATTTAGTAAACGCAATGTAAGGGTGCCAGGGTTGTGTCTTCATTAAAAGTAAATGTAAGAAGATTTGTAGCCATGTTACCTTTTCATAGTTGAAACTAAGTCTAATTTCAGGCCAGCATGATGTACCGACCATGTGCATGGTCCGTATCACTAACCAAATACTTTTGCAGGGATAGAACTCCAAGTGTCAAACAATGCAAAGAGATTTGTATCCCGATCAGACAACAGCTCAATACCATTATTATGTTTTCAGTACCGTGCATGTTATGCAGGATTGGGTTGAATCCTTGCATCATATATAACTTGAATAAAATATCACTATACAGTTCTATTTTTTTCTACTAAACTATTTGTCAATATGCTAATCAAATCCTGCTCTGCAACATATTCTACATTTGAAACATGACTCTCATTGAATGTATTATATTTGCTGATGTGCATCATGTTCTATACTTCATTTAATGGGAAAAAATTGCAATAGATCCCATGTTACATCATAAATGTGTAAAACAGAACAAATAGATTAAAACTTGGAAATGCTAATGTCTTATCCAGTGAGACAAATTCACCAATGGAGAGGACACACTTCTGGGAAATATGATAGCCGGGTTTCTCAAAAGAATGTCATTGAACTTCACACAGCTAACCCCATCACAAGCATTGTCAAAGTAATAACTATATAATAAGCTTATAGTAATAACTATATCTAGAAAAGCCTGATGCTTGAGATGGCTATTAATACAGAAGTATGTACCAGAAAGGGAAGGTTTCCTTAGTGATATGGCTCTTACCTTAATGCGTAACTCTGGAACCTGCAATACTACAACTTTCTGTTTGGCCATTATCTTCTTTGTTTCATTAATGCGAGCCGTGACAAAAAAGTGGAGCGATGCCTGCTCCACGATATTGCTCATGTACTCTCCGGCTTTTATTTGAACATCTACAGTTTTTGCTAATGGAAAAATGAAACGGAAGAGAGAAAAAGTGATTTACATTCTGAAGTGGTCATCTGGATTACATTTACAAGTATCACATAGTGTGTACATTCATCTTGTTTCTTGCAAGTAACAAAATAGCAATTTGCAGACATTGCACCTCTTCACACTTACTAGACCAGCAAGGAATACACGTGCTTGACTCAAGTATCTACTAGGGCTGGAGCTCTTCCAGCCTACAATTATGTAATCTGCAGTTAATAAAAAGACTTTAATGTAAATCACTTGAAACAAGAGATGGTAACATCACAAAGACGCAAAGATAATATAAGGAGATATGATAGCTCCAAAATGGAAATCCAATTTGCAATTTGTGTTTTATGATATTGCAAACAGATTGTTAACATAAAATGTTTTGTTGTCATTTTTTATTTTAGTGATCTTGCTTCAAGTGTAAAGTTTTTTTGTCTTGATTTGTTTCTAAAGGGTATATAAAACCTCCACGAAGGAAACAATTCTCTGGTGTATAGTATCTAATCTATGCTCTTTAGTATTACATTGTCTATTTACTAAGGTATGTGAAAGTTTGTTTTCACATCAAATGAGTATTCATCTTTGACATTTATTGCATGTCTAAAGAATTTACAATATATTTGTGATATATACAACACCACTTTTCTGAATTCCAGGGGTCCCTGTTAGGAAGCTTACACATAAAAGGTTACCTTGTATATATGTGGATTTTTCCATGGTTTTTTTTTGTGATCTGGAAATGGTGGAACTATTGAGAATGCATGTTGAACCATCAGTCCACAGTTGGTTGAGGGCAGAGGCGTAACGATCGCCGTTGCAGGAAGAGAAGTTTATTATATATATGCTGTCAGTGTATCTGTATTTGTGTAGAGTATACACAGTGCTGTGTTTATATATGTGTATTTTGCATGTATAGTGTATGTGCACATATGTCTGTGGACATATATATATATATATATATATATGTGTATACTCTGTAGTATTATGTGCGGGATGGGGCTGGCAGTGAGGGTGTAGTTATATGGGGGCCACTATTCTGAGTTTGCATCGGGTCCCACAGGAGTCTTGTTACACCACTGGTTGTGGGCTCTGTGTGCAGTTTGCCTGTGGAGTGTGCAGAATGCGCCAGATTAATCAGTGGCGCACATCTTCATTCATCTGGTGCACACTGCTCTGCTCGGGCAGTGTGCATCTTTTTTTTTTTGGTGCACTTTGTTACTGCGGTAGAATTGTGGTAATGAATGTGGTGCAAACTCCGACAAAGAACTAACACGCCCCTTTAACTGCACATTTTTTCTGTCTTGTCAGACAACGCACAGCCACAACGCAAAACTGGCGCAGACAGTTTATAAATACATGTGCAAGCAGTTTTCACATTCTTTTCAGTGCAAAGTAACATAGAAAAGTGGCACAAACGCTTTAATAAATGTGGGCCTGAGTCTATTATTATCCACTTTGCCATAGCTATAAACTGTATAGCTCCTTCCAATGTGTGGTGTCTCTCTGATCTTACAAGCTTACTATGAGCTGTGTTAATCATTAAATCTATTTGGCAGCAGCACTAGGATAGTATTGTGCCAATTCATCTCACAGCAGCACTTATCAGGTTTTATAGAAATCACATGGTTAAGACCATCATAGTTTATAAAAAAAATAGCATCAAAGGGGGTTCTCCAGTTATACCAGAAGCCCCAGAAAGGGCAGAGCAGGATGATGGGAGAAAAATATCCCTTTGTTTTTCTGGCTCAAGCCTCTGGTCCTTTATTTAGATCTCTGATTATCCTGGAAGGTAACCTAAAATTGGTCTAACACCTTCAGTAAATGTGGTGCATGGCATTTCAGGTACTAATTACTCTGGTTTGAACTGATGAATCTCCTCCATTGAACTTTGGACCATCAGACCTATAATGTTGCAAAGGGCAATCCTCTATGCCGAAAGGAATGACAGTTTCACATCACCCTGGACATGGCTTTTTATTGTAAAAACAGTGAGACTATGGAACGGCTAATCTTGGGATCCATTATGCAAGTTTTATCCAAGTAAACACATTCAAGTAAGCATCTACTAATACCTTGTTTTAGCCTTTACCCGGACCAAAACAGTAGGATTTCAAGTCAGTTTGGGTGGACCTGTATGTTGTTTCAATCTACTATAAATTATGGAAGAAATTTATCAGACGTTTTTGATAGCAGAACTCTTCTAGTTGCCAGTGACAACTAATCAGGGCTCGGCTTTAGTTTATAAAGAGCTGAAAGCTGAACTCTGATTGGTTGCTACAGGCATCCAGAACAGTCTTGTGCTCAGACGTGTGTTTCATTCTGTAGATGATAATATAATAATCTGTGGAAAAAGATCTTCTATAACATTTTTGAATGAGTGTTCCTCCAATATTTAAGGTTACAATGACTTTTACACTTCCATGGAATGTCAGTGATAATTTACCACATTTGTTGTAACTTTAATGATTGAGACATTGTAGGATTTGCTATAAACCCAACAAGACCTGCCCGCAACCCTGTCTCCCTGAGGTAATCAGAAAAGGGATTTTCTATGACAGAGATTGAGGGTCACAAGGAGGTGAGCACTATTTTATCCATCTGAGCAGAAACTCAGTAGCTGTTTAGTGGAAATGCATTGCATATTATGCAATAAAAATTGATTGTGGAATTGTCCTACAATAATAGCTTGGAATTTATGTTGGCATGTCATTTTAATGTGTAAGAATGTTAACTTAATCCTAAAGTGACAATCAGAGTCATTCAGTGCCTCTGAGGTTAGATTAAATGACTTTGGTGAAAGAATGAAAGTGAAGAGTGTGATAGTTTCACTAATGCTAAGTTCACACTACCGTGCAGATTTCTGTTTCTAGCGTCCACTTAAAAAAGTAAAAAAACAGAAATTGAATGGATATGTTATAAATCCATTGAAATCAATGCAATTTTTTATGTCATTCGTCATTCTTCAGTTTTTTGGTCGGGAAAAATGCTGTACCTTAATGCACTTTTTCCTTTTGAAAGAAAAAACTGATTCATAACTGATGATCCCTAACTGACCATAACGGATGACATTAAGTTATCTTTTACATTAAAGTCCATTGGGAAGTGTCAGGTTTTACAGTTTTTTTTAACATGAAGAAATAGACAGATAAGATAGACAAAAATAGTTAATATAAAGATAGAAAAATAGATGATGGATAGATTATAGATAAGTGTGAGGTACAGAGAGAAAGATAGGTAGGTAGATAGATAGATATCCAAACGAAAAAAGCAGCACTCCCACAGGCAAGGATGAAGAAAAGTGGACCCTTTATTCCATCAAAGTTGCGACGTTTCAGCCCCTATGGAGCCTTTCTCAAGCAGATAGATAGATAGATAGATAAATAAATAGATAGAGGGATAGGAGGGATGGATAGATAGATAGATAGATGCATTGAAAGTGAAAGTAAAGTGTCTGTTGCTGTAACGGACACTGTCATCCATTATGTTCAGTTGTATTACCGTTTATTTACCATCCGTTATCTCTATGTAACGGAGGTTAATAAACGGAAATCCTGACAGAATCGCGAAATTAGCCTTACAAAAATATATTCAACACCAGTTCATAAACATCTCTATAATATCTACATCAATTCAAAAATAAAATACAATTTTTATTAAGAAGTCTCAATATCTTACTGGATAATGGTTCCAAAGTCACTTGCACGGTCTTATTCTTGAATTCGGATTTTAGGACCCCAGTATAAAACACCACATGTCCGGTGAGGAAGGCTGAAACCGTATAGCGATTAGAACTTTGGTTGTTGAATGTTAAAGTGACTTTGAAATCACTGCCAAAAACTGCACTATCTTCTTGAAATTCCATTGTAGTGTCCGGACTGGATAAAAACTGTTCCTCATCACGAAAATCCTTTTTGACACCATACATGAGTGCAGCATCAAGTGCTAATCTCTCTTCTTCAGTACCTGTTACAATCAAGATCAAAAGTTTTTAAAAATTAAGCAAAAACTCATCCCTGTCACAACAGACAGTATCAGCTCTGCCACAATTGTAAATCTCTAGCACCTAAAGGAGGACCTCTGGCTACTTAGCAAAAGTCTTAGCAAATGTTTCTCAGCATCTCAGGAGACTTTTGCTTGAACAAAATTAAGAAGTCAGTTTGATGCTTGTATCATGTTGTCTATGCCAAAGGCAAGATCTACTTATTGTGATTGCAAATTATTTGATTAGGACCTCTTAAGGTATATGTTCATTTTTACATTGGAAAATGAGTAACATCATTCCTATTAAAATAAAGAAATTTGATCTCTACAATTGAAATATTCATTATGCCATTCCTTAAATAATATATAAGGGATGCCATAAAGGCTTCTAGTGGTCAATTAAATTATGTCATTCTCCAAATGTTTCAGTAGAATCAGGCCTCCTATATTTTGTCTGAGGGCAAATACATATTTTAAAGAAGTAAACCCTGTAATAGGGCCTCAATGTTCAAACTGTTTTTTATTATTCTGGGTTCTACTCAGGCCAGGACTGCCAATCTGCCAATCTGCTGGACAGATTTCCTGAGGATCACTGATGAAGTGCCCTGTTTATACTATCATTCTCCTGTACCATAAAAAGCTTGCTCCCAGAATATTCATATACCATAGTGCATGTCACTTTCCATGGGATATCAATCCTTAGAGTATACATGGTAGCTTTCACATTACAGCTATTTCAAGAGTTACTGTTATCCACAGTTAATTTCTGCACCCAAATCTATATAGTAAAGTAGTATATGCAGGGGCCCTTAAAGAGCTTTTTTTCACAAAATAAAATTCTCACATTTCAATCCCCTAGTGATATTAACGCAATAAAGATCATTTTAACCCCTTACTTTACAATTTTACTCAGTTTTATTGATTTTTTAGCGCCTATCACTCTCTAGGCTGCTCAGTGCAAAATTCAAGGGTGTGGGAGGGGTCTTTCTTAGCAGACACATTATGACCCATCTAGTTTTGTGGGGTGACAATGTGGTGTGGCTACATTATCAGGGTGCAAGTGTATATCCACTTTCATCTGGCTTCTGACATTGTACTAACACACTGACACATAGAAAGAGAGAGATTAGATAGATCAGAGATACATGAGATGCATGATGCCTATTACATATAGAAGTTACAGGGTCGTGTCTAGGGGCAACTGAAATTGTGTATACCAGGACTGATAGAGACAGGTTGGGCCTGTGAAATGCTGCATTTTTTTTCATAACAGTGAATTAGAGAATGTGTTATTTTGCTATCCTGTGTACATATAAGAAACCTGTCTTCATGGGAATACCCCTTTAATGTAGAGCCATTATCTACTTTAACTTACAGGGGGACTTCCTGTCATATGTACATTGTAATGAATGAGGAGGAAAATCCCCATATACTGCCATAATGTACTTTACCTGGTGTTCCCTAAAACTGGCATCCGAAAATGCCAGATCTATCAACATATTATAAGTTGTTTTCACTGCGTTTAACCCCATAATGGAAAATAGTGGGCAAAATTGAAAATGACACTTTTTGCCATTTAAAAAAAATGAAAAAATCTATAAAAAGTGACCGAAAGATCGTGCAGTCCTAAAAATGGCAGCATTTAAAATGTTTTCAAAAGTTGCAAAAAATGACACCACCCACAGCTCTGGGCACCGAAGTATGACAAAGTTATTAGCGCCAGAAGATGGCAAACCCCCCCCCCCCCAAATTTTTGTACAGGAGGTTTTAATTTTTGTAAATGTATGAAAACATTATAAAACCTATACAAATTTGGTATCCCCGTTATTGTACTGACCCAAAGAATAAATCAGACATGTGATTTGGGGCGCACAGTGAAAGATGTAAAATCCAAGTCCACAAAAAAACTGTGCAAATGCGTTTTTTACCATTTTTACTGTATTTGGAATTTTCCCGCTTCCCAGTACACGACATGGAAAATGAAATACTATCACTATGAAGTGCAATTTGTTACACATAAAACAAGCCATCACAGAGCTCTTTACGTGGAAAAATAAAAAATTTTGAAGCTGGGGAGTGAAAAATGAAAGTGAATAAACTATATAACACAATCCTGCAAGCTTGCTGGTTGGGATGACTGCTTCTTTCATATATTTCCTTGTGTCCTCTGACTCAGACGTCACAGTAATATTACACACTATTCAGCTTAGTGTTTATTAGGAACTGGGATTGTGTGTGACACTTTTGTGCTTTCGTGTTGGATGTCACTGCTCCACTCTCTTGTTAACTGCTTGGTTTTCATTCTACAACCTTTCCTCACATCCATCCTCTTGGGATCCAGTAACTAAGCAACCGCACAGTACTCACACTACAAATCTCCCAGGGATTGCATGGCAAATAGCCCTCCCATTAAATATTGAAAAACCTTAATGGTGATCACTGACATGCTTTCTTTTACTAGACTTTTTTCCAATTTCCTTTCCTTTTTACTTTCAGTCCAAAACTGCAATAAATGCTAAAATATTTACTATACCGTTCATTAACGTGTTCTTCCAGACACACACTGGCTACTTCTCAATGATCCTGAGAGCACTGGCTCTGAATTCATTTTAGTAGGAAAACAGCATATGTTTTGTCACAGAGTTGCATTTTGGGCTTTTGAGAAATGCATTTTTTTTGTCTAAATGGCTGGAGGAATAATAACAAAAAAATTTCACACAAAGAAAATGAATTCTGCACAGAAAGGCTCTTATAACGGCTTCAGTAAAAAAAGGATTTGTAATTAGTGTATTAATTAAAACATAAGCATAAATAGTGACATTAATGATCAGTTAATGTTTGCTTTGAAATATAATAGTGTGATTGATTGAGGAAATTATACATAATTTAGCAGTATCCATCCTACTAGAGGTTCAGTGCAGGAAGCCTATTGCCCTTAGAGAGTAGTAGTGGTCTGCAGCTGAATTATTCAACATTGGTCTTTGTGCATCTATAGCTTAAATTCAGGTCTCTCCTTACATAGCTTTGGACATGTTAGATTGTATTTGATTTTTACATAAAATTATTTAGAACTGGCAAATTGTTACATTTTGGTTTGTCAATTTTGTTAAAAAGGGTCAATTGTCACCTATTTACATATTCTTGGAATTGGCATGTATTCTATGTTTTCTTCTCATTCTAAATGTAAATTGTCTCAGATGAAGAGTTTGTTACAGTAAGGATGTAAGTGGTCCCATGAGAGAATAAAAAATGTGCAGAGGTTCATAGGTCCATGGCTTAGCATGTCTTCTCGGGAGACACAAACACCACTTTTTAACATCTATGCTATGGAACCAACTTAGACAACTGCAGAGGTTTATTGTCATCTTAGTTTGGACTTAGAACCTTAGGGGGCTGCCAGAAGGTTGTCTACTATAGACAACCCAATCTTATAGCACAGCTCTGGTCATATGTGCCAGTCACAAAGGTTTTCACTGCAGGGAGTCTGTCTATTCTTCTACTTGTAGACGAGGAAATGAGATGTTTAATCTTGAGGTTTTATTTCAAGTCTATGAAAGTACAACACCCCTGCCAATACATAGGCAGGCTGGTAGTTGCGAATAGCGCCCTCTTCAGGTTAGGAGCTGTCAGAGGGAGTCATGGACCCTCTAGTAAGTTTCTAGCACTGAGACATTATTTAATTGCAGCTGTAGACTCTGCCTGGCAAGGCAGCAGTAAAATGGTGAAAAGTGTTATTCAATCAGTTGGCTGTATTGTAGACAGGAGTGTGATTGGAGATGTGCTACCACCTGACCAGGGTGAGTATAAAACCCCTGTGTAGTGGGAGCAGATGGTCCAGTCCAGTCTGACATCATGGTCTGAGTTAACCGACCAAAAAAGAAACCTCAAAGAGGGGGGTCAGCACTCAAATGCAACCCCCCTGCTCGGCTCAAAGCCACTACTACATACCAAAAAAAGGCAAGAGTACAACAACCATCAACCACCACAATAAGAACTATCAAAATTTTATTAAAGCATGATAATAGTACAAGAGCATAAATGTAAACATAGAAATCACAAAAGCACATAGCATAAGGAGAGACCGTGAGACAAATCACACTTACAATGACTGGCTAAAAATGGGTAGATATAGAAGCTACCACAGCGTGAATGTGTAACTGGCAAGAGACTGAGGCCAAAAGGACTATGAGGGCAATACCAGTTATAACATGTCTTCATAGGTAAAAAGTGAATGGATAACAATGGCAAAGGTAAAGCATAGGACAATAGAATGCAACACTACCACCATCATCTTGCCAGAAGGAACACAGACACGCCGCGGTCCAAAAACCTCGACGTATGTTTCACCCTGCGGCTTCGTCAGGAGGCATGCCTATGAAGACATGTTATAACTGGTATTGCCCTCATAGTCCTTTGGCCTCCAGTCCCTCCTTATGATATGTGCTTTTGTGATTTCTATGTTTACATTTATGCTCTTGTACTATTATCATGCTTTAACCCCTTCCCGCAGCGGCCCTTTTTTGATTTTGCGTTTTCATTTTTCACTCCCCACATTCAAAAATCTGTAACTTTTTTATTTTTCCATGTACAGAGCTGTGTGATGGCTTATTTTCTGAGTAACAAAATACACTTCAAAATGGTGGTATTTAATATTTCATGCCGTGTACCGGGAAGCGGGAAAAAAATTCCAAATGCAGTAAATTGGTAAAAAACCACATTTGTGCCGTATTCTTGTGGGCTTGGATTTTACGGATTTCCCTGTGCAACCCAAATGACATGTCTACTTTATTCTTTGGGTCGGTAAGATTACGGGAATACCAAATATGTATAGGTTTTATAATGTTTTCATACATTTAAAAAAATTAAAACCTCCTGTACAAAATTTTTTTGGGGGATTTTGCCATCTTCTGGGGCTAATAACTTTTTCATACTTTGGTGTATGGAGCTGTGGGTGGTGTCGTTTTTTGCGAATTTTGATGACGTTTACAATGTTATCATTTTTAGGACTGTACGACCTTTTGATCACTTTTTAGATAATTTTAAAAAATGTTTTAAATGGCAAAAAAGTGCCATTTTCGACTTTGGGCGCGATTTTCCGTTACGGGGTTAAACGCAGTGAAAAACCGTTATAATATTTTGATAGATCGGGCATTTTCGGACGCGGCAATACCTAATGTGTTTATGATTTTTACTGTTTATTTATATTTATATCAATTCTAGTGAAAGGGGGGTGATTTGAATTTTTAGTTTTTTTTATTATAATTTTTTTATTTTAACTTTTTTTCAGACTCCCTAGGGTACTTTAACCCTAGGTTGTCTGATCGATCCTATCATATACTGCCATACTACAGTATGGCAGTATATGGGGATTTTACTACTCATACATTACCATGTGCTGACAGCACATGGTAATGAATGGGTTAACCCGAAGTAGCTTCGGGTCTTCGTGAGACCCGAAGTTACCATGGTGACGGATCGCCGCTCCCCGATGACGTCACGGGGAGCGACGATCCACGGAAAGATGGCGGCGCATGCGGCGATCAGCGGTAAAACACCCGCGATTGGTGCCGGCACCGATCGCGGGTGTTACCGGTAAGCCTTTGCTGCAATATGCAGCAAAGACTTACCGGCTATGGAGAGGGCTTGGCCCGCGAGCCCTCTCCATGTACCGGGACCCGACATGTGACGTACTATTACGTCACATGTCGATAAGGGGTTAATAAAATTTTGATAGTTCTTATTGTTCACATGGTTGTTGTACTCCCACCTTTTTCCAGTATATCATGGTCTGAGTTAACAGAGAAACAGTGTGGAACACACCTTTAGTGCTGTCACAGAAACCAATCCCAGGAACTGAGTTCTATTCCAGAACTGAAGCTGTTTGACCGTTTTGGCCTGTTGCCTACTACCTGTTCTTCAATAAAGAGCCGTAAGTTTATTTGCACAATGTTGCCTCTGTCTGATCCCTGGAGAAGGCTGTCTACCACCACAGGCTTCCCCATTCATTACCCAGCTGCCAGTATATAGCTCCAAGCAACTAGTATCTAGCTGCAGATCCCCAGCAGTATATAGCACCAGTATAAGGACAGTATACCTGTCCGAAACGCGTAATCCGTGATGTGTCTGCTACAAGTGGATTTTCTGTACTGCTATTTAATGCCTCAATAAAGAACAAAGTTTTTCAAGTGTTTGGAGCATGGCTGTACCTTGGATTTTTGGTGCTACAAGTATACGTATACCCCAGCAGAGGGGTGGCCCGTGCCTCACTCAACACTTAAGGAGCAAGGTGAGCTGGTTCCTCCAAGTTTTTATAGCACCACCCCACCACCCCTCGGATATTGTATTCAGTAGGGCTTCAGTGCGGCATTAATAAAAAAATAAATAATAAATCTGTACTTACCTTCCCCTGCTCCCCCGGCACGTGGAACAGGCTCTTCTTCTATAACACGATGAGGACAGGGTGCGGTGGCCCGTCAGCATAATGCTGACATTTCGCTGATGGGTGAGCATGGGCCGTTTGGAGACCAAAGGCCCCGGGCACCCATCCATGACCATGACATGGCTCTATACTACACACTGCAAGCACACTAATGATACCTCCTTATGGACCTTTTTTTCTTCAGTCCACGATAAATCATTTCAAGCGTTTAGATCCCATGATTTCATTTTTGATTTCTGTGCCAGACGCGTCCTTGTATGTAGATGGAGAGATCGCTTGCCGCCACCTTCCTGTTTGGTCATTTTATTTTAGGTGCTTGTATATTTTCCACTACGACCGAGTGGAAATGTTTTGTCCAAGGCTACCGCTCAAGGCCAGTGTGTTCTGTTCAGCACAATATCAGTCTTATCATGTAATAGCATTAATCATAAATTGGGTCTTGTTGTAGGGAAACATGCTCCACATTTAGTAAACATGGCTTATATGTAGATACATAGTAAACTTTGAGCAGGCAGTATGAAGTTATTAAAAATTGTGGCTAATTTGAAGTTACCGGGCTCCAATTCTCAATGTGTACCAGCGCTAACTACAATGTATCATTATGAGTACTGTCAAATTTCAAGAATTTCAAGTGCTAGTATCAACATACATCACTAACTTGCACCAGATGTAGTAGCGATGGACCCACATACACCACCTCCTATGTGGTGTAGTTTTGCTATTGAATTTGTGTTCTTTTGAAAACTCTCTGTTGCTGTGGTGATTATTTTTTCAGACATTGCATGACTTTAGAGTTGCTTTTTTTCTCACAAAAAACTGCTGCAAAAATGATATATGCACAAAAATTGGCGAAAATTATATGCCAAGAAGCTACATGTGCCTACTGATAACTCTCCCCCAAAGTGTCAAAGAAATGCAAAAGCAATCTGTTGTCAGAATTGGGCAGATATATAAAAGAGTTCCTGGACTCCGACAACAGCAGATAACTGGTTCAGCTGTTCATCACTCAAGTTACAGCTGATACTTACACACAGGATCTGAAGACACCAGCCAACCTTGCCCAGCTTGAGTCTTGACAGTTGTGTAGAAATAAGAATTTAGCATATAGAACTGTAAATGAATACAGGTGTGGTCTTAGACACTGGGTCTTTCACTTCTGCCCTCTAAGGCCCGTTCCACACTTGCGAGTGTGATGCAATGAACTCGCATCACACTCGCAACGCATGCTGCAGGGAACGCACGGCCCGAACGCTGCACCGCGGGAGTGAACTCAGCATGTCAGTTCACTCCCACGGGGCATCGTTCAGGCCGTGCGTTCCCGGCAGCATGCGTTTCGAGTGTGATGCAAGTTGATCGCATTACACTCGCAAGTGTGGAGCGGGCCTAACACCTTCACGCACCAATAGTGGCAGTTACGTGTTAGGTGAAGTGGTCAAACCCAATAGCAGAACCCAAACAACATTGGGGCATGTATACTGCCACATTGACACCTTAAAGCTGTACTAGAATAACCGCGTATTCACAATATACTAAAGTACTGTAGTATCAGGGTAAATTGTATAAATGACTAGACCACTGGAGTTCAAAAACTGGCATCCCCCCTAGGCACAGAAAGCATATATATATATATATAAATAAATAATATAATAATGTTAGAGAACCCCATATCCCGTATCCCTTTGCACCCTTTATTCCTCTCTTTGTAAGGTAGAAATGTTGCCATTAAAATGGTGGTGCTCACCAGGTTTCTTTGCCTTTTTGAGACTTTGCCAATTAGGGCTCCAGTGACAATTTTACAGACTATCCATTCTATGTTTTTTTTATTTCCTCTGGCCCTCCAAGGGACATCAAATTTCCAAATCAGCTTCTGTGGCAAAAGGTTTTCTAAGCTTGCTGGACATTACCCTAAACTACTATGTGGACCACCTTCATCATATAATCTCATGAGTCTCTCTTCTAGCTTTCAACTGTTGGACCGATTTTGAAATGGTTGCATCTGTTTCATCCAACTACTTTGACAGACTGATGCCAGGTTGAAGCAAACACCTTCACCATATATGGACCTTCTGTCCTCTAAATTTCTGGCTCCCATAGTCTTTACTAGGGGTATATGGTGAAGGTGTTTGCTTCAACCTGGCATCAGTCTGTCCTTACATCCTTCCTCTTCATCCTACACTTACCACAGAGTACCTTGTTCTGGTTTGTTATTTTTTTTTGAGGTCACTAAACCTACCACTTCTGATCTACTTATTAAGGTAGATCCGGTGGTAGGTGCATCTAGCCCTATTTAGGGCTAATCCTTTACTCCCCTCTATCTTTGCTAATCTTTAATCAGGGTATTATGCAAATTTTCCAAAGACGCTACTAGGGTGTGGAGTAGCCGGAGCAGAGGCTACACGGCGTGGTTACTCCACGCCCCAGTAGCGTCTGTGATCCTCCTACTCAGACATCTTCAGAGCGCAGCTACATGGAGCTACGCGCACTTATCTGCGAAGCCGGAGTTCTGTGCATGCACAGAACTCTGGCTTCATAGACAAGTGCGTGCAGCACCTCGTAGCCGTGCGCTGAAGATGTCTGGGTAGGAGGATCAAAGAGGCTCCTGGAGAGTGGAGTAGCCTCACCTTGTAGCATCTGCTCCAGCTACTCCACTCCCCAGTATCCTCTTTAGAAAATTTGCATATTAACCTGAATAAAGATTAAAAAAAGATAGAGGGAAGTAAAGGATTAGCCCTAAAAAAAGGCTATCCTTACATTCGTTAGATGCCTTATAGGTAGATCCGTAGTGATAGTTTTTCCTTAATGATGTGGTCTGCTCCACTTGCCACTGTTATACTATTGTACAGTACCAGCATAGTGCACATGATGAAACCCTCCTATACTTACCTGCAATAATGATTTTAAGTGCACAACATAAATGCTGCAGTCTTACTGTGTTGTGATTCTTATAGAAACAACCACCTTAAAAAAACTCACCCTATTTCAAACATGTTCTATAATGCAATTTAAAAAATAAAAACCTGCTAACTGCTAAGGCTGCACTCACTTGGATTCTGAAACACAACGCATAGGATTTGATTGCAGATGTCTTTCTCCTGAAATGCTAACAAGCTCCATAACATAACAAGCACCATGTGTTTTGCATTTTTTACACAAAAAACATTTGGAACATGTTCCCAATTACAGGAATTGCAGTAGAAATGCATCTGCAATCAGGCAAGCCCCTCCTTTGCAGCCTGAAGATTGACATGATATATCTACACAACTAGTTAAAATACAATCAGATGTGTCACCTACAAGAAAGTGCTGAAACTTGTTATTACCTTCTGAGAACTTGTAAAGGTCAGTTATGTCAAGTGGTCTATTTCCTCCTACTTCTTTAGTTAATAATTTCTGTCCAACATGAGTTTTGTCAATATACTGCACCTCTCTTGTTCCATCTTTCATCAGCTTGGAATACACAATGTCACTGTTTACCTGCAAAAGATAAAATTGGGAATATATCATCCCATAAATAAATGCTTTACTATTTACATGTGCTCATGTAGATCATGGTACATAGCACATCTTATATTTATGTATTCCATAGCTCTCATACTGTGACCTATGAGTAACCTTTTTGAGTATAGACAAAATCCTACAAAACACAGGGGGCTCATGAGAGTGAGGCAGGTATGGCATAAAAAATAAATTGTCCTCATTTCAAAATGTTACAGCCACAAACCTAATTGTCTTTTATTGAAAAGCAACACAAAGAGGGTCTAATTTTTTTTCTTTTATGTTTTGGGCTTTTTAAATTTATCTTAGGTTTGAGTTTGTTTGCCATAGGTTTGTGTGAATGTGTGAATTTACCCATATACATATATGTAACTCTACTAGGAAATATGTAAATACGTTTTACTCCATACTCTTACTCTTAAACTCTTACTCCTGTAGCCCTTTAAACAGGTGTGCACAGTATGCAGGGCATAATTTTAGCACAAATGATGACAGAATTATGGTGTGCCTGGTACAATAAAATGCTGCATTGCCTGGGACCTAACTTGAAGAGTTGCATTCAGACCTAGAATTCTTAGAGGACCTATGAGGTGTCACTTTTCCATTTGAAAAGGCCATTACTATAAACAATTTTATTTGGGATGTCAACTTTTGCTTTGGGGTCAAGCATCTTCACGTTACGGCTCAGGTAATTACATAACACAGGTCCTCAAAGAACATCAAAAGAGAAATCTAGTGTCATGCTCATTTGGTTCATTTTATGGCATGTTGTGGATATCAAATATTCCCCAGGGTTTCCTGGAATTTTTACTATATCAATTATAGTTCTATGCACTACTTTTTTTGGGTGTGGAAGCAAAGATATAACAGGATAAGAGTAAATTATTATGTTGGTAGCCCAACAAGTCTTTTTGTAATAAAATGAAATGCTGCTATTTCATTCACAACATTTTATAAGCCATTCTGGAAAACATAAGGCCAACATGAAATCTTACCTCGGCAAATAGGAAGGGTGTGTCATATGGGAAGCAAACATGACCATGCTTAATAGCCTGGACAGAGGCAGGGCCACATCTATACATCCCTGGAATGGCAATTAATGTTAAATGTTAGTGGACTTTATCTAATGTCACAAGTGTCACAGTGTCTCATTCATTTTTAATAGCTGCTATAATGTAAAAGTTTCTTTAATGCAAGGGAGGATAGTGAGAGTGGGACTCCCTTTTATGAAGATTTTCTTAAAGGAAATCTACCATCACAATTAAGTATGATAATTCAGGGACACTCATAGATTTAGGCACTGTGACTGTGAAAATCTTATATTTGTTATTGATGGCTTCGATAAATTATGTTAATGAGAAGGGCTCTGCGGGGGGTTGAGGTGGGGTTATCAGAGTCCTTCTATGCTGCTGATTCACAAGATGTTACAGTGTGCAAGGAGCTCATCTCCCTCCAACTGTGAACTGAAACTTCCTCTGCTGCACTCTGGAAGAATGATGAGAAGTGCTGAGGGAGCAGGGGGATGAATGAGACAGTGAAACAGCTTGTGAAGCTACAGCACAAAGGAGCTCTTGTATCACCCCACAGATCCCTTCTGGCTCATTAGCATAATTCTAAAAGTTGATTGAAGAAGGCGATTGATAACAAATATAAGAAGATCAAGTCACAGTGCCTGGATCAATGAGTAGGTGTCCATTGTTTATCATGCTTTATTTTGATGGCAGATTCTTTTTGAAGGATATACAGACACTTCTTCTCTTTTCCAAAATATATGGTCTATTTAAAATTAAAAAGCTGAGGTGATTTCTTGGCCCACCTTTATTGCTTAGCTGTCTCCTTAAAATAACATTTCAACAATGTAACGCCTAGCTGTTTTTGCAGGTGCACATTGACAGTATTGGGGTAATGCAGTCAGTGAGATAACTGAGGTATTTGGAGAATGCAGAGGCATTGGAACATGTACACCTTAGAGAGCTACAGATAGAAGCTATAGTCTGTTATTCTCACAGTAACCAAAGTGTATAACTTCTCATTTTTATCACTCCCACTTTTAAAGTTCTCCCTACTCCCCTCCCTTGCAAAAATTCCGCGCATTATAGTCTTCCCATGTCATAATAAAAACCAAATTGTGGAGAAGTTTATGGTATGAAATGTTGTCTTGTTGAAAACCAAAACTGTGTGTATGTGAGTCTAAGAAAGAAGAACCTGCAAGCTTCTTTTGGCTAATGCATGTCATATGATGTATTATGATATGGAGAAAGGTATTTGATGTAGTGCCATATCAGCAAATGTGTTAAAACTCTAGGGTCTAGAAAAATCTGCCCAAACCTCTTGTTACGTGTCATTTAGATTTAGTTTTAGATTTGTGTAGTAGTATAGTTTGTCTATACATATACAACCGTCACAGGCAACCACTATTTATTGCTGTACAATAAAATGAAGATTCTCTTCTTGACACATATTAATAGCATACATTATTGTGTACATCAATTAACATAATACATAAGTCATTTAACTATGAAGTTTTAAAGAACATTATCACCAATTTAATCAAATTCACAATAAGTTGTCATACTACAACAAGAGTATAATAAGAATAAGACTGAAGGGCAGGTTGCATTGTTTAATAAAAGTTTCATTAAATATTCCTTGCTTAAACTAAACATATAAAATCATTATTTACATTTCAGAAGTGAATATAGCAGATGATTTTTCTCACATATTATTGAAGCATAACGAAACTTTTGAAGCACATTTTCAGAAATGAATAGTGCAGGTCATAATAGTAAACCTTGTAATATAATTAAAGGAAACCTACCACTTCTGATGGTAGGTATTAGATGTAAACACCGGGCACCAGCTCAGGGTGAGCTGGTGCCGGAGCTTACCTTAACTAGTGTTTTAAACCGCTATATCGCGGTTTAAACACATTTTGATTTACAGCCCTGAGGTAGCGGGGCGCGCAGCGCGGTGTTTACATCTGATACCTACCATCAGAAGTGGTAGGTTTCCTTTAATTGAGGAAAAAAAATAGTTTCATGTTTTGATCCTTTCTTTTCTTGCATTGGGCAGTGTTTTTGAAAGCCTTGTCAAGTCCCTAAACAGGAGATAGATAAGGAGAGGGGGCTAAAGATGAACTTCTTTAATACCTAGAGCATATTAGTCAGAATTCTGCTCTAATCAGGAGATTAACCTATCCGGGGAATCTCTTAGAGTTTAGTCCTTTTCAGTTTCCTCATCTATCATCAGTTAGTTTTAGTACAGGAGGGAAAGCTGATTAAAAAAATGCAAAAAGCAGGAAAAAAAGGCAAGGAAAGGACCAGCAAAAATGTTTCTTTAATAAATTATATTACAAAGTTTACTGTTTTCATTTGTACTGCTGATTTATGTAATTTTCTTACTTTTTTTCTCCTTTTCTTCTTGCACTTAGAGCAGTGTATATAAGCAAAATCATACTCACACAGATAGCTAAGGAGAAGTTCTTGAATTTTGTAGGAAATATGCAAATAAGTTTTCCTAGATTCAACAAGGAAAACCACACCTCTTTTGCTACATTGTAAAGCAGCCCCCTTACCATGAAGCATGACTTACAGGAAGCCTAATGACATGTTGTGGGATTAATGCCAAACAAGTATATCTATTCAAGAAGGAACAGATTCTTAACTGTAGACGGCACTGTTTTGATGTGGTTGCGTCTCGTCAGTACAATGTAGGGAATTGGTTTACCTAGGTAATTTTCTAGTGACCTAACAGTGGCGGCCGCCACGTTGCCTGTATAGACACAGTTCAGTTGCTATTTCTGCTGCTCAATGTGCTCTTTTATGTCCTCTGGTTCGTACACACAAACTGACACTTGCTCCTCGCAGTCAGTTCCAGGGACCTAAGGCATATGTCCTGATATTTGATGAGTCATTGTGCACCAAGCAAACCAATCTAGGCCAACAAGTGCACACCTTTGTTTGACACCAGCTTCAGTTCCTAAGTCCATTTCTGGTGAGTGTGACTGCATTCTACTCCGTTAAAGACCCTGTTCTTACAGGACTCTGATCCTTGTCTACCTGTCCTGACTTCTGGCTTGTACCTTGGACTGTCTTAGACCTTCTCTGTTTGCTGCCTGCCCCTGCCCTTTGCCTTGTCATTTAAATTTTGCTGCATTATCATCTGCCCTGAAATTAGGACTGTGTGTATCTAGCTTGTTCCCTGGTGCTGTCACCGCTGTCCTTTAAACCGAGGGCCAGCTGCAGTCCACAATGGGACCATCACATGAGGTAGCAGCCTTTCAATCCCTGATAATATTCTAAGTAGTGGTCCAAGATCAAACTGGTTAGATAGAACAGTTGGTCACTATTTGTTGTTGTTTGTTATATTCACAAAGTTGAACGTAGACAAATCAGGTGAAATATTATCTAGGCAATTAGGGAGTTGAGTTTAAGTCTCTCCATCTTATCCATTTCATGTGCAGAAAATGCTTTCTGCAGGGGTAAATAGAAGGGAAGAATAGAAAACGGAAGATATGACAAAAATGTAACAAAGTTTACATTTCTCATCTTACTATTGATTTCTGAAATAAAGAAAAAAAATTTTGGTTATGTTTTTTGCTTCCCAGTTACTTCTAACATTGCCTTCCATTATAAAGTCAAGTAAAATGTGAAAAAGAGAAATAATACATTGAGAGACCAAAGAGGTAGATGCCTTCAGAGTAAGTTTCAGTATGAGGATGTTTGTTATAAAATAATGTGATAAAATGGAAGATGTTTCATTTCTAAATAGTGTACATATGTTAATATCACACATATTAATAACAAAACATGTTTCTGGTTGTCATTGAAAAGTGATACTCACCATCACTGGCCTCCTGTGGTGTTGCATCTACTGCCTGCCATCCTCCAAACCCAACTGGAAGATCTGGTCGGGTCATCCAGGCCTCATTCCAGCAATGATAATTCCTTAATCAAACAAACAAATGCAATTCATTGTAATTTTATCAGTGGTGGTAGTATCATATATAAATGTTTTTTTAATATTGTTATTAACATCATCATTATCATTATTAATATAATTACAAGTAAAAAACTAATTGTGATATTTCCTTTAACTTGGCTTTTCTTGAGAACTATTTCCATCTAAAATAAATGCCATAAACTGCCATTCTACTGGAACATTTGGCCAAGGCACAGGAAGGATCTATTCTCCTGTTCACACTTAAGGATGTTTCTGTCAATCAAATTAGTGCCACAACCAATGGCCTTATTAAGCCAATAATTACCCCAGATCATCACTAGTTAGCAATGCTCAATTGTAATGGGTTCACTGTTTTCTGGATGTAAAATGTGGAGTATCAGGACTCCACTTTATCAGAGCTGCTGCAATAAAGCATAAATCTGGAGTCCGGTTTTCCAGTGTAATAAAGCCCACATATTGTTCTTTCTTACATTCATTTGCATTATTCTGCTCCTCCTTTCAACAATATGGAAACCCACATCTGAACTGTTCACTGCAGTTCATTGGGGCTGTATACATGTCTATGCAGTGAGCACCCCTAGTGGTAGCTGCTCGGAGATGGAATATTACATTTCAACTGGATGCTATGTCAAAGTAGACAGGGGATTTGGAGCTCTGTGTTAGGAAAAGCTCCCACTGCTGTGAAAAATTAGTGATTTTTATAGATAATAGAACAATTAGTTATACATGCACTTTTCAGCCCCATATCCCCACCACAAAACCATATAAAAAAATAAATATTAAAATGTGCATAGTGCATGCCAGATGGTATATGAAATAACAGAGGATTCACAAAAAAAAAAGGGCAGTACAAAGGTTATGAAAGGTGTGGCATTCATTTGTCTTATGTCTTAAGTTCCCAAGACATCTTCATTTGTAATACAATAAATGTATGCAACATTCCATTACAGGTTCTGGTTAATTTTGCTTTTTAAACGATCAGCATCCTGTGTGAAGAAACCGATTTCATTCAAGTAGCCACTTGCGCATTCCTGATCTATAAAATCTTACCAGAAATAAAATGACAGTAAAAAAGAAAGGAATAGTTAAACTCTGACCATTTCATTAATAATGCCCAAAAACAGAAACTGAAAGAAGCCGAAAGGATCTAAAGCTTGTCTAACAAGCCATTTCAAAGCAAGAATAAAATCTCGGATCAAGGAAAACTTGTCAATGGAGAAATATAATGAGGCACAAGCATACGTAAAGAATTATTCAAGGAAACCATCTACAAATCTTGCATTTTTTAAGCAGTGCAAGAACACTGCTTTACTTGGAAATAACTCTTCAGAATGCATGAGAAAGAATATTATAAGATGTTACCCATTGAGAGATAGAGTCAGGTTTAATTTATGTAAGTGGCATGTATTTTGCATCTTCCACAATGTTGTGGAGATTATATATGAATAAAGGAAAGAAAACAAGTCATACTGTACACTATAGAATTGATAAAAAAGGCTTAAATTGGTATTGCTGTTTCAGACTTTTCTGACATATTCAAGGGATCCTTGGAATCTGCCACCAGTCCTGCATGCAGAATGACTAACCATCTTTTAAGTGAATGAAGAGAGTAGGATCAGTTTACCCCTTTAAGGCTCTGTTTCCATAACCTCTGTTAGCAGTCCTTGCAAATTTGATGATGAGATCAGTGCTACATGTTGTGCTATATTTTAAGTCAAGATGATAGCCGCCACAAAAGGACCCAACTGATCTCATTTTAAGGCAGTGTTTTTATACAACAACTCTAAATCAAAGGTCTCATGCACACAAATGCGTGAAAACAGCAGTATACAGTCATGGCCAAAAGTTTTGAGAATTACACAAATATTATATTTTCACATGATCTGTTGCCCTCTGGTTTTTATGTGTGTTTGTCAGATGTTTTTATCACATACAGAAATACAAGTGCAATAATTAGAGTTGCAGCAAGCAAGTCAGCATTTGCAGTGTTGACCCTTCTTCTTCAGGACCTCTGCAATTTTCCCTGGCATGCTCTCAATCAACTTCTGGACCAAATCCTGACTGATAGCAGACCATTCTTGCACAATCAATGCTTGCATTTTGTCACAATTTGTTGGTTTTTGTTTGTCCACCCGTCTCTAGATGATTGACCACAAGTTCTCAATGGGATTAAGATTTGGGGAGTTTCCAGGCCATGGACCCAAAATCTCTATGTTGTGTTCCCTGAGCCATTTAGTTATTACCTTTGCTTTATGGCAAGGTGCTCCATCATGCTGGAAAAGGCATTATTGATCACCAAACTGCTCTTGGACGGTTGGGAGAAGTTGGTCTTGGAGGACATTCTGGTACCATTCTTTATTCATGGATGTGTTTTTAGGCAAGACTGTGAGAGAGCCGATTCCCTTGGCTGAGAAGCAACCCCACACATGAATGATTGCAGGATTCTTTACAGTTGGCATGAGACAAGATTGGTGGTATCGCTCACCTTGTCTTCTCCCCGAACAAGCTGCTTTCCAGATGTTCCAAACAATCGGAAACGGGATTCATCAGAGAAAATGACTTTACCCCAGTCCTCAGCGGTCCACTCCCTGTGCCTTTTGCAGAATATCAGTCTGTCCCTGATGTTTTTTCTGGAGAGAATTGGCTTCTTTGCTGCCCTCATTGACACCAGGCTTTGCTCCAAGAGTCTTCGCCTCACAGTGCATGCAGGTGCACTCACACCTGCCTGCTGCCATTCCTGAGCAAGCTCTGCACTGCTGGTAGCCCAATCCCAAAGCTGAAACACTTTTAAGAGATGGTCCTGGCACTTGCTGATCCTTCTGGGGCACCCTGGAGCCTTTTTGGCAACAATGGAACCTCTCACTTTGAATTCATTGATGATGCGATAGATTGTTGACTCAGGTGCAATCTTTCTAACTGCGATACTCTTCCCTGTTAGGCCAGTTTTGTGCAGTGCAATGATGACTGCAAGTGTTTCTTTAGAGATTACCATGGTTAACAGAAGAGAACCAATGATGCCAAGCACCAGCCTCCTTTTAAAGTGTCCAGTGGTGTAATTCTTACTTAATCATGACAGATTGATCTCCAGCCCTGTCCTCATCAACACCCACACCTGTGTTAATGGAGCAATCACTGAAATGATGTTAGCTGCTCCTTTTAAGGCAGGCCTTCAACGAAGTTGAAATGTGTTTTACGGGAAAAAATGCTGCCGTATATATATGTAGTATCCAGTGGGAGGTGCATTCTGTCATATGCCATCCATTATTTGCTATCCCACTGTATATATACAGAACAGAAAAAAACTGTTGTGTGCATGAGATCTAAAGTAAATAATTTACTCCCAAGTACTCACTGTAACTTTTTTCATGATTTTAGTAGAAGTAATCTTTTTCAAGATTATTAGTAGAAGTACAAAAACAATAACTAACAAATTCTCCATTCACCTAAAACTGGCTACTTAAAATGAAGACCAGGCTTGGTCACCCGGGATCTGCTGTGTGGACTTACGTTTCATTTTTGCACTTGCTGCAGTGTATGCCTATAACCCAGAACACATCTGTTCTACTACATAATCTCTTTAACATCAATAAAGATAGATAGTTAAAATTGTGGGAAACAACTTATTGCCTAGGTGCTATTTTGCTCTAAAATGGGCCTCAAATCTTAATTTAAGATATCAAGTTCAAGTAGATTAGAAATCAAGTTAGTCCAACAAAAATGAGACCTGAGATTATAAAGCGAATTGTATATCAGTTCTTAACAGATCTACCCTTCCTGAAATCCAGAATCCTAACTTCAACAATTTGAAAAATGAAGCATTTGAAAGTTTTTGGTTTCATTTATATGCTCACACCACTCATTTCGATTTTGAGAAATGTTTAGAAAGTTTTATGAAATTAGATATTTTCAAAACAATATAACAAACAAGTCACTCCAATAAAGGAGTAGCATCTCACATTTAAAGATGCCTTAAATTTACAAATTTTTTAATTAAGATTTGAGGTGTAAACTTTTGTGTCCCAGGATATATTTAGAAATAAATTATCTGACCACAAAGAATAATTTATAAAACTAATTGAGAAAAATCCCATAAATATTAGGTCCACACCTACCAGATACTGTCCTTTGTCTGCACAGTGTTTGTTTTACCATCTTCGTCCAGATAGATATTGGTTTGTAGATTGGCATCCTTGTCGTGGGCGGAAAAATAATTGGTAACGAGTCGTGCAGGAATTCCAAGACATCGCAGGACTGCAAGAGGAGGGTAAAGATTTGTGACTAATAAATGACATATTCAGAGATGTCACATTACCCTGCTCACACATCTTGCAGGTAGATAATGGGAATAATGGAAAAGCTTATTCTACTTGTATTCATAATATTAGAGCTAAGTTCTATAATAGATGTAAAATCCAGTGTGAGAATAGAGAGGACTGCCTGAGACATAACTGAAGTATTTATATCTGGTAAATGGTGGAATAGCACAATAACAAAAGGAAAAACAACAACCTAAAACTGAACGGTAGAGAAAATATGAAATCTATACAAAATTCTGTGTAAAATTTTAACTGTTATTTCCATTGATCAAAGTAGTCACCATGTTATACTAAATGCTGTACCTCCTACAGTGGAATTCTCTAGATAACCACTTCAATAAAAAGTGTGCCGTACTTTGTTTCTACATGAGCATCGGTGGCGTTGCATGGGCCCCGGATCTTTTGATCGAAACCCTGGACGTCTCCAGGCAGGTTTACATTCTCTGCCGAGACTTGCCTCCTGCTGCTTGTTGGCCCGTAACTTTACATGGCCACTCAACTTTCCTGAAATTTCCTCAGCTCAGAACACAGGTCCCATTCCAAGCTCCTGGGCCTCATGGACTCTCCTGATAATCAGCATTAGGAGCGGGTGCAGGGCCCTTCATTCATACAGGAAAGTTACCATTATGGAGACTTCCTGCAGACTTGGCGGCAAATGAACTGAAAAATTTGCTCTGCTCTCTTCAGTGGATGTAATAGGTAGATAATTCTCCTGTGTTTATGATAAAACTCCTGTGCATATGATAAAACTGGTGTATTTGGTGCAAACACATTTGAGGGGAGAGGACTTTAATAAAAAATTTGAGACATAAATTTTGGGACCCATGCCCCATGATCCGAGCAATGCCCCTGATAAGCATAATACATTGTAATACATTTCTCTAGTCAGAGAGCTGCGTTAAATAAATAGCTATCAATCAACTACTAGATTCGAGTATGCAATAAAAAAAGGGATATCCAGGCCAAGATATAGATGTGTATGTCATCAGCATAGGAGTGGTATTAAAAGGCCAGTGGTGTAAATGATAAAGATTGGGGTCCAAGAACAGAGCCTTTAGGATATCAACAGCAAGTGGGAGAGGTGGTATGAGAGTTAATGTCTGGTTGGAGACGTATTAAGAGATCCAAGATAGAGCCAGATCAGTGATACCAAGGGAACACAGCAACTGCAGCAGGAAACAATGGTCAACAGTATCAAAGGCAGAGGGTAGATCAAGAAGAGGAGAACAGAGTAGCGTGTGTTTGGCCTGTGTTTGGCTAGGGCCAACGCCCATCAATGACAGAGGGACCCACTGCGCTCACACTACACACAGCCCCTCGCCTGCCCTAGGGGGACTGTTTGTACTAACAATACCATTCCATGTCATGGGGACTGTATATATTTAATTCATAGGGGCTTTTTATACAAAAAACTATAAGTGGCTGTAGTTTCTGTGTTTTAATGCTACTGTGTTTTCAATGCCACACTAGTTCACTGCAAAGGGGCGCACTGGGGCCTACAGAAACCTGGTCATTTAGGTCATTAGAGACTTTGGTCAGGACAGTCTTAGTGGAGTGATTGGATAAACCAACAGATAAATGGATGCCCTAATGATAGATATAAATCCACATGGCTTTCTTAGCTGCAGATTAGAGATTTGGGCAATTTGGGTGCCTAAGTTAGTCATACTTGGAATGATAGAGTATTGAATGGTGAATGCATTTTTTATTTTCTGAAAATTGTATTATTTGTGTGTTCATTCAATAAAATGTTTTAACTATTCTAAAAAAAATTGAGTGGCATGGGCCAAGGATTAGTATCTGTGTGAGTATCAGAGAAATATTACATAAAAATGAATTTAGTTTAAATGGTAAACCTTATAAATATTCAATTTATCTGGGAACCTTATTATGGTGTCACAGAGGGCAGTGAACAGAATGGTAAATAAATTTGTATCAACTTTATAATGCTGTTATTATACATTACTGTTATTACATAGCTCCCTCTGCTGGTGTCAGTTCTAGGAGATACTTCAAAAACTAAAGTCTGAAAACTGATTTAAAAAAACCCTTTTTTTATAGCTGTGTATTCCTTTGCCAGTTCTCCTGGCATTGGTGAAGAGAGAATAAAAAACTACAGAGAGCAGACTGATCTCTGCTGAACAAAATCTTTACTCACAAAAGCCTTTTCATTTCCATTTTTCAGTTATCCTTGAAAGTCAAAATTGAAATGTAGATATGAACATAAAATGGCAATTATTTGACCATTAAAAATGGTGGATGAGAACGGTATCTTGTATATAACATGGGGAAAGGGAAGTCTATGAAGGGTGGTGTCCAACGCAGCTGCTTCTTAAAACCAAGTCAATATTTTCAAATGGTAAGGGGTGCATTTTGCATAGGTATCTGATTTGAATTCCATGAAAAATCCATGTTAATCCATATTAATATATTCACAAAGATGAGTCACTGACAAATATATGGCAAGATTAACATATAAGGAGATGACAGAGATCTGTGCTAATCTCTAAGTCATTGCAAATTACCCATCTGTCCTGGTACAGATATCAAATTGCTTGGCAAATTTTGGCACACAGCTACTGTGTTGGACCTGCCAAAAAGTTGATATGACAAAACTTTGACAGATAAAGCAACAACAATAGCCAAGGAATCCTTCAACAACTGCCCATTTTGTAGCAGCTGATGTCTACAACAGGAAACTGGAAGATTGAGGGGTCGAAACACAATCACACTGATACTGGCTTCTCACAAATCACACCTATTCAAGATCTAGTTTCTGCATCATCTCACTAAGATCATCCCCATGGAGGGCATGCCAAGTCCAGGATCCATTCACACCAAATCCAGAGTGTAAGGCACATGCAAGTGATGTTAAGGTGAAGTTAATTAGCTTGATAAGTTGAAACAATATAGATAACAATGAGTATATTTTGCAGGCCATCATTGGATTTGGTTTGTAATCAAATGTACACAAGATTTTAATGAGCTGTTTTCATTTTTTTGGACCACCCTCTAGATAAAGTGATTAGAATTTGAGAGTCAAAGCTCATCCCAAGGACAACGACTTCACATATCTCCATCTTAAATCCCATTAACTATTGTGTGTCAAACTATGTAGTGATATACATTTATATTCCAACTACTATCCTTCTATGCGTTGAAATAAACTCAATTGCAGGGTTTTTTTTTTCTCATGATTGGAATGAAATATGTTGCATGATTAGTAATCTTATAAAACTTTCCATTTCTTATGTTTTTCTGTTTACGCAGAAGGACAACTATGTCATGCGATAACCCAAACACACATGAAGCTAATAATTCTTTTGCAGGGTCAGCAGTCAGGCATAGCAGCATATTTATTGGAAAGATAGCGAGATGACATGAAGAGCGAGTAGGCGGTAATGTCATTCAATTTATTGAGTATTGTTTACTTATGTTGCTCTTACAGCATGAAATGTACTGTGGGGTCACTAAGTAGCCATTGCATTATAATGTGCCTAGTCTGTTGACAGTTCCTAGTCAGCCGCACCAACCTCCCAGCAGGTTACAAATGAGAATGAAGACTTTCATGCAGCTAATAATAAGATCTCCTGGGAAACAGGTTCATGTTGCATAAGAAAAGAATTGGAGCTCATTTACTGTACTTTTACTGGAATGATGATAATTTAGCCATGCTGTTGTGTCTATGTAAAAGACATTTTAGCATTTTTAGGTAGTATTGCAGAATTTCTCCTAAGTTTTCAATCATTTTGTCTTTAAAAGGACCTGCAATTATTTTCATTTTAGTATATTTTAGTATATTTCATACTCTGTTTAATAGTTTCTTTCTTTAATAATGATCCTAGAAAGTTATGAATGACTTAACTGGGTGTTACGATTTTGATAAATAAAAATTAAATACATTTTGAAGAATAGTATCTGTGTGAAGGTTGCAGTATCTAACCTTTACATAATGCAGCCAATTTGGAAGGGAAAAAAATACTTTATAAAATAATTTTGTCTGGGTATATGATATGAGCATATGAGTATATAATATAACACATGCTTTCCCCGGTCCTAGTCAGATTGACTTGCGAAGAGATAAAATTTGATCAAAGAAGCAAATTTTATAAAATGATTGATGTCAGCATCTAACTAGATAGCATGGCATGGACTTCATAAAATAAGGCAAACATATTCATTTCACCTGCTCAGCAGGGGATCTGTCTTTAATGGGAACCGGTCATCAGGCACCCTTTTTGGGTCTCCTCCACGTTCCCACAGACAATATATAGCTTATCCCCTAACTGTTTTTATAAAACTTTTGGCATTAGTGGTTAAAACAATAACTTATATTTAAGTTTACCTGTCTCCCTGCTAGCTTGCATCCTGTGTCCCTGGGGAGTGTTCAGCATGGAGAAGCTCCCTCCTTCCCTTCTTTGCAAAATGCTCATCTGGGAGTTTGAAAAAGAACCCTCCTCCTTTCAGTCACTTCTTGCCCTCTACTCTGTTTTTTGCACTTGCAGATACAGTTTTGTTGTGCTGGCATGAGGTGTCTGGGAGCAGGAGGGATTTTTTTAAAACTAACAGATTTTACAAAGGAGGAAGGGGAACTCTGCGTCCGTGCTGAACACTTCCCAGGGACACAAGCTACCTGGGAGTCAGAAGTATTTTTAAAGCAATGAGAAAAAATCATTTTTTTTATTATGATGTCAAATTCTCCAGTTTTTGGTTTATAGAAGATGACTTCTGACAATTATTGGAAAAACCTGAGCCCAAGACTTTCAGCCCCTAAATCAGCATGATATAGCAGTATATCATAGTATTGTTAAAGATGTATTGAGAGGACTCACCGGTTGAGCTTTTTTTCATACAGGGCAGTTGTCTACTTTATTATACAGCAGACACCTGCGTCAACTACTGCAATGGGTTTACCTGTTATGTTACCTTTACAGTGCATGGGCACCGCTATGTTTAGGCCAAACAGCAGCCCTGTGACATCATCTGGGGTGTTGCCAGTTCTCTGACAGTTAAAAGCATCTCAGAGGCTCCCTCTCTACACTCTCTACTTCAGCAATAGAAAAGCAATATATCTTCATAATACTGTATCATATTGGTGGTGCAATAGATTGTATTAGCAAGTATATCCCCAAGGGTTAAACACCCTAAGAGATCTGAAAAATTTGTTAAAAAATAAACTTAAAAAGGAGTTAAAATTCTCTAAAAATTATATACTGTATACAATAACATATTAGGTATATCCAACTCCCAAAATGCCTGATGTATAAAACCAAACCAAAGCGCAAAAGGACAACAATGTTTTGAACTTCAGAATTTCAGGTTTCATATCTCACCATCCACTACAGCTTTGAAGGTAAGACTACCATTATTTTATAGAAAATAATCTTTTGCCATCTCATCCATAAATGTGATTTGCAAATGAGTAGTGAATGCTTAATTATGTAGATGTTTGTCATGTAATTAAATTGTTGCTCCTTTGAAAATTGTGGTGGAATAATCTTTTTATTTTTGTGTATTACAAGTTACAACGTTTTCTCACATTCCCTTATAGCTTATTGTGTTATTAAGTTTATTCTCAAGTAAAAGGTCACTGGTTCAAATTGACCAGCAGCCATGTAGAAAATTTCCAAAGAAAAGAGTAACAATAATCAAACAACCCATTGATAACTGTCTCTGAGACAAGAAAATTATCAAACTGCAACATGTAATCGCTACGACAGTACTAAGAATATTCCCATGACGTGGATGTCCACGCAAAATATTGGAGACAACAAGTCAGCTCATCATAATCTCTGTCAGTTATGCTGCAACAAACACACCAATGGAGGTAGCACATATGATTTGTAATGCTGAGACCACAGATGTCCATGTAAGCACCTGAAGCATGCATTACACAAGTCTGGAATGGTGACCCGAAGAAAGGTGAAGAAGCCTCGACTTTAATCTCATCATGAAAAGCATTGACTTAAATTTTCAAAATAGTATACAAAGTGGTTAGTAGAAGATTGGAAATGGTTATTTGGAGACATATATCTATAAACTGGGCTCTAAGGGGGGCAAATGAGTCTGGAAGAATCAAGGGAAAAGAGGGATAAAGGGGGATAAATTGTCAAGTTCAGTTCAGGAAACCTGTTAAACATTGGAAACATGTAGAAGAGACCAGATATTAGTGGAGACATATCTGAACCTTAAAGAATTCCCAGAAGGTTTTAGGCAGTGTTGAATGCCATAGGTGGATTTACAAAATACTAAAAAAGCTATCTGATATATTTTTAAAAAATCTGCATACTGGATTCTGTTGAGATATTCAATGAACTATACAATATTATACTTACAAGTGTTAAATACACCAGCAAACACCCAGCATTGTCCATATTTTACCGGCAACTTTGAACTATAGTATTCCAACAAAATTTCTACACTTCCAGTCCAAGCAGAAGGTGATACCCCATAAGCATAGTCATTATTCCAGCTTCCTGCAAGCACGCCGTCATCATCTCTGCCATTTATCTATAAAATAGAAGAAAAGCAGTATATATTTAGCTGCAATGTGGAAATAAAATGGTAGTCTAATGTTGAATTTACCATAAAGTGGTAAGAAGTAACCACAAAAATAATCTTAGGACTCTGTGTTGCTGCATGGACCTCCAACTATAATGTGCAAGACATTTAACAGCAAATGCCTTATAGCGCAGCCATAGGGGATATTACACTGAATTCACTGAAATAAATGTCAATTAATGCAATATTTAGATTTTCTTGTTCTGCCAGAGACCAGGATGCTTCTGTTATGTGCAAAGTAAAAAGTCCCCTCTGTTAACTGATAGCGTCTTGATTTGGCATTTAATAATGGGTTTTACCTTTTTTATTACAATACCTTTTTCTTTTGTTCTCTTCCCTCCGCATCGGGCCGGCTTTCATGCAACAGAAATTGGGGGGCGGGCCGTTGGACGATCCGACTGATTCGGATGCGCAAGATTTAACTTTAAAATTGTGTCGTCATCCATGCACTTACATGCACCGGGAAGAAGATGGTGAACTGTGGCGGACCTGAGCGGGGAAACGTTACATACAGGATATCAGGGCACAATCGTAGTTCATTCTCGTCGGACACTCCAGATCGGGGAACGCGCAGGACTGGGTAAGTAAATGTGCCCCAATTTCTGTAGTATTTCTCTTAAATAATTTTAAACCAATTCAAATCTATCTACCATGCCTCACACTGGCAGTCTGAGAGGCAGGAAGGGGTTAAAAGCCAATGATAGGCCCTTTACTTGTCTCCAGCTGATTAGTAACCTGATATATTCCTACCAGAACTCATCATTTCCCAGTTTCCTGACTGTGAGTTTGAAGGCTGCAGGATCGATCTCTGTTTAGACTGGCTGTTATTGACAAATTATTGGACCTCTGATTTGGACTTTGACATAATCTTCTGGTTGTGACTGTTGGAGTGTACTTGGATTATCTCTTGGTACTTGGTACTGATCTTGGCTTGTTGACTCCGCCGGAGTTCACCTTCTTCTTCCTGGTGTATGTAAGTGCAATGTCTTGCAACACAATTTGAAAGTTAAATCCTGTTCTCAGCCTGAATCAGTCTGATCGACCAACGGCCCGCCCCCGATCTCTGTTGCATGGAAACCAGCGCAGCTGTGCCAAAATCCGATCGCGTGCAACACAATCCCAGTGCAGACCCATGTTAAATACCTGTCAAAGCTGCGCAAATCCTGAAAAAGGTCCACGAAAAGTGCGATCAGCGACCCTTAGTAAATAAGCCCCTTTGTTCTTCTTTCAAGAGCATTTCATATTACTTAGCATTAGATAAATCGTTCAAGTGTTTATTTGTTGTAAGACATTGAAATATTTTGCAAGCATGGTGTAATGTTTATCTTTATGTGTATGCACTGTTTCTGTCACCATATTTTACTATCATGGTTACAATAATGTTTTTATATTTTGGTTACATGTTATGTTAAAAAAAAGGCAATAAAAATATTGGAACATTTACACTTTCATTTGTCTTGATCTAGACAAGGTTTAGTGCAGTGGTTCTTAACCTTGTTTGAGGTACCAAACCCACCAGTTTCATATACCCTTTTTTAGCGATAAATCTAATTTTTGTGTGTCTTGTCCTCCATGGCAGAGGCTCTGCCGAACCCCTGAGACGATAGAACACCGGTTAAGAACCACTGGTTTAGTGACTCTTTTGTTCCTGTACCTTTTTTTTAGTAGTTTCATTTCATTTCTATTAAGGTTGGCCTCAAACTGACATTTTAGCACATGAAAATAATTTATTCTGTCTGTGATTAAATTGTACAAATGATCAGTTACTGATGTATACATGTAATATTAAAATGTACAGTTATCCAAGCCATAAATTTCTCTATGAGAGTCAGTCTCCCCAATTGATTTAATAATTTTACATTCTCTGTCACTATTATAGTCTACCATTTTGCATATGTTTGAAACAATGTTAAGATGCTATCTTCAATTAGGTCTTAAGTCAAGTTTTATGGCTTCCCAAGAGCTTTGCTGTATTTTTGATGCCACGGGCAATTATACTTTATTATTATTCAGTCAATGACTATAATTAACTTATTGCTGAGCATCAGATATTGGTCTGCCACCATCCATCACACTAAAGCATAATAATACACTTCTTATAAAAAAAAAGACATCCTCAATAATTTTTCATTGGTCAACATAAGATATAAGAGAAAATGTTGTTGTATGTTACTATTTTACATAGAAGTTTCTTCATAATCTAAGTTGAATTTGGCTTGGACATAAATTGGGCTCCATGAGAGGGGGAGTTGGGTAGGTGTTGTCAAAGCTGACACATTACTCAGTCCCAACCCTTACCTGAGGTAGCGGAGCACAGGAACAGGGAAGTATGTTCTTTTAAATTTATTGGCTACTAGTGGCAGCACTGATTCTGGAGGCAGAACTGTGACTACTTGAAGGCACCACTGGCTACTGGGGCAAGGCGGCAGCACTGTGACTACTTTGGGGCAACATTGGCTACTGGGACAAGGGAGCAGTTCTGTGACTACTTGGGGGGCAGCACTGGCTACTGGGGCATGGGGCAGTACTGTGAGTACATGGGGGCAGCACTGGCTACTGGGGCATGGGGGCAGCACTAGCTACCGGGGCAAGGAATCAGCACTGTGAATACTTGGGGGCAGCACTGGCTACTGTAGCATGGGGGCAGTACCGTAACTACTTGGGGCCAGCACTGTGACTATTTGGAGTCAGCACTGACTACTGGGAGCAGCCCTGCGACTACTTGGGGGCAGTACTAGGCACAGGGGAAGGTGCTGTGACAGTTGACACTGTAGGGGCATAACTGTGATCTCTAGGGTAACAACAGTACACTACACATTTGTCATAAGAAGGTGGAGGAGATGATGATAAAATAGAGGGCACTCTATATGTTAGTGGGTCAGTAACTTAGGGATAGTGGTGACTTAGGTTCTCAGTGGTTACACTATATTTTAGTTACAGTTAGCAACGCAATTTATGCACAGAAGGGAGGAGTGTCTCTTGATTGCATTGTCCACAATGCAAAACACGTGGTGCACGTGGTGTTTCAGTGTAATCGCAGATGCGATAGGGAGAAGGTTCTCCCCTGCGTGCTGGAATTGCCTTCCTAAATGCAATTCAAGTGCAAGTTCAAGTGTGAACGCAGCCAATAGCCGCATTCTAATGATGTGTTTACAATTCAAATACATTGGGCAAAAGGCATCAAATGCATGAGTGTCATGTAAGTAGCAACATGTGTTTTGTCTTTTAACTTTTGACTAACAATGACACATACTACATGCATGATAGTTCTAAGAAAATGTATTTACATGTGATGAAGCATTTTGCCCAATGCATTTAATAAACACAATGCAAACGCATCATGTGAACGCAGCATGAAGAAACAGTTTTTTAATCTAATGTTTGCAGTGGATCATTGGAGAGACGCTTCCTGGGTCCAGCTCTGCTCTATTTAGGGGTTATGAGCAGAGGCTTTAGCTTGATGGCTCCAATAAGGGGCGTAAGCACTGAGAGTGCCTAGGGCAGCATCAACACTAAATACAGCCCTCTCTACGGGCAGGGGTGGCAATGTTAATGGAATGAAGCAACCATGTTTTTCGGGTCCTGGACAACCCCATCATGTGGAAACTATGGTGCTCTGATTAAAATCATTTAAAAGACCCCACATTCTCTTTTCAATTTCTAATACTAGTAGTATTCTGTAGCTTGACCTTTCACCCTATTCCATAGTGCACAATATTGTTCCCAAACACCATGGTGCAGGTATAAAACAGTGATGGCACCAGATGAGAATATAATCTAGAACCATAAACAACTGTATCACACTGCACCAAAATCTAGGATCAGAGATAATCTAGTCCTGCGCCACCTGTGTGACATGGTCATAGGGTGTCAGTAATTACAGCTCCCAAGTCTGCCATCTTTGTACACCTATTACAGCTTACTAAAGATACATTTAATCATAAGCTAATTTTATCACCATAATGAATAAATATTGAGAAGACACTGTAATAATAATAGCAGTCTAGAAAAGTGTAATAAATTAATAAATTCACATACCAAAGCAGATCCAACACGGCTGATCTTTATAGGATTTCCTCTGCCGGAAAGATCAAGCTGAGCTTTGTCCATTAAAAACAGGCATGCATCAAGTATCTGCTCTTCAAACTAGAAGCACAAGCAAGGAGGTGATTTGTACTTATTACAGTGGGTGGGATTGTGCATTACATTAGCACACAATATGTTACAAATAAAACCATTATAATTAGCTTTCCTTTGTGCCAAAAATAGGTTTTATATAATTTAGCCCTCTTAGGTCCCCTTTTATCCATTCATGTATGGCTTATAGTGATGACAATATCTCATTGCCAGAAAGTTGTATGTGGTAAATGTTCCAGAAATTCATACCTAAGCTATGTAGCCCATCTTTACAAGCAATTCTTTATAAATGGTTCGTTCTAAATAGATCACTGAATTTAATGGTGTAATATAACACGATGGCAACTGCTGTCACTTTTCAGTCAGTGATAGGGGGAACAAAGCTTATCCCCCTAAAAAAGTGCCCACTTTAGGTATGCTCAGAAAGAGTTTTTAGCTGCAGCTGTCTACGTGCCTGTGTGTGCCGATGTCTTTCTCTTGCAATCTTCTACACACCATCCCATTCCCTCTCCTGTCTGATCAATGCTCATGCCAGGAAGGGGGGAGGTGTGTGGCAGAAGGAGAGAAGACTGAAACATTCACAGGCTGCAGCTGCTTCCCCTGGGACTCACCACACACTACTGGCAGGGAGCCAGGTAATGTAAACTAGACTATTATAAACAACTGAAATTATTCAGAAAGCTGAAAAGGCATTTTTAAAAGCAGCATAGCATAGGCTATTGGAACCTGCCACCAGCTAAAAAATGACATGCAGTTTAAGACTATTCGTTTAAATTTTCCTATCTTATTTGCTGGCTTAGAAATAATAAATAATAATTTATTTTAGTACAATTCAGACCACAACCCATTTCCATAAATCCTAATTCCATAAATCAGGTAATTAAAAGATTCCTCACCTGTCCATACTCCCAGCTCCTTGTCTTTATATTGGTTACTTCACCGTGATAAATCACACCAACATCATTCAAAACATACTCTTCTATCTCTTTTTCATCATCCATATATACCGCATCCTCTATAACAGTAGAATTGTTAACCATTTATTAAATAGTTTTTTCATGAAAAAAACTAAAAACAAAAAAATACACTTTTTGATGTTTTATATTATTTATAATGGAAATTCAGTTCAGTACAATCATTTTTATCTCCTTTTTTTTTAAATAGGATTACTCCCATGAGTAAAATACATTGGATACATTGGGGCACATTTACTAAGGGTCCGCAATTCTGTCCGATCTCCCAAATATTTCCTTTGTGCGCCGAATTGCCCCGGGTTTTTGGTGCACGTGATCGGATTGTGGCGCATCGTTGCCGGCTTGCATGCGACAGAAATCAGGGGGGGGGGGGCGTGCCGTCGGACAACCCGACTGATTCGGACAAACCGCAGATTCGGACACACCCGACTGATTCGGACAAACCGGGGAAGCAACACATGAGGGAAATTGGACGCACGATCTTAATGAATCGCGGCAGAACCGAATCCTTGTCGGACAACGCACAGCGGGGATCACGGCAGGACCGGGTAAGTAAATCTGCCCCATTGTTTTCACATTTTTCTTATTACTACTTGAGCCTCTAGCCTGTGTTTTTAACGTGTTTAAAATACAATCTGTCGCTTACCTTTGCACCAAGGGTTGCAGAGAATATAAGTGTCTGTATCAGACCTTCGGGGTGTCCTGAGTATTCCATAAGGGGTTAGAACAGCAACATATAGGCGGAATTTGCCTATGATGCAATTTGGAGAAGACAATATTGATAAAGTGACATAGTTGTAATCATTGTGAATCACTTTTGCTCCCCATTTTCCTGTTTCCAGTTCATCCACAATAGGAATTGGTATATATGTGCCTTTGCTTTGTTGTGGATATCGACCTTAAAAAGAAAAAAAAAAGTAATGAAAGTTGATCGGTTACATAATAATTACCAAACTACCAAACACAAAACATATCTCAAGCGTTCTAACTAGATTTGTGTATAATAATAAAATAAGTTATGTTCTGTAGGTCAAATGCTATTAGTGGTGGGTTAAAGGCCTAGGCTAAAGGTAGACCAATAACATAGATCAAGATTATAAGCTCCATTCAAAATAAGAGAGCAGAATATGTGACAGTATAAATCTATGCCTCAACCTGAACCAATATGAATATAATGGCCAAGATTTGTCAAAAGTGAGGAAAACTGCGATCTTTTTTAGGTGCACCTTTAACATACAGCGTACGTCACAATTCTAATGAGTCGCTGTATTAAATGTGTCACAAACTCCAACTAAGCACTGACAACAGGCCAAAACTTCAACTGACAAGGCCCTTTAGGTGCAGATTTTTCTGTCTTGTCGGCACAATGCAGCCGCACATAAAACTGTAGACACTTTTAAAATACATGTGCAGGCTCCAAAGACGTTCTTTTCAGTGCAAAGACAGACAGAAAATTGTCGCAGCCAGTATAATAAATGTAGATCAATGTGTCACCTGAGAATTAAGTTTTTAATTTATTTTTTACTTTTCCATGTCAAGATCAAATTGTGGGCCTGAAACGCATTTCACTGCTCCACTCCCAGGCTGTGCGTTTTGGGGATCTGTATACCCTAAATAGCAGTTTTTTTTGTTACTGAAGGGAATAGGAAGAAATCTGTGTCATATGCACAAAGCTGCTGTAGTGATTTCTTCTCATCTCCCAGGGTATGCGTTTAGGGGGATCTGTATACCCTAAATAGCAGGTTTTTTTTGTTTCTGAAGGGAATAGGAAGAAATCTGTGTCACATCCACAGAGCTGCAGTAGTGATTTCTGCTCCTCTCCCAGGGTGTGCATTTTGGGGGATCTTTATACCCCAAATAGCAGGTTTTTTTTCGGTTACTGAAGGGAATAGGAAGAAATCTGTGTCATATGCACACGGCTGCTGTAGTGATTTCCTCTCATCTCTCAGGGTGTGCATTTGGGGGGATCTGTATACCCCAAATAGCAGGGGTTTTTGTTACTGAAGGGAATAGGAAGACATCTGTGTCATATCCACACAGCTGCTGTAGTGATTTCTGCACCTCTCCCAGGGTGTGCATTTAGGGGGATCTGTATAACTCAAATAGCAGGTATTTTTTGTTACTGAAGGGAATAGGAAGAAATCTGTGTCATATCCACACAGCTGCTGTAGTGATTTCTGCTCCTCTCCCAGAGAGTGCATTTTGGGGCATCTGTATAACGCAAATTTCAATATTCTTTTGTTGCTAAAGTTGAGAGCAAGAAATATGTGTTAAATCCATGTAGTTTATAGAGTGATTTTCGCTCCAATTACAGGGTGTCTGTTTTAGGGTATCTGTATAATGAAAATTACAACAATTTTTTGTTGCTAAAGTTGAGAGCAAGAAATACATGTCAAATTCACATAGTTGTAACGGGACGTCGCAGCAGGGGTGACTCTGTGAGGCCAGAACTGCCGTTGTCATCTAGCAGCAGTGTGTTGATCAACAACCCAAAGGTTCTTGATTGGTTGACTAGGTCATCCAATTTCTCAAATATAACATCTGACAACCCCAGCCAAGAGTCAGTGGGTTTGTCAGATACAACAATTAGTTGGCATGGCCCAGGAGCAGGTCAGCGTCCCTCACCTGTCCTTAACCAGCCTCTGTCCTGTTCATTTTCCTCAGCCAGAGAGCTATTAGGTGGTCTGGGCTCAGCACCACTATGCAGTGAGGATGAAGTGTTTGATGATAGTCAGTAGCTGCTTGTTAGTGAAGAGGTGTGGCAGACATCCGCTGCTTCCTCCAGTAGGCAGGCTGTGCACACTGACACTGTTGAGGAGAATTGCAGTGACAGGGAAATGCAAATTGACAATGATGTAGCTGATCGCACTAGGGAGCCGGGTGTAGCGAGGGATTCATCATTGTCAGGCGAAGAGAGTGTCAGCTTGCGCGTCAGGCAGCAGAGCAGGCAACAAGTCGCTACTGAGTCAGCAGGGTGGCAGCACTATGAAGAAGGGAGCCAAATGGCCGCGGGGTCTTCCACCCATCTGCAAGACATTCTAAAAATGGCCAGGAAGCTGTGCATGCACTTTAGCCATTCTTACAAAGCCAAGCATAGGCGGATGTGCGATGTTTCCACCCATTGGAATTCCAGCCTCCATATGTTAGACAATCTGTATTAGCAGAGAGAAGCCATTAATGATTTTTTGATGATGCAAGCGGACAGGAATACTCCCCTGTGTAACTTTGATGTCAGCCACTGGCAGCTCATGCGTGACACCTGCTGCATGTTGAGGCCCTTTGAAGAGGCCACGTTATTTGTCAGTTGATGAATAATGTCATTCCACTGCTTCATGTCCTGGAACAGATGCTGCAAAATTTGTCTGGTCAGGGTACTGGAGAAGTGGCGACTACATCTCATGGCCACATGAGATTTGGTGAAGTTCACCTCTGTAAGTGCCCATGGAATTGAAGAGGGAAGCGATTCTAAGAGCGGCGGCTGTCATGTGCGTGTCATACTAAAACACAACTGAAGACCAAACCATGCTCCCTATGCATTTTTAAGCATGGCACAATGTTCTACAACACTCTACAGGCTCTCTGCAGCCAGGAAATACCTGTTTTTTTTACGTGATTCGTCATGATTCAATTTGGGTCGAATCAAATTTTTTCAAATAATTCTGTGAATCGAATTTCAACAAATTCGCCCATCTCTAATAACTTATTTTTTTATAGCCACCCTCTCAGGCTGGTTGTCTAGTTTTTGCACAGCCTGGACAGCTTCTATAACTACCTGGCTCCATTGCACTTACTTATATCCAATTTTTTGTGCCCAAATCTAATTAGATTAGAACCTTTTATAGAGTGCCCAAACTACAACCAAACCCCACTTATTTATCGCAAAGTGCCGACATGGCAATTTAAGCAGTAACTTCTTTCTCCCTTCTCTGTCATAGCTTTCAATCTTATCAGTATCCTGAGAACTCTAATACAGTAGAAAGAAGGAGTGAAAAAATCAGGTTCCCCTTAATAGGAAGAATTTTCAGGCCTAGGGCAGGAGCTACAATGATAAAGCAGATCTGCTCTCCCCTTCCCATTCCTCCTGTAGTCTCAGCACTGAGCGCAGCAAGTTCTGGGCTGTCTGGGAATCCATGAAGATAGCTTGCGGCCTCTTTGGTGATTGCCTGGGTGCCCACAGAGAGGGCTCCAAGTGCCACTTCTGGCACTCATGCCATAGGTTCGCCACCACTGGAATAGGCAGTGCACCATTTTTTCCCCAAGATCACAAATGAATCCTAGCAGAATCCTCTCCTTTGCTATTGCTATGAATGGAGGTTGGTAGGAGAAACTGGCAGAAAACTTGTTAACGTTTTGAACCCCAATATGGTGGAATTAAAAACTTTAACTCAACTCTCAAAAAACAAGTCTGCAAACAGCTATGATGAGTTAAAATCCAATTATCAATAAATGCTTGAACATTTTAGCTCATATCAGGTTGGTCTCTAATGGAATCACAGGCTGCACTGAGTGGAATAGCAAAAGAAGGACTGCTTATTGGGTATGAAAGTAACAAGCAAGGAAGAACAATTGATCCATGAAAAAATGGAAATATATAACTAGATTTACATTTTTAAATCAAATAATGATATTTTGAAATCTTTTGTGTGTTATTTTACTTAATTGTAAGACCTCCTAAAGGCTTTTAATCGCGATGGGAGAAATAAAGGGACTGTAATAAGAAGATAGCTTTTTAGCAAAATAAACATCTATATTCACACGATACAGTCAATATTCAAGTATATTTAGAAACACATTTACAGTATTTCTCTGTGGTTAGTGGTTATTTCATTCATGATTATATTTGGTGCATTAAGAAATGCACATGACCCTGATCAATAATGATGGATTTTAACATTCCTCTTACACAATATAGCCTAAAAATAGCTAGTACCACTGTATATATCACTTCCTCCCAGAAGCATCAATATGAATTAGATTAAAGAGACAATTTGTGGATAAAAGGGAAATAAATCATCTCCCATGGATGTGAAAGAAATATGATATAATGGGATAAAATAGCCGCGATTGTATGGAAGAAGTCTTGTCAAAAGATGAGCACAACCTTACTTCACAAGACAGATGCTTACAAAAATGTAACTTGGCGTCTAAGCATTTCAAGGCAGGGAGAAAACAAATTGTGTAAAATTCAATAAAATGTGCAAATCATGAAAAATAGGTGGCATGTAATACATATACAATATAGTCATTTGTCACCCATATACATTGAAAATAAACTGAAACAATAGTTTCTGGTCTATGACTATGCTTGTAGCCTTGTCTTGGGAATTTGCCTATACTATTCTTCTTTTATGGAAGACTTGTGTGCACTTATTAATTTAAAATATTTAATTTCATTATTAAAAATACTCTTTAAAATGTCTTTTGCAGTTTTATTCTTTTTTTGCATTTATACAATATGAACATCTAATAAAGCTATTTAACAGCAAACGTTTCTGAAACAGAAGTTCAATAAGCAAAGAAAATTAAAACATTTGTGATATACTGTGCTTATTTTAGGTATAGGCATTAAATGTACAGATGGAGTTTAGAATATTGTAAAACATTTTCTGTGCATATTTTAGGTGGATTACTTTACCAAGGAATGATTTCATTTTGCTGCTTCCACCAGAAAATATGCAGCCTATTGGCTTTAGCATCTTAGCATTCAGGGGTTGTGTCAGTAGAAGAGAATAATTTGAGAATAGAAAGTACACAGGGAGAAACTGAAAATGGAAATGAATAATATAGCATCATGAAGCCAGATAAATATAATATCTCGAAATCTCTATAGTTGTGGAAAAATGTGTGCATTTTGAAAGTAATGCAAAGCATTGCGTATAGAATTAAATTAGAAGACATTCATCGTTAAAAAGTGAGCTTTGTCAAGAACGATTGCAATACAGTCAAACAACCATAAAAACACAGTAGGAATAAGTATTCATATTGGGAGAAGCCTTTAATACTGTATGGGTTGGTTTTATTGCCAGAATAACTACTGCAATATATCAGTGGAATAGAACTGTATACCACAAACTGTAGACTTAAAGATTGCAATGTAACAGATTTACATATTGTTGTCAGTAGATTAGAGATTGGTATGATATTACTTGTCGGCTACAAAGGTGTGTTCTAATATTGCAAATTGAGAGATACCCAGATAACATGCTATTAGCCTCAAGAAAGTCATTGTTAAGAATGCAGAGTCCACTTGAATGAATTGTCAGTTTTGTTACCTTTAAATTCTGGCTCATCAGGCCCAGATAATCACAGTAAGAAATTATGGAAGTAACATGTAGCTTAACCAGGTTCTTCATCAATCCCACTTCCAGATATAGGTATAACATGCTAATCGGTCTCCTTAGCACAATAGTCCATTATAATATAGGCAGTTCAGACAACCCATAGGGACCTAGAGCTCATGTGCATTTTGTGTCTATGTGAACCATTCGCCAGATTTAATGTTGTGTTTGGTTGCACAATAAATGACAAAGATGGAGGTTAGAATAAGTTCCTGCTACACACTACTGCTTAACTCTGCATTCATCTATCCTTAACCTCACGTCATACAGTAGATTTATGCAGGAACCCTTGAGAACTTTGAGGACTTTCACAGAGATCTGCAATGGCCCAAAGTCTCTTCAAGACTGTACAAAGAAAGAGAAACCAGATTTAAAATAGATATGTGTGTAATTCTGCATTGTACTACCTCTTTGATAGTATGATATGTATATAAAATGTACAAATAGCACTTCACTGCTAAAGTTTCTTCATAATCAACCAAAATGTTATTACCAACTACAGTATTCGGTACTGTGCTTTGTTTCTGACAAACCCAAATGGTGAATGGTGGCCTCAGTAGTACTCTTTCATCACTATTTCATCCTGTATCCTGTAATGTAACTTACAGCTTATTAATATCTATGACTACCATCTGAATGATACTGAGATGTGTATATTAAAGAGATGGCTCTTGATTGTACCGACTGTTATATATGACCTCCTTATGTGGATCAAACATATCAACCTCTTTGCAAGGAAAGTTTTTTAGCTGAATGTCTTGAATTGGAACTGGAGACGGCAGACCTAGCAAGTTTTGTTTTTTTGGAAGGCCTACGGGAAAAAGAGGAGAGGCCATCACGACAGGGCCAGATGACTAACCTTTGACCCAAAAGCACTAAGCTGCCAGCTGTGAGTGATACCACCCATATTGATCTTTTCATTGAGCTGATGACAGTTGAGCTTGAAAACCTAGCTGTGTGTAATCAGGATATGAGGAATAATTTGACATCTGAGGAATGTCTAGCCCTCGTCAACCTTGAACAGAACAAGGGTATCGTGATAAAACTGTTCGACAGGGGTAACAATGTAGCTATCCATCCTGATAAACAGTGCTACCTCCCATTGTCAATGAATCCTGTACTTCAGTTCATAGGGAATTTGGAACAATGCTTCATTGACAAATTAGAGTTGACTTTTCCTTCCAAAATTTGGGCCTCCAAAGGTCCAAGGCTACCTACCACTGCGGGGATGCCCCATAGTTTCAGGAATAAACAATCTCACACAATACGTGAGCTTGCATCTGGACCTGATTTTGAGGTAATTTAACTGGATACAGTAATTGCTAGTATGGATGTCTATGCAAGGTGTGACAATTTCTTGAGTCCAGAGGCAATCACTATAAAAATCCTAACATCTTTGTGCTGAAACTGTTGAGGTTCTTTCTTGAGAGAAACATTTTCAAATTTGAAGACAGCTTCTTTCACCAGCAACATGGTACAGCTATGGGGAGCCCTGAAGCCCCTATATATTCAAATCTGTACCTCGGCTGGTAGAAGAGTGCAGTAGACTTCACTCTAGATGGACATTTTCTGTGTTTGGTTGTTATGACTTTGTTGCAACCCTCAATGTGAATGAAATACCTTATCTCCATTATGCTACATTACGGGACCAGGTATGTAAGCTTCCACCATCAAAATTATAGAACTACTCCAAAGACATAATTATACTCCCATAAGAATACAGGAGTTACACTGTTCTTTGTATAAAAATATACCAATTCAACAAACTTTATTGAATAAGTTAAAAAAATAAAACAGGCATAATTGGTGTCTGATAGCGCTGTCAGACCTTGGACATGCGCAATAGTACTTTGACAGCGGAAGTGGGGCAAGCGGCAAACCGGATGTCGGTTTGAAGCACATGCGCCATTGTCATCCACCTGCATTTTTGTCCGGCAATAAGTTCCGATCCCCCAGCTTGTGTTTCATACCCCCTGAGGAAGCATGGGAGAAACGCACATTGAGTGAGTCCGAGACACTTGTTTATGACATATATATCTGCCGCTAGTATGTATACTAGTCACTGTGTAATGTGATATGGATATGAGATGGTTTTTTTGGGTAATATTTTTGTAGAGTTGGCTGATATACCCGATTTGTTGTACATGTGACTCGACCCAGTCTGACCATAGTATTGGATTCTCTGATTAATCAATTGTGCCTGTTTTATTTTTTAACATATTCAATAAAGTTTAATTAATTGGTATATATTTATACGTGTAACTCCTGTATTCTTTTGGTAGTATACCTCAATGTGAATGAGTTGGATTTAAGTTTTACCTGCGATATTGGTAAAACTGACTTATCCTTTCTTGACCCAAGGATCATGAAAATAGCAGATGGCCACATACAGACAAAAGTGTACCTGAAATAAACTGTGACATACATTCCATTGCAATTTGTGCATTTATTGTGTTAAATTAGAGGACTATAGGGACCAGGCAGGAGAGATGTGTCAGAGGTTCATCAGGAGAGGATTAAAATTTCTGAAACCAGGGGTCAAACAAGCTGAAGGGACAGTTAGAGATGAGAACTACCTTCATTGAAGGCAATGTCACAAGGCTGGTGGGCACCTTTTGAAAAGATAAAAGATAAAGTTTGCAAAAAACAAATTAAGGCAGAAAAAAATAAAGACTGAAATAATTATTGCCAAAGAAAGTAAAAACAATCCCAATTAATTTTTCAAAACCATAAATAAAAATCTAACGAACTTAGAAAGGGGCTCATGTCTGTGGAATAAACTGAGGTGATAGTGTAGGGAGGGGTAAAGAGACAGTGGGGGTCATTTATTAAGGGCCCGATTCGTGTTTTCCCGACGTGTTACCCGAATATTTCCAATTTGCGCCGATTGTACCTGAATTGCCCCAGGATTTTGGCGCACACGATCGGATTGTGGCGCATCGGCGCCGGCATGCACGCGACGGAAATCGGGGGGCGAAAACCCGACGTATTCGGAAAAACCGCCGCATTTAAAAACGGAAAATGTGTCGCTCGGGACGCGCTTACCTGCACTCAGACGGCCTCGGTGAATTCCGGCGCGTTCAGATGCTTTTCAGCGCAGCAGCGCCACCTGGTGGACGGCGGAGGAACTACCATCATAAATCCCGGCCGGACCCGAATCCAGCGCAGAGAATGCGCCGCTGGATCGCGAATGGACCGGGTAAGTAAATCTGCCCCAGTATATTGAATGTTGCCTTCTCAAATGTAATTTCCATGGTAAATGACATAATGAGGAATCACATAAATCCTTTGTTAATTGTCAGCTGCTTAAAGGGGTTTACCCACAAAAGAAAATTCTCAAATGTTAATACCCTAGTGATGTTTACACAATAAAGATAAATTTTAACCCCTTACTTTTCAATTTTACTCAATTTTAGTTTTATTGCTGTTTTAGCTCCTATAACTCAGTGATGGTCCGTGTAAAATTCCAGTTTATGGGCGGGGACTGTGTATAAATATACTACATGATCCAGCTAGTTTTGTGAGCTGACAATGTGGTTAGATTATCATGGTGCAAGGTTTATATACACTTTCATTTACCTTTTGAACATTGCACTTGTATCTGACATAGAAAAATAGAGATGAAACAGATCATAGATGTTGAGATCCATGAGATGTATATTACAAATAATCACAAAATCAGCTCTACTACATCTCTGCTCTTCCACATCACACTTTTAGATCAGATGTGCCTCTCTCCCCCTTCATGGATAAATAACTTATCTGCTTGTACCTTGTAACTCTCCACTCGCTGCTCCTGTTGTTTGCTGGCAGGAAGTCAGTGTCTGTGTATCAGTGAGACCTCGTCTTTAAATGCCGGGAGAGGGGCCACTGCAGAAAGGAGAGAACAGCTCTGCTCCACAGCATCAGGAGAGATGCCTGCCGTCATAAAGTCAGAAGTTCCAGGGTCGGAAACCAGGGGCAACTGAAATTGTGTACACCAGAACTGGTAGAGACAGTTGGGATTACATCTGTGAAATGCTGTATTTTTATTAACATTGAATTAAAGAATGTGTTATTTTGTTACCCTAAGTAAATTTAAGAAACTTGTCTTAATGGGAATACCCCTTTAAGCCAGGAAGAAGTAAAGCACTGTATCACATCAATTAAAATAGACACTTCACCAGTACCAGATGGTATATACCACTGGGTACTGCAGAAATGAAGTAGATAGATTACTAAACTTGGAGTTATTCAGCTTGGTAAAAGGAAAGGGGAGACTTCATTACAATGTACCTGCATTACTGAATGGGAAATATCGAGATCTCTCCACAGATCTTATTACACCTAGGGCTGTTCCCATTAGAAGGGGGCATCATCCATACTTAGAGAAGGTTCTACTGTAGACATAGACAGGGTTTATTTACTGTAAGGGCAGTGAAACAGTGGGAACAAAACTTTTTTTTAGTTTAATGTTGATTCAGGGAGTCATTGTGACTGCTGTATTTGGGTTGTGAATGATTTTTTCCCTAATTTGGGCCAATTAGCATCAGCCTTGTATGTTTTTTTACTTCTTCTGGATCAACACTTTATACAAACATGGAAATCATATACTAAGAATCCCACATTTCTTCATAAAAAATGTCACTGAAAAATGAAACAGTTAGAGCCATGTAAAAAACATGTGTAAAAAAGACAAATTGTATCTGTTTTGTATTTTGAATGTGAAAAGTCTCAAAAACTAGAAGAAGAAACCAGACAACTTGGTGATAAATCCACCCTAAGATGGATAATCACTGTGAGTAGGAAATACTGGCTGACAGAAATGAATCCTACTTGCCAACCCCCCTGATATGTATTATCAAACATTGGATTTAGTTAATGATAAGTTATCTTCCACAGGGCCATGGCATCTGATCAAATTTTTAAAGCATCTGCAAGACTTGAAGGTAAGACCCTATGTGGACATGAAACACATTACGAGAAGGTCTAAATTCATATTCTGCACTGAGCAGACATCCTAAAGCACTTTTTATGAATTGTTTACAGAGCCTACTGCATCGTAAGCCAAGCACTGATGTGTAAATCTTGGAGAATATTGGAGAATTAAACTGGAGATAAGTACTGTGTCAAGCCATAAGCCTAGGAACCTTTCATTCATTATTAAGCACAACACAAAACTGTACAAACTGGTAAAATAAGTGAAGCATTCTAGAATCCCATCAGAGTTAATTTAATATGCTAACAGCAATAACACTGAAATATTGATGGGATATTTTTAATTTTGGTTCAATATAGCACAACCTTTGTTTTGTATTATTTCTGCCATAGGTTAATCTGTGAGAAATAAGGAAGTGAAAGCAAGTGAGTGAGAGAAAAAAAGTAACACGTCTGAATCACTACTAGGCACCGGTGACTTGTGCCAAAACGCAGTCCTGCTCCTGCTAAAGCTAAAGGGGTGGTCAAATAAATGTAAATAAGCTTTACAAGGGACCAGTAAAATAAAACATTGTTACTTATTCTCTCCTGATACACTCCACTTAGTAGGGATCAGACCAAATGGGTCTTTGCTACTGTTTCCAGTGGATCTAGGACATACCCAGAAAATGGAGTGTAGTGTCAAGCAGCAACAGGAACATTACCTGTGTGTTTGAAGACCGAGGAACAGTTAGTAAATATTATTGTTTTAAATATTAATGTTTTACTGGTCTCTTGGAGAACCCTTGTAAAATTATAATAGTTTGGTTTAATTTTTGATCAGACAACCACTTTACTATTTACTGTACATACAGTGTGAATAAATGTACAGCATGGATTCTTACTATATTCACCCATCAATGGACATAGAAATGGCTCTTAAGGGTATTTACTGTGCATATATACAAAAAGTCTGCAATATGCCTTCATTGTTTTGTAAGTTGCAAAAAAGAATTATCATGGTGTGAAGGACTACGTGTATAGATTGACTTGATTCCAATAATGCAGCCTGCATATGCAAACATGTTTTAGGTTTAGCAAAGATAGAGGGGTTTTAGTCTCACCCCACTACACATGTTCAGAGTTTTATCAAGCAAGTCTCATTTCTGTATTCCTGTGCAATTCAAACTGTATCTCTTTTTGCTCTTAAAGGTAAACCAACAATGTCCCCAACACTCACTGGAACCTTTAGTAGTTTCTGTAACTAATGACATCCATATGTTTTGCAACAATAAGTTTGTGAAGGTCTTGAGACATCTCACTGATTTTACTCATCATGACATGTATAGCATTTTGGTTAATGTCACACCACTTTTTGGAGTCCATCAAAAATATCTTCATTAAGTGACATTATTATCTTCATCAAGTGGCAGGATTACTTTCCATTACTGTTTTTAGCTGAGGTCATGACTTTCTATGGCTTTTTGCAACTCTCTTTCATCATGTGTTCAATGCTTGTCTCAAGACCAATAAGGTTGTGAAAGACTGGAGACATCTCACTGATTTTATCTATCATGACATGTTTCTCATATGTTATTTTGTTAATGACAAACCCCTTTTGGAGGCCATCGGGTGAACCAGCTGATGTTATCTTTACTTAGTGGGTGGATTGCTTTCTAATTACTGCAGATTTCAGCTGGTGTCATGACTTTTTTTCAATACTTTTCCCTGTATCACCTCTCTTCATTACCTATAACTTCATTTATGGACATATATGGCTTGATTTCTTTTCCAGTGTGGATGGAATGAGATTGTTTTGACATATGGTTACAATCTGTATTTAGCGCCAATGCAGGGAGATACAGGGGAACAGAGTGCAAAAAGATGAAGAGAGTGCAGTGCTTGTCTCTGTTAAACCCGTAAACATTGGGGGATATTCATTATGCCTTCCCCCAGCTTTTGGCAGCCATGGAAGCCTTGTAAATCTCTGGTGGGGAAGGGGATGAACAGGGGTTGGCAGAGGCGTAAATCCCCCTGAATACTGCGTTTACTAATAATGTGTGGCTCCAGACTGTTATACTTTACAGCAGGATCAAAACTTTTATATCAATTCTATTGGGGAATTCTCATTTTGCACAGATTCCCTCAGCCTCAACAGGTTAATATATTTTCAGACAATGCAGGATTTCTCTAGAATTTGACAGGCTGGTCAATATTGTTGGAGTAAAGATGGACAGCTGTAAAATATCACTAAGGGTATTTATCTACTGGAGCTTCAATTGGAATGCATTTCCTCTGGCCACAAGAATCATATTACAAAGTATTGCTTCAGTCAAAACAAAGCGAACAAAAAGACAACCACAGAATCTTCTCTTTTCAGAAAAGCCTATTGCATTTGGGTCTCTACCAAGGGCTAAGTGGTTCATAATGATTTTATACCTAAACTAATATATACATTCTTTATACATCAGCTGTGTTGTGTTCTGCTGTTTTTAAGATTTATTCAGATACTGTATATTACCATTAAGAACACCAGCTATGGATTTATTTATGAATGTTTGTAGCAGCCTGTCACTAGAACAGAGATTGATAATTACATTATCAGTTCTAATCGCTAAATTTCCCTGTTGTCATTATTAGGACATTTATATTCAACAGGGAACATCTACAGCTCTGTAAGAATAGGTTGTTGCACTGTATTACTCAATTACATAACTTCATTTAATGTTTTAATATGTTTAATTTTACTGCTTGATATGAAGCATAATTTTCATATAGATTTCACAATTCAATACATGACAGCTCCACACTCAACATAGAGTAATCGCTAGTCATTAAACAAAAATGTATTAGTAGAAATAGTATCTTATTTATGATGCCACACATTATGGCAATTTGAATAAGAAATGCAACAGGTCAGACTGCCCTAAGTCATTTTAGAAGCAATTGAACAAGCAATCATGCAGTATAAAGTAAATGGCCAGGAAATGAAAACAAGACTTGGAAATTCTTTAATGTTTAGTAAGGCACATATGACTAATCTATTTCTTGTTTTAAAGCATGGCCAATGTTCAACCAGACTATGTCATAAACATAATGGGGCAGATTTCTGAAAAGTGTTAGACTTATGCTGGTCGATAAATCTGGTGTAGTCATTTTTAAAACTGCCTGGTTCTACTTTGCATCTCCTTTTAATTATTGGACTCATGCCAGAAAACTCCACTATTATTTTGATGCATTTATATAATTTATGGAATACACTCTTTTTCCTATAAACCCATACCCTTTTTGTCGTTCTAGTCGGAAAATATCTAAAAACTAAAAAACCTTCAAACATGCAGCACTATTAATTGAGGATGGTTTTCAAAGAAAATTATGGCAGAAATCTGCTGTAAACAGTTTGATAAATCTGCCCCATTATATTTCAACTAAGTGTACATCTTCCAAGAAGGAGAGGAGAAGAAAGTACACAGGAATTTGACATTTTCAAATTAAGCAATGCCATAAGACATCAAATGAGTGTCTGAGGTTGATTTTAGCGTTGTGTTCACACAATGGGGCACATTTACTAAGGGTCCGTCGGGCACATTTACGTCGGGTTTCCCGAATTTTTCCGTTTTGCGCCGAATTGCCCCGGGTTTTTGGTGCACGCGATTGGATTGTGCCGGCTTTCATGCAACACAAATCGGGGGGGGGGGGGGGCATGACGGTCGGACAACCCGACTAATTCGGACAAACTGGGGAATTTAAAAACCAAATTGTGGCGCAAGATCAGCACTCACATGCACCGGGAAGAAGAAGGTGAACTCCGGCGGATCTCAGCGGGGAAGCGACACATGCAGGAAATTTGACACACGATCTTAGTGAATCGTGACAGCTCCGAATCCTCGCCAGACATGACGGATCGGTGTCGTCAATGGGATGGGTAAGTAAATAAATATGCCCCAATAAGTTTACATTGCATTTAAAAACACAATGCAAATGCAAAGAGCACAATGCTCAGCCCCATGCATGGAAATGCATAAACACTCAGGCCAAGTACCACCCCAGGTCTGCACAATATTTTGTCTGAAAAATGTGGTCACCACATGTTTCTCACACCCAACATGGTCACACATAGCAGGCCAAAAAAAGCAAAAAATGTATGTTATGAATATTTGTATAGTTCTATACATTTAGGCTGCTCCTCTCCAGTGCACTGCTATATGTTTGCCTTGGCTACGTCCCCTCCATAGCAAGTCATTCCCTATCTTTTCCATGTGCATGGTACAGTGCCAAACGTGTGTGCCCATCGTACCACTGCCGGGCGCCATAGCCATCTCTAGGCTGCAAACTTGTTGCCTGATATACACCCCTACAACGGCTGTGTGAAAGCAGCATTATATGTATGTACATACAAAAATAATGTATTTTTTAGGAAATGATACATAAGCTTGTATAGAGTTGCACAAACTCCATATTTCTAGAAGGTAGGTGGGATGACAGTGCTTGGGTAAACCATGGCCTGTTTATCAAATCTACACTCACTGGCCACTTTATTAGGTACACCTGTCCAACTGCTCGTTAACCCTTAATGTCTAATCAGCCAATCACATGGCGGAAACTCAGTGCATTTAGGCATGTAGACATGGTCAAGACAATCTCCTGCAGTTCAAACCGAGCATCAGTATGGGGAAGAAAGGTGATTTGAGTGCCTTTGAACGTGGCATGGTTGTTGGTGCCAGAAGGGCTGGTCTGAGTATTTCAGAAACTGCTGATCTACTGGGATTTTCATGCACAACCATCTCTAGGGTTTACAGAGAATGGTCCAAAAAAGAAAAAACATCCAGCGAGCGGCAGTTCTGTGGGCGGAAATGCCTTGTTGATGCCAGAGGTCAGAAAAGAATGGGCAGACTGGTTCGAGCTGATAGAAAGGCAACAGTGACTCAAATCGCCACCCGTTACAACCAAGGTAGTCGAACTTTGAGGCAGATGGGCTACAGCAGCAGAAGACCACACCGGATCAGGGCGGTTTATCTGCTTTAGGTAGTGCCTTAGCCCGCAGGGACGTCGCACGGTGAGTTCGCCACCACTTACCTACTCTGACAGCTAGCGCCAAGCCTGGTTGTGGTTGTGCGTTTGCTGGACAAGTGCTGACATAATGATTCTGTATGATGATCCTTATGATTGTAGATGGTTATATGTGGCAGAAGTTTTAGAGAATGGCTCCTGGTACATGGATCACTTCACTAAGGATGAATAGCCCACACTTGACTCTAAGGGCACTGTGATATGAAGTAAAAGTATATCGTAGTCTTGAAACTGTGAGACTGAGAGAATCAATGTCTAATGGTCTGAACTGTTAGAGAACAGCCAGTGCACGAAAGAAAGATGGTGACTGTGAGAAGGAAAATGAGGGTGATGAGGATAAGAGATAGCATAATGAATAGCCAGCCTGAAGGCCAGACTTGCCACAGAGATAGACACAACACCCAATTACAAGTGATTAGATACACGAGTACTGCAGTGAGAGTGAAAGTATAAACTAGTTGTACTGACCAAGACTCTACATGGAGTTGTGCTCGAATGCCTTTTGCAGCCATGCTGCTGGAAGGGAACAGATGGATATGCTGGGGGATTTTGCTGCTTAGGGCATAGGTCAAGTCAAAACAAGAGTGTGGGCGTCCACCTATGTGATTGAAGTTCTAATAGACTGTGTTCTCTGTAAGGACTGGGTATAGATTCTGTTCCATAATTTGCACCATAACCACCAAGCCAATTTCCTCTTGTTAACATCAGTAACTATTACGCCAAATGCTTCTCTTAGTTTATTAATGAAATCATCTCAACACCAGAATCCTCCGACTAACTCAATACCCCGAAATTTGTATCCCTAGTAGACACTTTACTTATTATGGCTAGCTCTAACATGTGCTGAGACACTACAATGTCCACTCAAGTCCTAATATTCGTAAAATGTTCTCAGGATATAATTTTTCTTCCAGTCATTCCACCACATTGCAATCCAAGTAAGCAGGGGTGTAACCAGGAGTGGCAGGGACCCATGGCAGACTTCTGAATGCCCCCCCTACCCCGTCTGAAATATACATATTTCTATATTCACACATGTATACACTTATGCACACACATTTATGCAGTGATATATAGATTTATACCCTTACACAGATCTGTTCCAGTAGCTGATGACCACATGGGGGAAGTTTGGGAATGGCAGGAATTAGAGATGAGAGATAGAGTGTTGTTGTTCTGATGTCCCCTCCCTCTCCCCCGACATTTCTTATCTGATCTGCCGATTCGTGCTGTTTTCTGTAGAAGATGTGCATTGTTACAATTGTGTACAATGTGCAGCATAATATGTATGTATTGGTGCACATCCTTTATTTTTTAGTGTTTCAGGATGGATGCCGGGGCCCCTGACTCTGTGGGCCCCATAGCAGGTGCTATGGCTTCTACCACTGTAGTTACGCTCCTGAACTTAAGGATACAGAAATCTCTTTTATAACCCCATCCGGTTCTAGAAAGTAGTTTTGTCAATACTGGTATTCTTCATCCGTGTCTGTTCTTAGATATTCTTCATCCATGATTCATGTATACCTTAGACACTTATATCATGCATAAAATTCAGCACCTGTATAACCTGTATAAACCTGTATACCTCTTTAATACAATAAAAATTGGTAGCTATTTTATATATTAATTAGGGATGAGAAGACCCAATCAGGTTCTGGTTTGGCAAAACCTTGAAAAAAGGTTCGTTTTGGGTACCTCAACCAGATCTGACCGTTAACACCCAAGATCGGTGCTGGCACCAATCGTGGGTGTTAACCCTTTAAATGCCATTAGCAAAGCTATGTTCAACCTGCCTTAAAGTAGTAAATGGATTGCTCTTTGAAGATGCACACCAGTGCTCATTCATACAGGGGCCCAGTAGTTGAAGATACAGTTTTGGTTCTGGGAGATCCCATTGAGCTTCATACAATCTTATGTGGCTGTAAGATCCAACTTAATCTAATCTGACTGTCAAATAACAACAATAAAATAAAACATAACAATAGTTCTATTGTCCTATTATATGTATTAGTGTGTTAGTGATCAAATGGTGCAGTGATCAAATGGCCATAAGTGCTATTTATCATATGGACTCCTCATACAGTAGCATTAGACACGCTGATATCATTGGTGACGTGTCTGCTTAAGAATAGCTAATAATAGAGGATAAGAATTGCTTTACTACTAAGGAATCCTTGGAGGATTCTCCTCAAGTGCACAATAATGACTCCCTGAAACCTAAAAGTATATATATGACATACAGTCCTACTGTAGTCCTACTAATATCCTATACTCACACTTTGATGAATTAGAAACCTAAAGTTGAATAAGGTGAGATTTATAGAGATCTTGTAGTGATATACAGAATAATATACACAGCTCCGTCATGATACACTATGATCTTACATACCCCATTCATTTTGTCTTATCTGACCATGTTATTACTCTGTAATGTCTCATTTTATTTGTAAATCTACCCAATGATCTATAGGGGACAGTATATAAATAAAGCGGCATTATTATTATTGATACTATATACTTTTAGCACCATTATATAACTTATGTGGTGAGCACTATAGTAATACATGGACAGATTATACATATAAAGTCATTGGGGGTTATTTATCATTAGGTGGCTCCTTGGGACAGTTCTAGGTTTTTGGAGCTCCGATGCTCATCAGATTCATTAAAGTGGCTCCAACCATTTAATAAATGTTCTAATGGTCTACTTTCTATCTGGGTTTTTTTTCCCCCGAAAAAGTCTCAAAATTCATAAAAAGTCCCAGCACCTACACCAGCAGGGGACTGGAGTAACTATGAGAATTGTTATGGGACTTTTTGCAAAAGCCCCAAGTCATGCATCTGGCCTTGCACGGTGTTGCGCTAGCAGTAGTTCTATGTTTACCAAAGATTAATGAAGAGGTGGAAATGGTCTTGTGAGACTTTTTAGCTGTGAGAAAGTCCCCAAAAACCTCAATGCCACTTTTTTGAGACTTTTTTTACACCAGAAAAGCCCAGGAAAACCAATGGCAAATAACCCCCACTATACTTATATATACAGTCCACTATTGTTATATGAGAGCTTCGCCCCTTCCTACTCTACAGAATTTGGGGGGGGGGGGACACCTCTCTTTACCCCTGGCTTGGATAATAATCTGCACTTGGGTTCTAAAGAGTAATAAGTACAGAGCAGGATTCCAGGCTCAGGTCAAAGAGGCAGAGGGTACACGTCTACCCATACAGGCTCACATTCCATCTTCACAGTATCAGTTAAGGTATATATGCTGGAGACAGTTGATTCATGTGTCCCCCTGGAAAACTTATTTGCATATCCCCCTGGTGGAACCTCAATGGTTATAAGTCTCCACACACCTGTAAGGTGGTCTATGGAGAGGCATTAAAAAAACATTGCACTCTGAGACACATGCAAGTGCAATGCGTTTTTTCACTGATCAATAGCCATAGCCATGTGTCTTTTTCACTTGCATTAACGCATTAAAATGCAAAAAGAAAACTGTATGAAAAATGTGAAACGCTAATGAATCAGATCAAAACTGATGAAATTTACAGAAAGCAATTACACTAAATCCCTGACCCTAGTCAAAAAGACTCTCACTCAGCCAAACCAGTCCCCTTCATTGTACTAAAGAGATCCATGTCAAAACCGTGCTGTCTACAGTTGGGAATCTGTTCCTTCTGTAAAAGAAAGATTGGTTTGGCTTTAATCCCACATCATGTCATTAGGCTTCCTGAAAATCATGCTTGATGATGAAGAGATGAAGAGTGTTGTGAATACTATGCATCTTGAATTTTAACCTTATGGTTAAATTAGTTAGATAAGAATTTAGAAGTGCTGGATTCCTGGATTGTTTAGTTTGGAGTTTGTCTAACTGCCCACAGCCAAAGGGAATGGTCTACTGCTGCACTTACCAATATGATGTGGAAATAATTTACACGTGAAACACACGGAGGGCAGTTTTGGTCTTGTGTTCTTTGGAAATTGCTTGATGGTAAGGGGGCTGCCTTAAGAGGTAGCAAAAGAGGCATGGTTTTCCTTCTCCCATCCTGGAAAACGTATTTGTATATTTCTCTTAGTTTACAAATACACCAAAGTCTGGGTCCACTGATCCCTTTGACATCATTGCATGTATGTCTCACACAGGAGACCCTTAGACTGGTGCCAATAAATAACAGTGTCTGGATACAAGCCAATCATATGTACACACACCGGCCACTTTATTAGGTACACCTGTCCAACTGCTCGTTAACACTTAATTTCTAATCAGCCAATCACATGGCGGCAACTCGGTGCATTTAGGAATGTAGACATGGTCAAGACAATCTCCTGCAGTTAAACCGAGCATCAGTATGGGGAAGAAAGGTGATTTGAGTGCCTTTGAACGTGGCATGGTTGTTGGTGCCAGAAGGGCTGGTCTGAGTATTTCAGAAACTGCTGATCTACTGGGATTTTCACGCACAACCATCTCTAGGGTTTACAGAGAATGGTCCGAAAAAGAAAAAACATCCAGTGAGCGGCAGTTCTGTGGGCGGAAATGCCTTGTTGATGCCAGAGATCAGAGGAGAATGGGCAGACTGGTTCGAGCTGATAGAAAGGCAACAGTGACTCAAATCGCCACCCGTTACAACCAAGGTAGTTAGAATGCACAGTACCTCGAACTTTGAGGCAGATGGGCTACAGCAGCAGAAGACCACACCGGGTGCCACTCCTTTCAGCTAAGAACAGGAAACTGAGGCTACAATTTGCACAAGCTCATCGAAATTGGACAGTAGAAGATTGGAAAAACGTTGCCTGGTCTGATGAGTCTCGATTTCTGCTGCGACATTCGGATGGTAGGGTCAGAATTTGGCGTCAACAACATGAAAGCATGGATCCATCCTGCCTTGTATAAACGGTTCAGGCTGGTGGTGGTGGTGTCATGGTGTGGGGAATATTTTCTTGGCACTCTTTGGGCCCCTTTGTATTAATTGAGCATCGTTGCAACGACGCAGCCTACCTGAGTATTGTTGCTGACCATGTCCATCCCTTTATGACCACAATGTACCCAACATCTGATGGCTACTTTCAGCATGATAATGCGCCATGCCATAAAGCTGGAATCATCTCAGACTGGTTTCTTGAACATGACAATGACCCGAGCAATCAGTATGGGGAAGAAAGGTGTTGAGTGCCTTGAACTGGCTGTTTGTGGTGCCAGAAGGGCTGGTCTGAGTATTTCAGAAACTGCTGATCTACTGGGATTTTCATGCACAACCACTCTAGGGTTTACAGAGAATGGTCCAAAAAAGAAAAAACATCCAGCGAGCGGCAGTTCTGTGGGCGGAAATGCCTTGTTGATGCCAGAGGTCAGAAAAGAATGGGCAGACTGGTTCGAGCGCTGATAGAAAGGCAACATTGCTCAATCCCACCACCGTTACAACCAAGTAGTCGAACTTTGAGGCAGATGGGCTACAGCAGCAGAAAGACCACACCGGGTGCCACTCCTTTCAGCTAAGAACAGGAAACTGAGGCTACAATTTGCACAAGCCATCGTGGTTCCTGTACTCAAATGGCCTCCACAGTCACCAGATCTCAATCCAATAGAGCATCTTTGGGATGTGGTGGAACAGGAATTCGCATCATGGATGTGCAGCCGACAAATCGTGGCAACTTGTGATGCCATCATGTCATATGACCAAAATCTCTGAGAAGTCTTCCGCACCTTGTGAATCTATGCCACGAAGAATTAGGAAGTTCTGACAAAAGGGGGTCCAACCCGTAACTAGCATCTGTACCTAAAGTGGCCGGTATTGTATATAACTATATGTTATATATTTCTGAGGATCAAGTGGCAGTTTAAAGTGATATTTTTCATTATATGTGGCCAAATCATGGAAATATGGTAATTCAGCTGCCTACGGCTAATTTATAGATCCCTTTAATGCATTGTGTTTATTTAGCTGTTGAGAATAATGGAAAAAGTTCTATTTCATCGTAAAGCAGCAGCTAAACTAAAATTGCTTACTGACTGGCAAGGACAAAGACACTTGGTGACAATTGTGAAAAACTGAAATTGGACAGTAGAAGATTGGAAAAACGTTGCCTGGTCTGATGAGTCTCGGTTTTTGCTGCGACATTCGGATGGTAGGGTCAGAATTTGGCGTCAACAACATGAAAGCATGGATCCATCCTGCCTTGTATCAACGGTTCAGGCTGGTGGTGGTGGTGTCATGGTGTGGGGAATATTTTCTTGGCACTCTTTGGGCCCCTTGGTACCAATTGAGCATCGTTGCAATGCCACAGCCTACCTGAGTATTGTTGCTGACCATGTCCACCCCTTTATGACCACAATGTACCCAACATCTGATGGCTACTTTCAGCAGGATAATGTGCCATGTCCTTAAGCTGGAATCATCTCAGACTGGTTTCTTGAACATGACAATGAGTTCACTGTACTCAAATGGCCTCCACAGTCACCAGATCTCAATCCAATAGAGCATCTTTGGGATGTGGTGGAACAGGAGATTGATCCTGGATGTGCAGCCGAAAAATTGATGCAAGGTGTGATTGCCACTAATGTCAATATGGACCAAAATCTCTGAGGAATGCTTCCAGCACCTTGGTGAATCTATGCCACGAAGAATTGAGGAAGTTCTGAAGGCAAAAGGGGGTCCAACCCGTAACTAGCATGCTGTACCTAAAGTGGCCGGTGAGTGTATATAACTATATGTTATATATTTCTGAGGATCAAGTGGCAGTTTTAAAGTGATATTTTTCATTATATATGTGGCCAAATCATAGGAAATATGGTAATTCAGCTGCCTACGGCTAATTTATAGATAACCTTTAATGCATTGTGTTTATTTAGCTGTTGAGAATAATGGAAAAAGTTCTATTTCATCGTAAAGCAGCAGCTAAACTAAAATTGCTTACTGACTGGCAAGGACAAAGACACTTGGTGACAAGTAAAAACTATAAAACAGGCCAACTGGTACAAAGCTGACCTTGGGTCCTGTGTAACTGTATTCTATTAAAGGATTTTTCTATATGTTAATAGCATGCTGACTAGATTACTTTTGGATGCATTGAAAAATGGTATGTTGTCCTTAGTAATATGCAGCATACACTTTGCCCTGGATTTATCCAGAGCAGCATCATTTCTTATACTAATAGCATAAACTTAGCATTGTAAAATACTTTAAATATTAATGTCAACACATATACACTTTCTGGTTACTTACCAATAACAAATTCCACCCAAAACTGATCTTTTTCTGCATTATATGGACGGTTAAAGTCGATTCTAATTTGGAAGGTCTGTCCACGTCTTATGATGAGTTTGTTGTTAAAGTATCTATCTGTGTGATGTTCTCTCTTATTCTTCTCATACTGCTGCTTGAACAGCTCCACATTCTCAACTTCCAGGTAATCTATGCAAATTAAGAGAATGAAATGGATTGTAGTCAGTCAATTAATTAATTACAGTTACTAGTTGAAAAACTTTAGACTAGGAATGGCAAGTTGAATTGCTCAGTTTATTTGCTTGAGCATTATAGGAATCATTTTACATGGTTTCAGAAGTTGAAATAAGGTTTATAAAGCTTAACTGGATTTAATATTCCTTGTTGGAAATTAAATTGGATGTATTACTTAATTTGGCATAGAAAAAAGGTAAGTACATTTTACCTGTTGACAGGAGCTAACATGGTAATCAGAGATGAGTGATTTCAAGTGTGCGAAGTGGAATTTGATCTGAATTTCATGAAAATGAAGATTCTGCACTAATCACAATTTCCGGGATGGAAACTGAGAGTTTCGGGAAGCTGTGACTGATCTGAAGCCCTGTCTAGCATGGTCTGGCATGCTGACCCAGTTATGGAAAATTTTAAGGAAAAAGATCAGGAGGTTCTCAAAAAGGAGCTGCCCTCTTGGAGCTCTGACTTGCCCTGGGAGGGGCAGGAACACCTGCTTCTAGACGTACTGTGATAAGGTGAGGCACTACAAACAGAAAACTCAAATGGACAGAAAATATAAAAACAATGCCTGGGCTCCCTTGGACCACCTCCACACACTCGGTAATACTCTGCCTTGAGCTTTATCTATAGCTATCCGGGTCTTTTTGCTGCATTTGGTAATTCTGAGTGATCTCTCACTCTGTGGACTATATATTATACCGTCAGGGCTGACCATTTTTTTGCCCTGGTGACGTTCATATGGAGTTGACTCATACCTGGGCTTCTTCTGCTCAGACCTCTACACTGTGTAGTATATTTCTTGTTACAGCTTGAGTGCAGTATGTGGCATTAATTTGGTCTATCATTTGTGGTGTGTTCTGGGGGGCCTTGTTGCAGGTGGTTTGACACTATTGTATGGCATCACCTGCTATGTTCAGTCACGAAGGCAGTTGATATGCATTTTCATGTTTTAAATGTTTTTATATTTTCTGTCTATTTCAGTTTTCTGTTTGTATTTGTACTCTAATAAAATATTGTCAATTATCTTTGGCTGCTTGACATATGTTCCTCGTGCTCTTCTCATGTGTTATTTGCATATGTGCAGCATACAGATCCCTCTTTCCATACCTTTTAGGGGTAGATTCCATTGTTGTATCTAAGGTGAGGCACTAGACCAGTGGTGGCGAACCTATGGCACGGGTGCCAGAGGTGGCACTCGGAGCCCTTTCTGTGGGTACCCAGGCCATCACCAGAGAGGACTCCAGGAATCTTCCTACAGTCCCAAACAGCTCAGGGCTTGCTGTGCACAGAGCTACCTGGGACTACTGGAGGAGTTGGATGGTGTGAACAGATCTGGATTACCATTATGTAGCCCCTGCTCCGGCCCTGACAATTCTTCCTGTTTATGGGACCCTGGAGGGAAGCTACAATGATCATCCAAATTTCTTCTAGCTTCTGCTTAATTGTTGTCCTCAGGGTGCTGATATGAATGAAAGCTGTGACAGGGAGCATAAATCACAAATTAAATTTCTGCATTGGCACTTTGTGATAAATAAGTGGGACTTGGTTGTAGTTTGGGCACTCGGTCTCTAAAAGGTTCGCCATCACTGCACTAGAGCATGATAGAAAGGGCTCCACAACCTCCCGGTTTCACCTATCTAGCCTACTGTAGACTTACCAGCAGAGACCCTGAGCATGGACTTGGCAAGAGAAATGGGACAACATTGAAGCTTCGTGGCAAGACCCAGAAGTCTCTGGCATGGCGCTTCATCATAGTCTTGCCAGAACTTCTGAAACACTTACACTACCTGGGGGAACTGGGTGCTTAGGCTTCCAGATTTCAAGGAATAGCGTCACCTTTTATATGCTGTCTGACAACTCGGCATCCATTTGACACCATGTAATGTTGCTCACACTAGTGTAGGGATCCAGTAAAATAAGGTCACTGTTAGTGGGCTTATGCAATTTAAAGAGAACCTGTCATGCAAAATAACCCCTCTAATCTAAATAGATTTTCATAAACTACCATTAGAAAGCATTGTCTCTATCCCTTCATTGTCCCTCTACATGCCTGTAAACCTAAGCAATGAGGTCCTAAAGCTGTATGCAAATGACCTGTGAAATGTCCAATGAGTCATTAGCATATTCAAGCTGTCCAGCTTATTCATGAGTGGGAGGCACAGACACACCCCCAGTGCTTGACTGACAGCCTGTGTAACGCTGTGATGGCTGCTACATGTGCTTGCTGGTGGCCACACCCCCTGCAGCCTGTGTGTGTGTGTGTAGGAGAGATACAACAGCTCCAGGCAGCCATGTTATAGCAGAACATGTCAGGTACTTGTGTAGCTGATGTCTGTGTATTACACATATGTATTAGGAGGATGCAACATGTCAGCAGATGCACTAACTATGCTTTGCTATACATTACACACAGACATGAGCAGGGGGAGGAGAGGGGAGGGGGAACAGGGGTGACATCACTGCCTCTGACCATGTGACCAGCCTCATTTACATAATAAAGAAATTATGATTTTACAATAATTAATGTATGAAATGACTAGATAAAGGCTGGGATCCTTGTGAGCTGCTCCAACAGGTAGTAGTGACAGGACTAGTGGCAGAGACCTGATGACAGGTCTAATCAAAAGAACCATGACTTTATTTTGTTAATGTAGCCTTGCGGCAATAGATTGTATAATGTATGGATGTGCAGTCCGGATCTCTGCCTCTCCAATTTTTTGTATGGCTTTCCCATCTTCCTGGTTTGTTTTAAATCGAATCTTGAGGAATTGGTTCATCTCTAATGGTATTATTTTCTTGTTTGTATTACATTGGTTAATGATATATGGAACATTTGCATTATATTTTGTTGCCTACTATAAGATTGTGAACTTTTTTTCAACTTTGTATCTTTTCCAAACTGAGTCATGTCTAATTTCAAAAATACATCTCAAAAAGAAGCAAAGTAAGTACTGTTGACATATGAATGATGATATCAGGAAGTAATAGGTATACGGCAATCACTGGTTACATGTATAGTGTGCCAGCTGCACAGAAACTTTCCACATATGTCATATGGTGGCCACCATTAATAGCACTATGTCATATGTTGTACTTCCCTAATGATTGGAAAGAGTGATCTAGTGATCTGTGCTCCTCTTTTGCTTTTTGCCAGCTGTGTAAATATTTTGTTCTTTATATCACAAGTATTTAGGATTTTATGGAAAAAATTAAGACATGCTCAATAACAGCAATTATTTGTGCTCTGCAGTTGCATAAGAACTCTGATTATGTATGTAACATACTCCAAGTATTGGTTTATGGCTTCTTACATAGTCTACAGAATCCCACATTCAAACATAAGAACTTTGTTCCCACCTTTCTTATCAAAAGTCCTTGGGACGACCCCAAATGTCTCCATTAAGGGGATCTCATCTTCATCTGCATTGGATATGTTGGGAGGAACTGAAAAACGTCCTTTAATTGCTGTAGCTTTTGCCTTCTCCGTATTAGTCTCAGTTGGCTGTGACATTGTGGCAGACACTGTAGAATTAAATTAAGATTATTATTAAAAAACCGTTGTAAAATGAATGCAGGCTTCAAGACAAAATGTTTTTAAAACTTTCTACTTTATACTTCTGTAAGATCATATTGGACACTACAAACGTGAGGGTCACAAGTTCCAGACCGTCCTAGCATTTTATAATCATCAAACATAATTCTGAAACGTGATCACTAGTTAAAGTTATCATACAACTAACAAATGTTCCTGTAATCTACCATATCTGAAAAAGATATTATGATCATTCATTTACAGGTGGTCCCCTACTTAAGAACACTCGATTTACAGAAGAATCCTAGATACAAATGGACCTCTGGATGTTGGTAATTTACTGTACTTTACCCTTGGGCTACAATTAACAGATATAACAGTTATCAAAGGTGTAATGAAACTTTTATGAAACAAATATACCTTCTGTATTAATTCCTTAGTGGTTTGTAGGTCTCTGCTTGCCATCATTCTATAGGTAACTTCTGTTTACTTCCTGTGGATAAAAATCTCTGTGGTCATGTGATGTTACACAGGTGCACAGCTCTTTTGTGTATATCACAGAGAGTAATCAGAGCTGTGTATTATAATGAGTCGTGCACCTGTGTGACATCACATGACCATGGACAGATTTCTATCCACTGGTAGTACACAATGAAGCTACCTGTAGAATGACATATAGAAATTGGCAGATAAAGTTCATTGGAAAATTTTATAACTTTTTATTTTACAAGCAATAACATTTATATACTTATCAGGAGGAAACCTTCTCCATAAAAAGAAAAAAAGCTCCTTTAAGTGAAAAAGTTGATCTATTACAACATTTCCTAAAAATATTTCTAACTCACAATAGGAAGGAAAAGCCTCTACGTAGAGGATCTTTTTGAGTCTGGCACAGTACAGTGCCTATGACTCTGCAATCAGCTAATTGATGGAGGTGCTGAGTTTTGACCAATCTCATTCATGCTAGGCGTAAACAAGCAGTTCCCGTGTTATGTACAAGATAGGTTCCATAGGTTTGTTCTTAAGTTGAATTTGTATGCAAGTCGAAACTGTATATTTTATCATTGTAATTTCGGACAAAAATTGGAGTTTCAAAATTTTTTGCTGTAATTGGACCAAGGTTTATCAATAAAGCTTCATTACAGACACCTTACAGCAGATCATTGCAGTCTGGGACTAAATTAAAGCATCCAGAGAGCTTCACCAAAGGTGGGCAGAGGGGTCCGTCTTTAACTAGGGGTTGTCCTTAAGTAGGGGACCGCTTGTATAGGTGAACTTTGCTCTCATCCGTATCCTTGATTAGGTAAAATAAGTTTTTCTTAATTTAGTAATTTTGTATTGCTATTTTTTCCTAAATGATTCTTTAGTAAGTAATCTTGGAAGTAACCTTTACACTTAAGGCAAAGAAAGCAATAGAAAATCTTTTCTATTCATAAGAATGTTCACAGATGTTGAATACATTACTTAAGTTAACTTTTTTTCTAGGACAAATACAGACCTACTTATGCTTATGCAAAAGAAGGCCAGGTCATCTGATGCATGTATATCTGTTGCCACCAAATCCACGCTCTGTTTAAGCATAGGCATTTCACAAGGTGTAGTAAAACAAATTGTAAAATGCATTACACAATGCAATTGTATTTTGAATTGTATGTCTGACTTAAAAAAGGATTTCTTATTAGAGTGTATTGATATTTTAGGTAAGGTATGAAATATCCTTTTTAGAAATCTCACTTATATTTTAAATCTTACCCATTTAGCGGTATAAAAAAACCTCTAAAAGTGACTACTAAAAATGATTTGTTTCAAGAAAAAAGTGACTCTTCCCTGCTCATTTGCATAGGACTCTGGAGGAATGCTTAAATATGGCCCCGATTTATTATTAGTGAGGAAAAATGCACTATATCCAGTTTGCGCCAGATTATTGAAATACTTGATCTCCCTGTTGGAGAGAGGGAGGATACCCCCTGAAACTTGTTACTAGAGATCCTAAAAAAATTGAAATTTCTATGTATTTAGATTGATACTACATAAGTTCTCCATTTCCACTTTCTGCTTGTACATATTCACCATCCCTATTTGCACCCTTCTACTTCATATTTTGAACCTTTATATGTTTTGCATGACAGCAGTTTTACTTTTTTACTTGAAGCATAACCGTTGCTTCAGGTGATTTTTGATATTCTGTGTGTGGGCGGAGTGTTGTGAACATTTTTTAAATATACTTTATTGAGAAATTCTCCTAAAGAAACAGACTGTTAAGTGCCCCTTACAATGTTACTTCTACGTTGCTATGGCAAATCTATCTACAGGATTGAAGACAGGTCTCTCTCCTCCTGCTGTTTGCACAGCTGTGAGTGAGTGTTAACCCTTCCTGCTCTCTTCCTGACTGTAGTATGCTATGAACACTATATTCAAACATCAAGCTGAAAGTAAAAAGGTTTAATCATTGCTGCCAGAGCTGTTTAAAAACACACACAGGTTGATTAGATGTGAGCTCATGTGGCCTCCATAGACCCAAACTATACAGTCTGGAACACACATCTCTATGGGAGGGAGAAGCTTTTTTTTTATCTAAGCAGAATTTGTTGATGAGGTATGTTAGAAAAATGTTCATGACATCCCACCACACACTAATTAAAAATGATCTAAAGTGGTGGTTACGATTTAAAGAAATAAAGCCGGTGTGGATTTGCATCAGAGATTGCATTTGTGGACTCTGCTACAGATAAGTATTTTGTATTTGTCGTCAATTGATGGAAATTATTATGAGATTCCATTATAGTGCATTGGGTACAGTTTACTGACATTCATTTAATGGATCCATTACTGCCATCTGTTTCATTGTTATGACTGAGCAAAAATGGAAAAAAACAACATAGGTCAGAACAGAGCCTAAAATGAAGGACAACTGTTCAGAGCGTTTACTGTCAGCAGCTGTGATAACTTCAAACTACGAAATGTCAATGCATTTGCTACAAATACATTCTGAATGTGGGTTGTAGTTCAAACATACAAATATTCTGCAGCAAACAGGTTGTGTCGCAATTTATTTTAATAATATTTCGACACATAAATTTCCTGTGTGTTTCAGAATTACAGAATGCATTCACTTAACACGGTGTCAGTATATAACTATATAAAAGCCTTCCGAACCATTTGTTTAAACTTTTCATGTGAAACATGTGAGCTGAGAAGAAACTGCTCTGGTAATAAACAGCAGAAACTAGCTTCTAATAAACCAAGAATTCAGGCTACAGCAGTCACTGAGCTTCCACATCAAGCACAGGAAACTGGACTGGAACATTCAGGCTTAAGGTTATTGGAGCATACTTTCCTCTAGAATTCTGGAGATGACCCTTACATTGCTAGAATGAGAACAATTTGGGATAGAAACATAATAAAGACTAAATTTGTAAAAGTCGGACAAATAAGGGAATGTTTTTCTGTATAAATCAATAAAAGCAGTAAAGTTAGTCGACATATATAGTTTAATAGAAATAAAACTTGGACAACACATGAAAAGTTCCCCATGTTTCTGCTCAACTTTGTTTTCAAGATATCAGTTTGCTGTCAGTGAATGAGAACACATTTAAATGCAGAGACTGCTCAACTTCAAGGTAGTCCTGATCTTTACTGAGACTTTTAGGGAGCTATATCTGTTCTAGGTAAGATTCTGTGGTAGTACAGATCTATGGACAATTGAATATTTTAATGCAAGGCACATTCACACAAGGCTCTTCTAATTCCTTAAAGCTGCATTTATTTTTACATGTGGTGCAATGTGCAATTTCTTAATTAAACATGAAACACAACCGGTTTTATTGATAAAAATCATAATCTGTACCCAAAGCACCATCAAAACTGAATGCAACCTGATGATAAGACAGTCCCTCTCACTGCAAACCAGGGGCTAAATATACCTCACACATCATTTTTTTTAAAAAGAAAAGGGTATTGCATATGAATCAAAGATTGAAAAGAATCTTACTTTTAAAAATAGATCCTACAGTGCTGGTAATGCCGTATTATTATTATTAAATTATGCTATAAATGATTATGAATGGTGAATTGTGTCCGAGTTCTTCATCACAAAGTGTTTGGGAGAAAATTGTGGTAATGCAGTGTTAACTAAGAACACAAATGCACATGTCTGTGGCCTCCTAATATGCCGTGACTTTTTATATCTTAATAATTTACAATAGAAAGCATAAAATCTCATTTATATTTGTCAGTACAATTAGTGGCAGTTAATGAACTTCTAATATCTTGACTTTAATAGTAAAAGAGTGCTCATACCTTGTCTTCTACTGGTAGCTTTAGTTTTTGGCTCCCATAAGAATTAACACTGTCTTGTAATATTCTCTTTATGAGTGAAACCTCCCCTTCCTACCCCTTACACCCACCATGGCTTCATTGGCTTCTCCTTTCTGTGATCTCCACCCATTCCAGATGACTAATTAGTATCACATGGCTCGCAGCTTACAAAATAGTCTTCCATTAAAGATGGTCCCTGCCTGAAAAGAAGAAACAGATGATAATTATAGGACACAAACAAAGAAACTGTTGTTTCACTTGTAAATACTTTAGAGGTTTGTGTTTAATAGAATAAATGCATGGATACCATGTAGCATTACATACTGTGCTTTCTGCATACTTACTTATCACTAATGCAGTGACAGATTAGATAGATATTAGATAGATAGATAGATAGATAGATAGATAGATAGATAGATAGAAAGAATAATAATTAAGTACTGTTAGACTGTTTGTCATACCCTGATTAAAACACATCGATTATACAATCAAAGCATAGAAAAGAAGTAAGCAAAAAAAATAAGTATAGAATAACTGTTTATCTGTGGGAAAATTGACTCCCTTCAAGCTTTATTCCATTATTTTTCGATGGCTTTTAAATGGAGTGATTTTACCATTTAATAGACATTAATAGACATGTTCATGATAAGCCAATGTTAAAACCTCTTCATGATGTTGCTCATCATCACTTGGTATCATTCCACCTAAAAGGGAGACAACTATTCACCAGGAAGCCAGCAAATTACATCTTCTTATATAAAAAAAAACAAGTGTAGCAAACGGATTGATTGAATACCACAAAGGTTTAGAGTAGATAAAAGGAGAAAGAAGGGATGGGACATAAAGAAACAAAAAAAAAACATCAAACATGTTTGCCTCATGTAATTCCAGTTCATCATTGTTCTCCCACTGGGACACCCAACATTGAGCAGTGCTGCTATCTTACAGGCCTTGTGGATCTGTAAGAGGGATACACCAAGATCTCTCTTCTGTCCCTGTTCGGTTTGCAACAATTGTTGATAACTGACACATTAACCAACAGGAAGCATCAAACATAATGCCAGGAGATTTTTGAGCTACTATGTGGCTACAAAAATAAAACCACACATTTGAAAATGTGATTATTTGCAGATTTTAGAGATACCTGTTACTTAATTCTTCTTCATGATCTTTCTAAATTGTTTGTCTTGGTGTTGCAATGTGAAATATGAAGTGTGGGATTTATCACCACATTGTGGGGGATTTATCACCACTTTGTCTGGTGTCTTGTACTACTTTAGGCACAATTTGTATTTTCATAAGCTCTGGTTGCAGATGGACACTGGTGACTAAGAAAAGGCTTATGATCAGGTTCGGTTTCAGCTCAATCCCCAATTCCTCCCCCAGCTGGCACCGATTATGGGACGTTAAATCTTTAAATGCTGCTGGTGAAGTCGCTCCAGCGCGGCGCTCCAGATAATTTAAGGCATTTACTCAATACGTGTGTTACCGGTGGGTGTCACGTTTCATTACCTGGACCCCAACAGATTTTTAAAATCAGAATCAGGTCTGCTCTTCTCATCATAAGCTAGTGTTATCATCTACACTGTTACATATCAACAGTAGGTATTCAAGGAGGATAAAATTCCACTCTGGGTAACCAATAAGACTTTTTGGGTGATCTAAAGAGAACTTATAATAATCAGCCAAACATAATGTTTAGATCTTGTATTAAAGGAAATCTGTTACCACATTTTTTCACAAATACAGCTAGTGTCACATAGAGCCCTAGTAACTAACTGATGCCCTTCTTTAAGCTAAACACTGTTTCCCTCAGATCCACATATATTCAACTTTATAATTTTACCTGTTATCTATGGATATCTATAGCGAGTCAAGGTGAGCGTGTCCTCCTCAGGATGAATACTGCAGCTCATCCCCATGCTTTCTGAGTATGCAGCAGTAATGTCATGTGACCAGGGTGACATCATCACAGGTCCTTTAGCTTCCTAACATTACCAAACTGTACACCATATCTGAGCACATGAAATCACAACAGCTTGCACTGAGAGGATTAGAAGTTCATGCAGGCTTGCTGTGATTTTATGTAGTCAGATATGTGCATGGTGTACAGTTTACTAATGTTATGAGGCTAAAGGACCTGATATTATGTCACCCTGGTCACATGACATTAGGCCACACCCTTGACTTGCTCTAGATATTCCTTGATACCAGGCAAGTTTATAACTCTGATTTTATGAAGATGTGAAGGAATTTTTTTTTAGCTTAAAGAAGGGTGTTAGTTGATTAATAGGGCTCTATTGGAACCTGCCACTAGCTGTATTTGTGAAAAAACTTGGTGACAGGTACCCTTTAAGGATCCCCTCAGTTTGGCCCTTCAAAAAAGCTAATTGCACTATGTAAAGAAAAGGAGGTTTCCATATGCAAGGCTCAGAGGCCTGTGCTGAACAGTGTCCAGACTGTCACTTTTGGAGTATTGAAAGACCATAAAAGCCATTGTTTAGGGCAAAGGATACAGCTCTGAAGTGTTTGCAGAGAGAACAGGACATTGAACGCAAAGCGGCCAGACCAGCAGTTTTAAAGAGTTAAACCTGCTGACAGACTCCATTTAACGATACTTATAACTCTTGTAACAGATGAAGGAAAATGAAAATGTTTCTAGAACTCAGAACTTTCATACAGTGCTGCCATTATTTTCAGGTCTAATTCACGACCAGAGCGGGGGTATATTTAGTGCTAATCTTTGTTTCTTAGGCATAAATGATAGAGCTTTATGGCATTTTCACAACTGGAATGAGGAATAACAAATTCCACAGAAAGACAATTTAACACATGGCTGCTACTTTTTACAATAATATTAACTTACTGTCTGCTGCTGTGGAATTTCCAGTTATATAGCTTGCTGGTGCGCACCAATGTATTCATTATATGTAATAAAGTAAATAGATAATAAAATTACATTTGGAATAATGTTATATGGGAAAAAGTTGAAAAATATCATCAATTGTGAAAGGTTTAAAAAGTTCTGGGATTTGAAAGCAATCTGTCAATTATTGTAGTATCTGGAAATATCATCTTATTTTGCTTGGTAATTTTGATTTCCAATTTCAGAAAATCTGTAAAAAGGAAACACTGATCATAAAAAAGTAAAAAAACATAGTGTTTTTGCTTGAAATGAGATTATTTTGTCAGTGGTATAATTTGTTGGATCTGTTGGAGTCACCTAGTAACAAAACTGTTTGGGTAACCTTACTGCTGTACACATTTATTGCTATACAATTTATGGATGGTGCTTTTATAAATCACTGTATATACAATTTATGCAAACTTAAAGAGAGGACTATATAAATGTATATATCACATCAGGAAAAAAGAGTAAACCATCTCTTCAATTTTATAGCTTACATATCAGGACATTAGAAAATTACATTCTCAAAAGGTCTTAAAGGAGCATTCCGCTATTCACTGATGATGATCTTCACAGTGTGTATGTAATGCAATGCATTATTAGAATGTTCATTACATTATATAATTGATTGACAAATACATTAATATTGTGAAATTCCATCTAATGTATAATGCAGAAATTAACAAGAAAGGAAGTTTTAAGTGAAGGTGTAGGGGAAATGATAGCAAACATTTTCCAATCTAGAGAACACAGACAACTCATTGATCTATAAAAAGTAAGGAAAGCAATGTGTACAGGCAGATACTGCACATAAACTGCACAAACTAGAAAAGGAATTACAAAGTTACCCTAAAGACCACATCCTGATTGATTAGGGTCCTTCAAGAATATTCTTGTAAAGTTCTGCAGGGAACAGGATGGCAAAGCAGAAAGACAGAAAAAGTATACAATAGCAGCAGAATGTAAATTTGACAGTGAAGTTGTAGCACAATAAAAACAGGTTGGGTATTCCCCTGTCCAAAAATCTATTGAAAGATAAAAACATCTAAATGGCTGAATTGCTACTTTTTCACCATTTCGTCACCATAAAAATTTAAACAAAAATTGAACAAAAGATTGAACAGTCCCTAAAATGGAATAAATGAAAATGTACATGTAAATGTAAATGTCCTGCTGGAAATGACACAAAAATGGCTCTAGACACTGAATGAGTTCCACAAAATGGAGAAACTAAGACATAACAGAAACTAAGTATATTTAGTATCCCTTTGATCTTACTGATGCAAAGAAAAAAGGGGATGTGTCATTTAAACTGCCACAAAAATGAAGTCCACTTGAATAGTATATAACTGCATTTTTTCTCAATTAATGCTGCACTTGGATTGTTTTCCAGCTTTCAGTACATTGCATGGTATATTAGATTGTACTAGAAGAAACTGCAATCTATTCCATAGATACATGAAGCCCCCGAATAGCTAAGTTAATGGAAAAATAAAAGAGTTATGGCTTTTGGAATGTGTAGAGTAAAAATGGAGAATACAAAAAATACCTATAGTATTCCTCTTCATCTCCATCCCGACGGTGGTTTTCTTCAAGCTTGACACACTAGAATTGCTTGAAAAACAGACTTAAAAAAGCAGGCCGGACGGCGGGAATGCTCCTGGCTGCTAATTATTCATGCTCCTTACCACCTCCCTCCAACATCTCTGATGTTGGAGAGGCCGTGATGTCACGTAGAAGGCATGAATAATAAGCAGCCCAGAGCACCGGATATCATGTCCCAGCACTCTGGCCTGCTTTTTACAAGTCTTTTTTTCAAGATGAAGCGGAAGTTAGGTGAGTATGTTTAATTTAGTTTTAGAATATTATAGTGGTAGATTTCCTTTAAGGGATTAAGCACACAACTTAGTCAACACAGGACTGGAGGACATCAATGTGAATGTCTTTATTTGGCTAAACCAGATCCCAGACTTAACTTTATTGAACATCTCCCACCCAGAAGTACAAACTTTGTGGAATCGCTCCCTAAAAATACGGGAAGCTACAATTGCTGGCAAAAGCAGGATGCTAAGTGCTACAGATTGTAAAAGGTGAAAGGGCAAGTAGACTTTCCAAATGCATTTTATATTGTAGAAAAAAAAGTATTATCAATATTATTATTATTATCATCATCTATTGTAATAGAATTATTGGTAGTTCTCTTCCCTGAACCATTTTGCTGTACAACAAAATAAGAAAAATATAAACATTGCTTTTGAATTTAGAGAGTCTTTAAAGGGGTTATGCAGGTTTTAAAAATTACTGAGGGCAGTGCAGGGGCGGGCTATTTAAACATAATAAACATGTACTTACCTCGTCCGGCGCTGCCGATGTCCAGCGCCACGGCCAGTCTTCTCTATGAGCCGGTTACATTACAAGGGCGCACAGGGAGCTTCCGTCTGGCCGGAAGCTCCCATCCGACAACATCTCCCAGCGCTTACAACGCTGAGAGATAGGGACGGATGGGAGGAACCGGCCACATTGCGGACCGGAAGCTCCCTGTGCGCGGCTTCCGTGCCCCTGTAAACAAACTAGGGCACGGATCGAAGGGACTGCGGTGCTGGACATCGGCGGCGCCGGAGGAGGTAAGTGGATGTTTATTATGTTTAAATAGCCCTCCCAAGCCTGGCCCTCACTAGTTTTTAAAACCCGGATAACCCCTTTAAAGCAGACCATACCACTAAGCATTCAATTACTCCTCATTTGCATATAAGAATATTGGGGTATGCAGACCTTACAGGACCTTAAGAAGCTGCCATAAACATGCAGCAGTGCAGCAACAGCAATAACTGGCCCTGGTTCTCCCAGGATCTACAAATTCGGCTTTAACATCCAGCCGTTGAATTGGAGACCCCTTATGGCGACAGAAGTAACCCCTTAATCCTTTCAATCCTTGATATAAGTTTTTTGGAACTTTTTACATGTTTTTATTGGTTGCACAGTTGGATTACTCAAGCTTATACAGCCTGACATTTTTATACAAGTTCTAGTAGAAGCCACTAGCTAGAAGTCAATTCTATAATTTTACAGGGACTTTAAGGAGCTGTCGAATGCTGAAAGCGTATACAACAAGTGTGACTCAGTAAGTAGACATTTGAAGTGACATTAGTTGTAGCAGCAAAGAAAATGTTAGGGCTGAACGCTATACATCTTTTGAACCATATACTTCATCCAATGACACATTATACCATTTAGTATGAAAATATTTCTATTGTGGCCCTCTACATCAATTTGTCAGAAGGCATTCTTATGTGCTGAATGTAAAATATGGTTCTAATTGTTTCTTTATAATTTATAATCATTCTGCGGTTATGGCTATAATGTAAGAATCATTTCTCATTTCCCGTGTTCCACAGAGACTTAAACATGTGAAATTAATTCAGTCATGGAGATATATGCGTCAGCAGGAGAAGAAGTTACATAATTGAGAGTCCTTTTTCGCTAGAAGTAGTTTATTAGCCGGTGATTTGCAGTGTGCAGAACAGATAGTGTAATACATAGCTCCTTGAGAAACTCTTATCTGCAGGGCTGTCTGACTCTTAACAAGTCTGCTAAACTTATCTTATTCCTCCTTTGCTTGCCCACAAGAGTGATATCTTGGAGAGCATCTGACAGTGCAAAATAGCCTGAATATTCTGTGTCTTTCTGGCTTCAAAAAATGTAATGTTACTCCTATACACTGCTAAATTCACACACCAGAAGATATCTTCTCACAACTCGGTTCATATACCAAATGGACAGTCCCCTCTTTGTCCCACGATAATACATGAACAACACCTCAGAAGAAGGGTCTTTGCAAAATCAACATCTAGCTCTATTTGTCACATAGACAGAATTAAAAGCAGTACATAGCAAGCAACCTGATGTTTTTCTGACCGTCAAAGTCCTTAATCTATGATAAGCTTGGTGATGCAAAAATAAATCACTTTAAAAATTAAGGTTTTCAGACTGTGAATATAAATAGCAGAAAAAATTACAATGTTCTCAAGGCTAAAACTGACAACAGCCTTAGGGGCTTAGTGGATGTTTAGTAACATAACATTTTGTGCAAAGCGATATTGATGTGAGCGGACTGCTGAAAGTATTGTGTCAAGATTTATCCTGCAATAAAACTATCTTTCTTTGAAGAGTCGAGCACTCTCAACTTTGAAACAAAATATTTCCTATTTAAGTTATTGAATACATCAACAAACTATAAAATACAAAGTCAGCATAGATATACCAGGACAACTGTGAAAAATAATCCATTACAACTAATACCATATCTATCAGCTTAATAGCTCAAGTGTGTTTCAATCAGTTTAGCTCATTTGACATCACAACTTACATTACCTACAGTACAGAGAAGAATATTCTGATCACACACCTTTCTGGTATCAATTGTTCAGGATGGGAATCCTACTTCAATCAATGTCAAATATCATATTCATATATATATGCCTCCCTTTTTTCAGCATTTGGATCCTGTTTCCTCAAATACATGAAATTTTAGTTGTGACTAGAGATGAGCGAGTACTAAAATGCTCGGGTGCTCGTTATTCGTGACAAACTTTTCCCGATGCTCGAGTGCTCATCTCGAATAATGAACCCCATTGAAGTAAATGGGAGACTCAAGCATTTTTCAAGGGGACCAAGGGTCTGCACAGGGAAGCTTGGCCAAACACCTGGAAACCTCAGAAAATGATGGAAACACCACGGAAATGGACAGGAAACAGCAGGGGCAGCATGCATGGATGCCTCTGAGGCTGCTTAATCGCACCATTATGCAAAAATTATGGGCAACAGCATGGCCATGACAGAGTGACCAAATGAGGCTAGATAGCATCTAAAACATCCAATAATTGACCCTGACACTATAGAAGACAGCATGCAGAGGCAGCGGCAGCAGCGGCAGGCTAGAGAGTGGCATGGTGACATACCCCAAATGGACTCAGGCTTCAAACCAATTTTAAAAATTCCTTTTTGCAAGGATAACGTGTAGCACTGTATGTATCAGTATTTTGCCTGGTTAAGGCGGCAGAGAGGAACAAAAGGAGGTGAGCAAGAAGCGTTGAAATGATTTCCTACGGTATATTTAGTCGATTACACAGCATGGCGGCGACATAGTGACCAAGTTCCATAACGTATCTGGTGAAACACCCGAAAAATTAGCCTGACAGCTCGTTTGATAAGGGGACGACATGTGGAGGCAGCCATGGAGACGACTTCCATGATTAAGAGCGACAGTCTGGGGCATCCATATTGTGCTGCTATGATTGCAACTTCAGGTCTCCAGCACGGCGACAGATGGGCCGAGTTCCATTATGTATCTGGTGAAACACCTGAAAATTCTGCCTGACACAGCTCGTTTGATAAGGGGATGATGTGCTGTATATCCTCTCGCGCTCCAGCATCTGGGGTATAGACAGTTGAAAGTTGCGTATGGAGACATTGGTGGACGCTGTGGAGGATCGTGGAGGCGAAATGGACAGGAAACAGCAGGGGCAGTATGTATGGATGCCTCTGAGGCTGCCTAATCTTGGGATGGAGCTGGCGGTCCACTGCCAGGCGAGCTTTTGTCTGTCCAAGCCCCTGTCTCTTGGCTCCTCCCCACCCACAATGGGCCTAGGGGTCAGAAGCGTTTACTTTGAAAAAAGTATAGTTTTCAAAGCAGGCGGGGGCTACAAACAGCACTTCTAAGAACCTTTTGTATAAGATCAAGTGTAGCACTGTTCTTATAAGTAATTGGCTTGGTTATGGTGGGTGAGGGGAATGTAAACAGATGCGCAAGAAGCGCTGAAATAATATCGGTAAAGGATAAAAGTTTGCCAGTATATTTTGTGGATAACACAGCAGGGTGGCGACAAAGTTAACAAGTTTGATGTGGAAGCCATAAAAACAACCCAAAATTCTGCCTGACACAGCTAGTTTGCTAAAGGGACGATGTATGGAGGCAGCTATATGGACGACTTTGGGAGGCAGCTATGGAGATGATGTGTGGAGGTAGCAATGGAGACAACATGTGGAGGCAGCTATAAAGATGATGTGTGGAGGCTGCTATGGAGACAATTAAATTTGGATAGTGCCTGTATGTGGCAGTCCAAAAAAGTTTTCAAACCAGAGGAGTAGGTAGGTGGTCCTCCAGAAAAATTAAATAGATTGAGTGCCTGTATGTGGCAGTCCAAAATGTTTTCAAACCAGAGGACCGGTTGGGTGGCCCTCCATAAAAATTAAATACATAGAGGACCTGTATGTGGCACTCCCAAAAATTGTTTAAAACAGAGAACCGGGTAGGTGGCCCTCCAGAAAAATTTAATACATAGAGTACTATAGCTAGAGCCAGTTGGCCCTGGCAAAAAACAGCCAGTTTCCTCTGCTTTAGTGTACAAAGAGGAGGAGAAGGAGGACAATGAGGAGGAGGAGTGTATACATTATTCAGGTTAAGCTTCTTTCACCTGGTGGAAAATGGAAATCCTGAGAAATGCCAGGCTTTATTCATCTTGATAAGCGTCAGCCTGTCAGCGCTGTCAGTCGATAGGCGTGTACGCTTATCGGTGATGATGCCACCAGCTCTACTGAAAAAATGCTCAGACAACACGCTAGTGGCAGGGCAGGCAAGAACCTCCAAGGCGTACAGCGCCAGTTCGTGCCACATGTCCAGCTTTGAAACCCAGTAGTTGTAGGGAGCTGTGTGATCATTTAGGACGATGGTATGGTCAGCTACGTACTCCCTCACCATCTTTCTGTAAAGATCAGCCCTACTCTGCCGAGACTGGGGACAGGTGACAGTGTCTTGCTGGGGTGACATAAAACTGGCAAAGGCCTTGTAAAGCGTACCCCTGCCAGTGCTGGACAAGCTGCCTGCTCGCCTACTCTCCCTCGCTACTTGTCCCGCAGAAGTACGCCCTCTGCCGCTAGCGCTGTCAGAAGGGAAATACTGTTTCAGCTTGTGCACCAGGGCCTGCTGGTATTCATGCATTCTCACACTCCTTTCCTCTCCAGGGATGAGAGTGGAAAGATTTTGCTTGTACCGTGGGTCCAGGAGAGTGAATACCCAGTAATCGGTGCTGGAATAAATTCTTTGAATTCTTTGAATGAGGGTCACGGGATAGGCAGCCTAGCATGAAATCTGCCATATGCGCCAGAATCCCATCTCGCAAGAATTCACTTCCCTCACTGGCCTGACTGTCCATTTACTCCTCCCCCAACTCCTCTTCTTCTGCCCATACACGCTGAACAGTGAAGGAGTGAGCAATGCTCCCCTCTTCTGTCTCGCCAACATTCACCTCCTCTTCTTCCTCATCCTCCTCCACCTCCTCCGATATGCGCTGAGAAACAGACCTGAGGGTGCTTTGCCTATCAACAAGGGAATCTTATTCCCCCGTCTCTTGTGACTAGCACAAAGCTTCTGACTTCATGCTGACCAGAGAGTTTTTCAACAGGCCAAGCAGCGGGATGGGGAGGCTGATCCTGGGAGGGGGCAGACTTGGGGGAAGGAGGCTGAGGTGGAGGAGTTGGAAGAGTGCTGATTTCGGTGACATGGGTGAAATGGCTAGAAGCATTGTCCGCAATCCACGACATCACCTGTTCGCACTGTTCTGGCCTCAACAGTACTCTACCATGAGTCCCAGTAACTTGAGGCATGAACCTAGGGAGTGTAGCTCTGCAGCGTTCCCCTGCTTCCTCATCAGCAGGTGGTGTCTCACCCCGGCCAGGACCACGGCCTCTGACCCCTGCAGTAGTTGGACGCCCATGCCCACGCCCTTGTCCTCTACCCCTAGCCCTCGGGTTCAACATTTTCAAAATTAAAGTGTAAATTGTAAATTGTTTTTTTTACAAAACAATGCTATCCTATTGCTATGGCTAGTTTCTAACCTACACTGACGGCACACAACAGGATTTTTTGCTGTGCCTGATGACTTTTAGTTTTGAAAAAAAAAGAAAAGAAAAAGCAGACTGTGCCTAATTCAATCAAACCCCTAATAAATTGTCCCACTTAGGTGTTTGAGATGGATATGTGTGTCACTAAGAGCTAAATAGAACGTTCGCAAGTCTCCCTGCAAATTCGTCACAATATGGTACTAGCTGCACTACTAGTGCCAGCAAGCCCAGCCACAAGCAAATAAAAATAAAATAAAATATAACTCTATTCTAGCCCTAAGAAGGGCTGTTGGGTTCTTGTAGACTCACTCCTGCCTAACACTAAGCTAATATAACACCTTAACGCTATCCCTGCAGCAGCAGCAGATCTCTCCCTGACGGCATCCAGACAGAGAATGATGCGAGCAGCGCGGGCAGGGACTAGTCTATTCCATGGTCACCTGATCAGGCCAGCCAACCACTGCTATTGACGTGTAAGGGTACCACGTCATGCTGGGTGAAGTGCAGAGGCTCCTGGCTTGTGATTGGCTCTGTTTCTGGCCGCCAAAAATCAAAACGCCGGGAAATGCCATGTTCTCGAGCTGGCGAAGTATTCGTCCGAGCAATGAGCAGTTACGAGTACGCTAATGCTCGAACGAGCATCAGGCTCGGACGAGTGTGTTCGCTCATCTCTAGTTGTGACAAATTAACGGGGTAGATTTATCAGAAGCATCAATGCTTGGCTTTAAAATGATTAACAGTGGTGATTGGTTGCCAAAGGCAACTAGAGCAGTTCTGCTCTCATACACTTCTGATAGATCTGCCTAGCTGTATTTAAGTAGTAGGGTATTGGTAATAATGGATTCCTAAGGTGAATTAATGATTTATGTTGTCCGTTCCTACCTCTGACAGACTGAGTGATTTTGTTTATACTGTATATAGCAGACAGCATGGACATTTGATGGAGTAAACTTCATAGATGGCGTTACGAATGTAAAAGCTTTTAATCTGAATTTCTTGACCTGACTGGGGGTGGTAAAATATATCCCCCTCTGGGTGTGTTTAGCATTGGGGGTAATGCAGACTAGGCGTGCCGTGGCGTTTGGTTCTAGGATTCATATATCTAGGTTTTGTATGGGGTATTTTGAGGTTCCCTATTCTACAAATGTTTTGTCATTATTAGTGTTGAATTTTCCATTTCTGGCCAATGCCGAACTTTGGTGGTTCCGGTTTTCTGGGTTCGGATCTGGTTCAATCTACCATTTGTAATGCATTAACTGTTCAATAATGTCATGGGGTGTGCCAATCCTCCCGAAAATGGCAGCATTGATTTAAATACAGTTGGCAACATTTAAACAGTTAAAATTAAAACAGATAATCATGTGAACCGGGTCAGCTGATTAGTATTATCGATTAGACATTTGGTGCAAATAGTACATACCCGTGACTGCTCCAGTGCATCAGAAGTATGATAGTATATACATTGGATATTATATTGGAAACATCACAGCTGCTATAATGCTTACACTGATATGATAGTTTAAACCAAAAATTTAAAGAGTCTCCAAAATGAAACAAAGGAACTCAAATGCCACATGTGTAAAAAAAAGAACTCCATAAATAAATGCCCCAGAAGAAGCAGTGGAGCAAAACCTAGGGTCGGGCAGTGATGACTAGGGTCATCATGGATTTTATATGTGCATTTTTATCATTTTACATGTGAGTACATGTGACTACAATAAACCTTTTGATACTAAGTGAAAACTGTCTATGCAATGCAGTGCTCTAACTAGGAGAGGCTGGACCCCATAGCAAATACAGCTAAGACATCTAAACGCCACACAGTATTCCTTCATGGAACAATATCACACTAAAAAAGACTGAAATTCATGTATAAATGAATAGATTTAAAGGGAAAATACCAATACTATCCATAGTCTGACCATTTATTGGTAAGTATGTCCATATATAGTTCATAGATAAAAGTAAGAGAGCATTAGTTGTTGGATGGGTATTCCCCCAATAGCGGGACCAGAGGTAGAGCATTCTCTTGGATATCAAAATACCCTTATCAAAATTGTCGAGAACCATTAAAGCCACACAGGAGTGATAGGAGAGAAGGAGAATGGAAGATGTGCAAACAAATACAGCTGTCTCCCAATAGAACAGACCTAGTGCAACAATACAAACAGAAATAGTAAGTTGTACATTAGACATTTAGTAATCCCAATCATAATATAAATACAAGTTCACACACAATTTTTTATCAGTACACAAAATGACTTAACAGTAGATCAGTAATCCACTCATCGCCGAATCCAGCAAGGTTCTACCAAGAGAGTGGCCCACTGAAATCCAGGAAGCAACAACCAGAGTTCAACCATGGAAGATATTTTCAGATCCAATCAATAGGACTATCAGTACTCAAAGGATAAACAAATTCTTTGTAATACATAAATGTCCACATCGAAACCATGAAAGTGATAGGTGGTGTCAGGCTCCAGGGGTAGTGGACCCACTGGACCACCGCAGACAATAACATAAGTCAACACCTGGGACCGGAATCTAAGTGGTACCCAGTTTTCACCAGAGCCTGTCGCAAAGCGGGTTGGACTTACTGCGGCGTGGTACCACCAGGTTGTTCCACAGGTGCGACTTTGTCCGCGGTGGCAGCCAAGGCAAATTACAGAGACATTGAGCAGATTAGTATTCGGGGACAGGCAGGAGGTCAGGACGGGCAGCACGGGATCAGAGTCAGGGATGTAGCAATAGGTCAAAGCAGGCAGCAGAGGAGCGTAGTCGGGAACGGAACCAGGGTCACAACGGGAAATCACAATAATAGCACAGGGCATAGGATAAAGCTTTCTCTAGGGCACAAGGCACAAAGATCCGGCAGGGTGTGCAGGGAGAGGCTGGAGTATAAGGGGTTCTGGGAAATATCCAGCGCCAATTAACGGCTCTTTAAATCTTCTGAAGCGCGCACGGCCGCTGGACTGGGAAAGGAGTGAGGACGTGTGAGTAAGCCAGCAGGGGTCTTGGGGAGCACGGAGGAGCGCGGGTGCACCTGTGACCCAGGACATGGGTTACAGGAGTACCCTTGACAGGTTGAAAGGTCAAAACAATGGGATTATCCAATAGTACAAAGGGGGAAATATCTTTGTGATACATTAATGTTCATATCCAGTCCATAGTTATAGTGCACAGGGTCAAAGGTAATAGATTTCAAGATTAAGCCAATGCACATATCCAATCCAAGGAAGGTAAAAATCATTTTTTTTTCTTTATGGTGTAATAATATTCACATCAGGTACTGGTGAATCACCTTTTATAGGTAAGGAAATTATCTCTTATTTATAGCTTCTGTAAATAATTAAAAATTAGTGTATGTCAAGAAAAGAATGGGCATATTTAGCCCAATAAGACACTGGCACTGATGAGGTGATGAAATACCAGTGACCTAGGTGAAATTGATGCTACTTTAAGAATGTAGGGGCTTGCTCATTGATTCAGGGGCACTTGAAATTCAAGTATTGAACCCGATCCCAGACCTGAGCAACAACCCTATTACACCCACAATCTTTTAGGAACCTCTTATATGCACTTTATTTGTATCTTATAGAGGACCTTTCACCACCCAAACTTTAACACACCATGCAGGGACTTGCTCACTGATTCAGGGGCACTTTAAATTGTATTCCTAACCCCCACAGTTACCGAGATATGAGCACTGTTCTTTGACCATTCAATGTACCGGATCATCAGAGAGGAGGTGCTGCAGCAGGGGTGGGGGGCATTTGTATATGATAATGTTCTCTGAAACCGTCCAATCAGTGGTGACAATGTCAGAGAAGACAGTACTCCCTAGATTACTCCTAATGTTCAAATCTCTAATGTATAGTAATAGCACTTTCCTTCAAAGACCCCTTCTTGTCCAGGTAGCTGCTCGTAGCGCAACTGTCAGTGATTTAACTCCATGAATTCTTCACCCATGTCACAGCCTCTTGCATAATCTAAAATATCCACAAATATTAATTTACAGCTTGGGGGTAGCTGTAGCAATGACTGCTGCTAGGTTCTATTTTCAGGTGAGGCTTTATATTTCTAAGCTAGAAAAGATTGTACTAGGTCTTATTTTCTGGGGTTCTCTTATTTTCAGTTGTACTGTAAAATATTCCAATTATTTAATACAATCTTACTAATTATTTAATTATTTCCCTGATATTAAACAGCCTATACTTCCTGTTAAACTTACATGCTTTTTGTTTTAAAGGTTTTCTTGTAAATTTGCATACCTACCCTTATCCTTCATAGACTGTAGACAATATTTAGCATAATTGTTTGGATATTGTTCAATAATCTACACTGTATGAAGTACTGAAAATGCAATTTAAATCATATTAGCAATGATGTCTATCACAATAATAATAATATACTAATCCGCAAGAAATGGCCTATTAATAATATAACTGACTGCATGAGTTGCATTTGCTTAACAATAAGATGAAATTCAATCTGAATATTGTAATATTTGGGTGTTTTTGTTTTGTATTTTTTTATCTGTTTCACCCCTTTTTAACCCTTTCTATTAAAAAGCTTAGCTTTCTATTAAAAAGATAGGGAATGTTGTACCATCTTTGTTGATGTGGATTTTTGTGTATCTGCTGTAATTACTATGATATATTTAATATACAAGTAGAAATTAGAGACACAACCAAAAACATCCATGATGCGAATCTCCCGTTCCACCACATCCCAAAGATGCTCTATTGGATTGATATCTGGTGACTGTGGAGGCCATTTGAGTACAGTGAACTCATTGTCATGTTCAAGAAACCAGTCTGAGATGATTCCAGCTTTATGACATGGTGCATTATCCTGCTGAAAGTAGCCATCAGATGTTGGGTACATTGTGGTCATAAAGGGATGGACATATGAAAATATATGAAAATATTCCCCACACCATGACACCACCACCACCAGCCTGAACCGTTGATACAAGGCAGGATGGATCCAGGATTTCATGTTGTTGACGCCAAATTCTGACCCTACCATCCGAATGTCGCAGCAGAAATCGAGACTCATCAGACCAATCTTCTACTGTCCAATTTCGATGAGCTTGTGCAAATTGTAGCCTCAGTTTCCTGTTCTTAGCTGAAAGGAGTGGCACCCGGTGTGGTCTTCTGCTGCTGTAGCCCATCTGCCTCAAAGTTCGACGTACTGTGCGTTCAGAGATGCTCTTCTGCCTACCTTGGTTGTAACGGGTGGCGATTTGAGTCACTGTTGCCTTTCTATCAGCTCGAACCAGTCTGCCCATTCTCCTCTGACCTCTGGCATCAACAAGGCATTTCCGCCCACAGAACTGCCGCTCACTGGATGTTTTTTCTTTTTCGGACCATTCTCTGTAAACCCTAGAGATGGTTGTGCGTGAAAATCCCAGTAGATCAGCAGTTTCTGAAATACTCAGACCA
>CM033645.1:83258525-83322139 GCA_019512145.1 Engystomops pustulosus
CATCCGAATGTCGCAGCAGAAATCGAGACTCATCAGACCAATCTTCTACTGTCCAATTTCGATGAGCTTGTGCAAATTGTAGCCTCAGTTTCCTGTTCTTAGCTGAAAGGAGTAGACCACGGTGTGGTCTTCTGCCTCAAAGTTCGACATACTGTGCATTCAGAGATGCTCTTCTGCCTACCTTGGTTGTAACGGGTGGCGATTTGAGACACTGTTGCCTTTCTATCAGCTCGAACCAGTCTGCCCATTCTCCTCTGACCTCTGGCATCAACAAGGCATTTCCGCCCACAGAACTGCCGCTCACTGGATGTTTTTTCTTTTTCGGACCATTCTCTGTAAACCCTAGAGATGGTTGTGCGTGAAAATCCCAGTAGATCAGCAGTTTCTGAAATACTCAGACCAACCCTTCTGGCACCCCATACTGATGCTCGGTTTGAACTGCAGGAGATTGTCTTGACCATGTCTACATGCCTAAATGCACTCAGTTGCCGCCATGTGATTGGCTGATTAGAAATTAAGTGTTAACGAGCAGTTGGACAGGTATACCTAATAAAGTGGCCGGTGAGTGTATATAAGGCTGAAAGCTTGGTGCAGTACATACATCCCCCATTGACGGCAATAGTATGTAGCTATGCAGTGATACGGTGCTTCACATGTGCGGCACCATAAAGCTCCATACACGGAGAGAAGATAGAACAACTCCTATCTTTCCCTGTGTGCATGACCGTGCATCTCTATGGAGAGGGGAATAACAAAGATCAAAGTAGAAGAAACCTGCATACTAACACGGTATGGCAGTATATGGGGATTTTACTGATAGCACATTGTAATGAATAGGTTAACCCGAAGCAGCCTCGGCTCTTCGGAAGAGCCAAGGCTGTCATGTCGATGATCCTCGGAAAGATGTATGATTTATTTTACCTGGAAATATTTGGAGAACATGTGATTTTTTTAATCACTTTTTATATCTATCATGTTGTGGTAACAGAGTGAGTTTGTTAAACCAATGTTAAACCTCTGTTACATTACTTGCATCTGAGTATAAACACATGTTAAGGGGATATACCCTCTAATTCAATGTTATTAACAAAAACACAGCATTTCACAGATTTAATTCCAACTTATCTCTATCAGTCCTAGTGTACACAATTTTGGTTGCCCCTGGACCTGACCCTGGATCTGCTCACTTTAGGGTTGACAGACATGTTGTTCTTCTGTCTGAAGCTGCACTGAGCTGCTCTTTGTCTCTAGCCCCCACCCTTGCATTCCAGGAAGCGCTCACACAGAAAACTCTGAGACTTGCCGGCAAATGACAACATCGTGAGGAGAGTAAAGCTAGAAGCTACAGGCAGATAAGATCTTTTTCCAGGGGAGAGGGAGGGAGGCATATTGCAGAGCTGTGTTAGCCGAGGAGAGAATTTCATGTGTAATACGCATCTCATGGATCTCTTCATCTCTCATCTCTGATCTGTCACTTCTCTCTTTCCAAGTGTCAGATACTAGTACAATGTTCAGGAGCTAAATGAAATTGTATAAAAACCTGTACACTGATAATCTAACCACATTGTCGGCACACAGAACTGGAGGAATCATCAAGTGTCTGGTTAGAGAGTCCCCTCCCACGCTCTGGAATTTTACACTGACCAGGAGCTAAAACAGCAAAAAACTGAGTAAAATTGTAAGGGGTTAAATTATCTTTATTGTGTAAACATCACTAGGTGAGAATTAATTTGAAAATTTTCTTTCATGGGCAAACTCCTTTAAGACCAGCCATGTATATACAAGGTGACAGTTGCAATATTGCTGGCAGCTCTTCTGTTGGCAATGTTATGCAAGAGGTTTTTCAGACAGCTCATTATTCAGCTACAAAGTACCATTAGGTACTGGGATTCCCTTAGTTATTGCCTATTTCTGCTTGACCTGAATACTAGTTGGCTACTTTATTTTCTATTGTCCCGGCTTGCTGGCTTTGATTCTTTTTTTTCCTTCTAACTTTCCATCACATTAGTCAGCAAAGGGAACATCACCCAGTTGGCATCTATCATTAGGTAGGTTGTCAAGTAGGGGGGGAGTGGGCAGCAGTAGGGGGTGACCATTTTTTAGGGCTCACTCTCCCCCTTATGTGACAAGTAAAAGTTATTTTCCTTTTGAAATTATTTGGTTTAGGTCAAGTGCACAAGTCTGAAAAAGATTTCAATTATTCCATTCTGTTCTATTTAACATTGGTTTCCTTAAGATACCTTCCAACACACTTATACAAAAACTTATAAAGCAAAATGTGCTAGATTATTCTCTTAGTTTTCACCAAAAGCTGAGAACTTGCTGTGCACTGTTTATGCCTTGGTTGATAAAGATGAAGGCCTGCTCTCTTTTCAGTCCTCCTGTCTGTAAAGCTATCAGGATTTTTCTATTTAAAATTTTTCTTTCTCTCCAACCTATCTCTTGCTTGCCATCTGAAGTCTGTCTTCCTTTTGTATTTGTTTACACTGAACAAAAATAATGACACACATTTATCAAAAGTAATGCAAACTGCACCATGAGTGTAGAGTGCACCAGATTATTGAGTACCGGCACCCCCTGCACTGCTCAGGAAATGTGCAACAACTTTTTTTGGGGCCCCTTTAACATAGAGCTTGTGACACAATTCTGACGACTTGCAGTAATAAACCTGAGGCCCAGTTCAAATGGCACCGAAACGTCTCTTTACGTTTAGAATAAGGTACAAACACTTTAATAAACGTGGGCCAGTGCGTTTTAAATCATTCATTATTGTACATTTATGCTGAGATAAATTCGAATAATTGCTTGTACCTGTATAAAAGAATAAATGGTCCCTGGATAGCAGACATTTTTCAGAAAGTCATTGTGCTGTTTGTTAGTGCCTAAGGGCATACTTTATTCATCACATAATACAGAATTCATCTCCTTTAAATTCTCTATGGATGTCTACTGGTACACATTCCTTAAGTACATTATAAAACACATATTCCTTTGACTTGCAAAAATAACTTTATCTATAACTCGTATTTCTTTCAACATGCTGACGGCTAAGCTTTAACATATTCAGAAAATTAGTCCAAACACTATAATTGCTCACTGAAATAACTAACAACCAATTCAATCCAACAATGACCAAACCATGACCACAATAAATAAATAAACAAGTTGTCTTGGGCTCTATCCCCATCTTAATGAAGGTTTTATGTTATTATAGTAGCCGTAACACTTGATATGGCAGTTAACCCCTTAACAACATTGATCAAACAAATGTGGAGACATGAGTTGCAGTAGGGTTGGTCTGCAAAGTAAGAAGGCCTATTAGGGCAGCCCGGAGCTGGGTCCAATAGGCAGATTGTCAGTAAAGAACTGACACAGTCAAAAAGTAAACAGCACCAGCCAGTAACAATGTTAATTGAAATGGAAGCACGTAAATCCAGGTTCCACAGATCAGAACGGGCATCAGCACTCCAGACCAAGCATGGTGGCTTTTTAACATTCAAAAGTTGAAACGTCTCAAGGCCTAATGAACAATTACACTTTCTTGTCTATCATCTTTATCAGGAAGTGCTGCTGCCTTTTTTACTAGAGTAAAGGACTGACAGTTACAATACACTGCTGCAAAAACACTGTTATTCAAGCACTTCAGGTTGTGCAGAGAGGCACAAATTCAGTAGCAAATTCAAACAAATATTGTATAACGGTATCCAACATTAAGGAAACGCAGGTCATAATAAAAAAAAGGATTAGTGTTGCAGTATATTTCAATGAACAAGTGATCAAATTATCACTTGTTTATGTCCCCCTGAAAGTAAAACAGTCAAAAAAGTTTAAAAAAATAAAATAATAATAATGCAATTATTAAAATAAAAACAATTATTAAAAAGGATTAGAAGTTCCCTCACGCCCCATCCCATATAAAAATTAAATACAACATAAAAAAGTGAAAATCACTTTTTAAAAATTAAATTGTCAGATCTGACAGGACAAAATAGGATAAAAAGTGATAGAAAAGTAACATTTACCCCGACAGGAAAAAAGTACAACTAGTACCGCAAAAGATAAGCCCTAAAACAGCTTTGGAACCAAATAAATAAAAATGTTATGCCCATTAATACATGGTTATGCAAAAGCAAGCAAATTTCCCACAAAATAAGCTCTATATACTGTAAGAAAAAGCTATATAAATGAGGTATCTCCGTGTTATTTTTATGGTACGGTGAATGGGCGGAAAAAATGCTAAAAACCACAAACAAGAATTAATGATTTTTTTTAACCACCAACAAGAAAGAGTTAATAAAATATCATTATTAGCTATTGAACCTCCCTAAATGATGTACCTAAAAAGTGGATCTCATCCGCAATAATACCCATAAATTAACATTTTATAGCCCGTAAAATGTAATAATGCAGATCTGCTCTGAATGGTGCTCCTTCCCTTCTATGCCCGGCCGTGTGCCCCTACAGCAGTTTGCCAACACATATAGGGGATCCTCATATTCAGGAATTTACTTTTGGGGTGTTTTTCGTCATTTAATAGATTGTGACGGTTTAATTTTTGTATTCTCTAAAAAATATTACAGCTTGTAAATTACACATTCATTTTGTTTTAACCCCTGTGAAACATCTAAAGGGTTAACATACTTTTTAAAGTAGATTTTTCATACATTAAATGGTTTAGTTACTAAAAATGCATAATTTAAGGGGTTTACATTTATTTAGGCCTCTCAAAGTCACTTAAAGTCGAGCAGGTGCTTCTAAATATGGGTTTTGTCAATTTTCATAAAAATGAGAAATATTGCACCAAAAGTTCTGAACCTCCTAACCACCTAGAAAAAAGAAAGAGAGTCATTTGGAAAATATTAGTTATAAAGTTATTTGTGTCCAATGAGTACCTGCCTGAAAATCAAATAAATTAGAACTTTGAAAATGAATAATTTTTAGAAATATTTGTCAAATCTAGGTTTTCATAGCCAAACACAGAGGATATCATCAAAATTTTCTATTAATTTGAAGTACCATGTATGATGAGAAAACAATCTCAAAATGCCCTGAAAAAGCTAAAGTGTTACAGAGATCCTAAAAAAATCCTATAGCCCTAAAATGGCTTAGTCACGTGGGGTTAATAAGATTACTTGGGCAATGTGAATGTTTTATTGCCTCCAGTGGAACATAAAACAGAAGTTTATTGCCTCCAGTGGAACATAAAACAGAAGTGGAATATTAGAAGTGCAACATGAAACATGTGGTCTACCTAATCGTGGGGGTTGTTGCATATTGCAGCAAACCCCCACCGCTAATAACCTCGGTTGGTGCTTGCACCGATCACGGCTATTAGCCCTTTCATTGCCGCCGCCATCTTTATTACGATCGTCGCTCCCCCAAACGTCATCGGGGGCGTCAATCGGTTGCCATGGTATCCTCGGGTCTTTGTTTGACCCGAGGCTACCTGGCTTCTGCAGATTCGTTACAATGAGGCAGTGGCTCATTGTAATGAATGAGCTGCAAAAATGCCATATACTGCAATACAGAAGATTACTTGGGCAGAAGTATTGCAGTATATGGTAGGAGCGATCTGACCATCTAGGTTAATGTACCCTAAATGGTCTAAGAAATAAGTGAAAAAAAAAGAAAAAAAAGTTTAAAAATAAAAAAATTAATAAAATATTAAAAATTCAACATACACCCCCCCCTTTCCCTAGAACTGATATAAAACATAATAAGCAGTAAAAATCACAGACACATTAGGTATCCCTGCATCTCAAAAAGCCAGATCTATCAAAATATAAAAATGGTTACAGCCGGTGGTGACCTACGAGACGGGAAATGGTGCCAAAATGTCCGAAATGTGACATAAAAATGGAATAAAAAATGATCAAAATGTCGCACAGACCTCAAAATGGTAGCAATGAAAACATCGGCTCATTTCACAAAAAATTACACCTCATACAGCTCCGTGCACTAAAGTATGAAAAAGCTATTAGCGTCAGAAGATGGCAAAAAACACAATAAAACCTGTATAAATTTGTACCGATAGTACCGAACCGAAGAATAAAGCTGAGGTCTTATTTGGAGCGCACAGTCAAAGTCGTAAAAACTGAGCCCACAAGAACGTGATTTTTCCACAATTGGAATTTTTTTTCAGCTTCGCAGTACACGGCATGTTAAAATAAATAACATTACGAGAATGTAAAATTTGTTATGCACAAAATAAGCCCTCACACAGCTCTGTACACGTAAAAATGAAAAAGTTATGGATTTTTGAAGGTGGAGAGCGAGAAATGAGCGAAAAAACCCTGCGTCCTTAAAGGGTTAAGGACCTCTTGCCTCAATTTTGTTATTGCTATTGTCCTTTTGTTTACATTATTTTGCATTACTTCTCTGTTCATTGTGTATAAGATCTGTGTCACTTCAGTAAGGCTGTTATACCTGCCTGATGAAGGGACCTTAGCAATCTCGGAAGCTTGATTATTACATCTTATACTTCAGTTAGCCATTTAAAGTTTTTTGATTTACACTATACTGGCTTGTTCATTGCGCCCCAACATAGAATAATACATCCTGCTATTACCTGTTTGCAGATCATTACTAGGCAACATTACTTCTGCAATGAGCTCTATAATTTTAGACAGTTATTTAATAGATATCTGCAGCACATGAGCTCTATAATTTTAGACAGTTATTTAATAGATATCTGCAGCACAAGAGAAGGATGAAAGCCTGCAGCGGCTACTGCTAGGCCACAATGGTCCTGTGTCCGCCAATAGCCACAAATCTGGAATGGGGAGCTGAAGCAGGGTAAGTACAGTTTACTTATAAGTATTTTTTTCTTAAACTCGTTGTGGAACTTAGGAATTTTTCCATAATGAATTAACCCCTTAATGATCGGCTTTTTACGGCGGTCATTAAGGGTACTTCTTCTGACACGCACGCCTTTCTACGGCGGCGTGTCAGAAGAAGATTTCGGGACATCGGGTCCTGCAAGTGCCGGTGTCGGGCCGTGATATCACAGCCCAGACCCGGCACTAACACCCGGGATCAGAAAAACTCCATGACCGCGGCGTGTAAGCGTGTCCCGCGTGGATCGGACCCCCCCCTTACCGGGGGATCCGATCCCTCCTGCTGAAGCCCCGGGTTCCGACGAGTGTCCGGGGCTTCCAGCTCCTCTACCCGCCGGGTTCTGCCTTCCTGGCAGGACCTGGCTGTAAGTAACTTTCACTATACACTGCAATACAAGTGTATTGCAGTGTAAAGGCTTGAATAAGCAATCGGACGATCGCTTGTTCAAGCCAAGAAGTAGAAAATGTAAAAAAGTTGAAAAAAATTATTTAATTATATAATTAAATAAATAAATAAAATAAAAGTCCCAAAAGTCCCCAGTTACACATAAAATGCAAATAAAGTATATAAATCACAAAAACACACAAAAAATTTACATATTTGGTATCACCGCGTCCGTATCAATCTGTACAATAAATCTAAATCAATCTTGAACCCGCTCGGTGAACGACGTAAAAAAAAAACTCGGAAAACTTCCCGTAATATACAATTTTTCATCGAACACCATCACAAAAAATGTTCTTAAAAGTGATCAAAAAAGTTACGTTCCCTAATATGATACGACTGAAAAGAACGGCTCTTTTTGCAAAAAATAAGCCCTCAACGAGGTCTGACAACAGAAAAATACAGAAGTTATGGCCCTAAAAAGTTGTCAATAGTAAAAACAATGCGATTTTCTCCAATATTGGTTTTGCTCAGGAAAATTGAGCAAAGATAAGAAAACCTATATAAATGAGGTATCACCACAATCATAGTGAACCAGAGAATAAAGATAAAATATTATTTTTATGTTACGGTGAGAGGGGGGGGGGGGGAGTGCTAAAAATCCAAAATAAAAATTGATGATTTTGTTTGTGTCCCCCTTGAAATAGTTAATAAAATCTCATGAATAAGCTATAGACCCCCAAAATGAATTATCTATACATTGTATATAATTCCATAAATAATAAGCCATCATATGTTTGCATTACCAAAAAAAAATAAAAATTTATAGGCTGTACAATGTGACAATACAAATCTGCTGTGAATGGCGCCTCCATTCATTCTATACTCGGCCATGCGCCCGTACAGCAGTTTACCACCACATATGGGGTATCAGTACACTCAGGAGGAATTGGGCATCAAACGTTGCAGTGCGTTTCATCATTTAATTTATTCTGAAACTGTCAGTTTGGCCTAAATGAATGTATTTTCAAAAAAAATTCCATAGTTTCTAAATCGCAGGTCCATATCAGAGGATTCTGTCAGGAAGCAAGGTAAGTTATAACACACAATTATAGTGTAATTCAAATGCTTAGAGAAAGCAGAAAGGCAGATGTGCAATGAGGCCGGATATTAGGTAATTTACCAATTTATACATCTATTAGAAGTTCTGCTCCTCTTTCTTGATATGTAAAGTGAAACAGCCAGACATTCCTGTCCTTAAAATGGCTGTAGATGGAGGGTCATGTGATCTCTATCTGTCCATGAGCAATTGCCCTGCTATGGCCTTATTTTATATTCGTAAATACTAATTTAAGGTCATGGCAGGGTGATTGTTCATGGACAGTTAGAGATCACATGACCCTCCATCTGTGGCCATTTTATGGACAGGAATGTCTGGCTGATGATGTAAAAGACAGGAGGGTTCTCTTTTAGTCTTAACCCTCTGGTAAGGTAGATTATAGGCACATGGGTAACGCAAAGTTTCCATTGTGGCCCCTGCTGTATAGTGGGGGTTCCATTTTTGGTTTGGCTATAAGGTAAAAGAGATGTTTTCTACCTTTATATGCGGTAAGATGCCATTGTAGGATTGTGAGGTGAGAGTTCTAGAATGACACTTACATCAAGGTTTGGCCTCTGTAGATTCTTCTTTAGATGCTGCTATAAGGTAAAGGTTCTCATGTAGGTCCTACTGTAAGGTAAGTATTTCTATTTTTCCAGTTAATTGAAGTATTTAAAGAGGACGTGTCACCCTCAAAAACTGCAATACAAGCTGCTTGCTAAAGTGAGCAGCTCCTAGTGCTAAAACAGATGCAGCATTGTTATACTGCTAGCGTTATCGGAAACCTCTGCTGCGCAGTACAGTACAAATGCCGGACCACTATCAAAGCCGTCCGGCGTTTACATGAGGGGGTGGGTTTAGAGGCGTTGACTGCAGCATGACGCGCGGCAGTCACCGCTGGCCTAAGGAGTGAGGGGAGCAGTCCGAGGAAGAGGCAGCGCAACAGTGTTAGTACAGCACAGCAGTGTTAGTTAGGCTTATCCGAGATTTTCGATAACGCTATCATTGTAACACTGCTGCATCTGTTTTAGCACTAGAAGCTGCTGACTTTAGTAAGCAGCTCCTATTGCAGTTTTTTAGGGTGACAGGTCACAGGTCCATATTGTTTTAACCCATGTGAAACACTTAAAGGGTTAATAGACTTAAAGGGAACCTACCACCACGATTCTACCTATAAAGGTAGAACGGGTGGTAGGTGGATGTAAGGGATGTGAGGATAGCTCTTTTTAGAGCTAATCCTCACGTCCCCGCTAACTTTTGGTAAACTTTATTCCCCTAATATGTAAATTGTGTTATGCGGCTACTGGGGCGTGGAGTAGCCGGCACAAGGCTACACAACGCAGCTACTCCACGCCCCCAGTAGCCACGTTACTCCTCCTACCCTGTTGTGTGCGGTGCGGCTGAGCAGCCACAAATCAGAGGCCGGGGCTACTGCGCATGCGCAGAACTCTGGCTCGTCGGACAAGGGCGCGCAGCTACGAGGAGCTGCGCACCACACACAACAGGGTAGGAGGAGTAACGTGGCTACTGGGGCGTGGAGTAGCTGTGCCGTGTAGCCTCGTGCCCGGCTACTCCACGCCCCAGTAGCCGCATAACAAACTTTACATATTAGGGGAATAAAGTTTACCAAAAGTTAGCGGAGACATGAGGATTAGCTCTAAAAAGAGCTATGCTCACATCCCTTGCATCCACCTACCAACCGTTCTACCTTTATAGGTAGAATCGTGGTGGTAGGTTCCCTTTATTAGAAGTTGTTTTACATACGTTTCTATAGTGGGGTAATTTATGTGGTTTTACTATTATTTAGGCCTCTCAAAGTCACTTGAAAGCTGAGTTGTCCCTCAAAATGTGAGTTTTGGCAATTTTCATCAAAATGAGAAAAATCGCACCTAAAGTTCTGCACCTTATAAAATCCTAGAAAAATGAGAGGATGCATAAAATATCATCAACATAAAGCAGACATTCCGTAAATGTTAATTATCAAGGTTTTTGGGTAGTTTTACTTCCTGTCTGGAAAGCAGAACATTTCAAATTTGGAAAATGAAGCATTTTTACAAACTTTTGCCAAATTGAACTTTTTTTCAGAACAAAACGAAAAACTTATCACTAAGGCCCCTTTCACACGTTTTTCACAAGCGTTCTCTGCGCGTGCTTTTGACGCGCAGAACTTGCATTGCACTCTGACCCATTGTAATCAATGGCTCTTTTCAGACTTGCATTTTTTTTCACGCGCACACGCGCGTTTTTTTTAACGCCCGTTTAAATCTAAGCATGCTCTACTTTTGCAAGTCACGCGCGTGAAAAACGCACCATACAAGTCTATGGAGATGCATCAAAAACGCATCGCACTCTGAGACACTTGCAAGTGCAATGCATTTTTCACGCATCAATTGCCATAGAAAAGATAGAGCTCAGTCCTCAGTCCATGAAAAACGCATTGAAATTGCATTGAAAACGCGCGTGAAAAACTGAGACACTGAACAAACTCTGACTGAAAACTGATTGCACTCTGATGTGCAAACTGGTGCGTTTTCACATGACCCAAACCCTGAGAGTCGCAACCGGCTTATCACACTCTCTGAGACGTGATCTGCAACGCAAGTGTGGAAGGGGCCTTAAATTTTACAACTAACATGCAGTACAATGGGGCAGATTTAATTACCCGGTCCTGTTGCGATCCAGCGGCACGTTCTCTGTCAAGGATTCGAGTCTTCCGGCGATTCACTAAGGTAGTGTGCCCGATGTCCACCAGGTGTCGCTGCTGCGCTGAAGTTAGCTGGAGTTCACCTCCGCTGCTGGGTGGCAGGTAACGCGGTCAAGCACACTTTTTTTTTTTAAATACCGACAGCCACGCCCCCATTTTCCATCACTTGCATGCCGGCGCCGATGCGCCACAAACCCGGGCACATTCGCAATGAAACAATTGAAAATCTTGAACTGTGTTGAGACACTGAACTGAGGAGAAACGACTTTTCTGGCTGCTAAGCTAAAGGTAACTCTCACCTTAAGGAAACCTACCATGAGAAATCTACTCTTCTGAGAGATGGATCTCCGGATGTTTGGTAGAGAGCTTTGTCCTGGATCCGACTGCGGGTAAGTAGCTTTGTCCCGTTTCCAACTATATTAGAGTAGCTTTGTCAGGATCAGGCTGCAGGTAAATATCTTTGTCCCAGAATCCAGCTGTAAGGTAAGTAGGTTTGTCCCAGATCCCACTGTAGGGTAAATACCTTAACCCGGATCCGCTGTTGGGTAAGTATGCTTTGTCATGGATCCGCTCCCGCTGCAGGGTAAGTATTTTGATCCCGCTGGGCTGTACGGTATGAGCTTTGTCCCAGATCCGCTGTTATGTAACAGCAGCTTTTCCTGTTTTCCAACTAATTAGAAGTAGCTTTGTCAGGGATGAGGCTGCAGAGTAATATCTTTGTCCCAGATCCAGCTGTAGGTAAGTAGGTGGTCCCAGATCCCACTGTAGGGAAAATACCTTTATCCTGGATCCGGCTGCTGAGTAGGTAGCTTTGTCATGGATCCCGCTGCAGGGTAAGTTGCTTTGTCCCGGATCCGGCTGCATAGGTAGCGTTGCCCTGGATCTGGCGGTATGGTAAGTATCTTTGTCATAGATCCGGTTACAGAGTCAGTAGCTTTGTCCTGGATCTGGCTGTAGGGTAACTAGCTTTGTCATGGATTTTGCTGTAGGGTAAGTATCTTCGTCCTGGATCCGGATGTAGGGTAAGTAGCGCTATCCGGAATCCGGCAGTAGGGTAAGTAGTGCTGTCCTGGATCCGCCTGTAGTGTAAGTAGCATTGTACTTGATCCAACTGTAGGGTAAATAGCTTTGTCATGGATATGGCTGTAGGGTGAGTAGCTTTGTCCCTGATCCGGCTGTATGGTAAGTAGCTTTGTCCCGGATCCAGCTGTATGGTAAGTAGCTTTGTCCTGTTTCCAACTATATTGGAAGTAGCTTTGTCAGGGATCAGGCAGCAGGGTTAATTTCTGTCCTGGATCCGCCTGTAGCGTAAGTAGCATTGTACTTGATCCAACTGTAGGGTAAATAGCTTTGTCATGGATATGGCTGTAGGGTGAGTAGCTTTGTCCCGTATCCGGCTGTATGGTAAGTAGCTTTGTCCCGGATCCAGCTGTAGGGTAAGTAGCATTGTCCCAGATCCAGCTGTAAGGTAAGTAGCTTTGTCCCGGATCCAGCTGTATTGTGAATACCTTTATCCCGGATCCGTCTGTTGGTTAAGTAGCTTTGTCATGGATTCTGCTGTAGGGAAGTATCTTTCTCCTGGATCTGGCTGTAGTGTAAGTAGCTCTGACATGCATCCAGCTGTGGGTAAGAAGCTTTCTAATGAATCCAGCTGTAGGGTAAGTAGCTTTTGTCCTGGATCCAGCTGTAAGTAAGTCGTTTTTGTTCTGGATCCTTGCTGTAGGGTAAGTAGCTCTGTGATTAATGCTGCTGAAAGGTAAGTAACTTTCTCATTGATCTGGCTGTAGGGTAAGTACCTATATCCCGGATCCGGCTGATGGGTTAGTAGCTTTGTCACGGATCCCGCTGCAGGGTAAGTAGCTTTGTCTCGGATCCGGCTGTAGGGTAGGTAGCGTTGTCCTGTATCTGGCTATATGGCAAGTAGCTTTGTCCTGGAACTGGATGTAGGGTGAGTTGCTTTGTTACTAATCCGGCTGTGGGGTAAGCATCTTTGTCTTGGACGCGGCTGTAGTGTAGGTAGCTATGTCCTGGATCTGGCTGTAGGGTAAGTAGCTTTTGTCCTGATCCGGCTTATGGAAGTACTTTGTCATGGATTCGCTGTAGGTAAGTAGTTTTTTCCCAATTCCGCTGCAGGTTAGGTAGCCTCTGATCATGTCCGCTGTAGGGTAATATCTTTGTCATAGATCTGACTGTATGGTAGTTAATTTTTGTTCCTGGATTCCCTGTCCCCCGGTTGTAGGGTAAGAGCTTTGGTCCTGTATCCCGGTGTAGGGTAAGTAGCTTTGTCCTTGATCTAGCTGTATGGTAGTAGCTTTGTCCTTAATCTAGCTATAGGCAAGTATTTTTGTCAGGATTGCTGTATGGTAAGTAGCTCTTTCCAGAGCCATCGCCTGTAGGTAATAGTCTGTCGTGGATCTGATTGTAGGGTGTAGGCTCTGTCTGAGCTAGTTGTAGGGTGTTAGCTGCTTTGTTTGGATCAGCGATGGTGCGTAAGCTTTTTCTATATCGATCTTGGCTTTAGGGAAGTAGCTTTCACGTTCTCCTCTCGAACCTGGCTGTAGGTTGTACTTGGGTCCCTGAGTCGCGCTGTAGGTAGGTAGCGTGCCCTGGATCTGCTGTATGGTAAGTAGCTTCAACCGCTTATGGTGAGCTTGCGTATGTTATGTAACCTGCTGTGTCGGCTATCTCTTCGTGTTCTGGATTCGCCGTATGGAAGTAGCTTTGTCCCGGATCCGCTGTATGGTAGTAGCTTTGTCCCGGATCCGGCTGTATGGTAAGTAGCTTTGGTCCGGGATCGCTGTATGGAAGTAGCTTTGTCCCGGATCAGCGTAGTTGTAAGTAGCTTTGTCCCGGATCAGGGCTTATGGAGTAGCTTGTCGGATTGCTGTTATGGTAAGTATGTGTCTGTCCTGGATCCTCGCCAGTACGTAAGTAGCATTGTACTTGATTTGACGTAGGTGTAATGTCTGTATGGTTAGTAGCTTTGTCGTGATTCCCGCTGTAGGGTCATTATGTTTGTGATTTGCTTACGAATCCGGATGTGTGGTGTAAGTACTTTGTCTTGGATGCTACTGTAGGCTAAGTAGCTTTGTCCCGTTCGCGGCTTGGTAAGTAGCTTTGTCATGGATTCTGCATAGGTAAGTAGTTTTTTCCCAGATCCGTGCTGGTTTAGTAGCTCTGTCATTATCCAGCTGTAGGGTAAGTCCTTTGACTGCATCTCCTGTAGTGTAATGCTCTGTCGTGGATCTAGTTGTAGGGTAAGTAGCTTTGTCTTGGATCCACTGTAGGGTAGGTAGCTTTTCTCATCGAACAGGCGTAGGGAAAGTAGCTTTTGACGTGGATTCTCGCTGCTGTAGGGTAAGTAGTTTTTTTCCCAGATCCGCTGCAGGTTAGTAAGCTCTGTCTTAATCCGGCCTGTAGGTAATAGCTCTGACAGCATCCACCTGTGTAAGTAACTTTTTCAAGATCTGGCTGTATGATAAGTAGCTTTGGTCCTGGATCCGGCTGTAAGGTAAGTAGCTTTGTCCTGACTATCTATAGGGTAAGTATTTTGTCATGATTCTGCTGTTTGGAATATCTCTTTCCCAGATCCATCCGCTGTAGGGGTTAGTAGCTCTCGTGGATCTAGTTGTAGTGTAAGTGTTTGTCTGGATCCAGCTGTAGGGTGCGTAGCTTTTCTCAACGATCTGGCTTTAGGGTAAGTAGCTTTCTCATCGATCTTGCACAGCATAAGTAGCTTTCTCATCGAACTGGCTGTAGGGTTAGTAACATTGTCCCGGATCCGGCTGTAGGATAGGTAGCGTGGCCCTGGATCTGGCTGTATGGTAAGTAGCTTAGTCCTTGAACCGGCTGTAGGGTGAGTTGCTTTGTTACGAATCCAGCTGTTGGGTAAGTATCCTTGTTCTGGATTTGGCTGTAGTGTAAGTAGCTTCGTCCTGCATCTGGCTGTAGGGTAAGTACTTGTCCCGATGTCCGGTTGGGGATGTTATACTTGTCCCGGATCATCCGGTTGCATGGTAAGTAGCGTTTGGGTCCGGGCCACTCCAGCTTATGGTAAGTAGCTTTGTCGCCGGGATCCGGCGTGATGGTAATTAGCTCGGTCCCGGTATCAGCTGTATGGTAAGTAGCTTTGTCCCGGATCCGGCTGTATGGTAAGTAGCTTTGTCCCGGATCTGGCTGTATGGTAAGTAGTGCTGTCCTGGATCCGCCAGTAGCGTAAGTAGCATTGTACTTGATCTGACTGTAGGGTAAGTATCTTTGTCTTGGATGCGACTGTAGTCTAAGTAGCTTTGTCCCGATCCGGCTGTGTGGTAAGTAGCTCTGTCATGGATCCAGCTGTAGGGTAAGTAGCTTTGACATGCATCCAGCTGTAGGGTAAGTAACTTTGTCATAGATCTGACTGTAGGGATGATGTATTTTTGTCGCGGATCGCCTCATTAGGGTAAGTATTTGTCCGGATCGGCGTTGTAGGGTAATAGAGCTTTGTCCTTATCTAGTGTTTGGGTAGTGGCTTGTCATGGATTCTGCGGAGGGTAAGTAGCTCTTTCCTAGATCCATCCAACCTGTAGGGTAGTATCTCGGTCTTGAATCTAGTTGTTAGGGTAAGTAGCTTTGTCTTGGATCCAGCTGTAGGGTGCGTAGCTTTTTCTCATCGACAGGCTGTAGGCAAAGTGATTTTGACGCTGGATTCTGCGAGGGTAAGTAGTTTTTTCCCTTGATCCGCTCAGGGTTAGTAGCTCTGTCATGGTATCGGCGTGGTAAGGGTAAGTACTCTGAATGCATCCATCTTTAGGTAGTAACTGTCTTCATAGATCTGGCTGTATGGTAAGTAGCTTAGTCCTTAAACCGGCTGTAGGGTGAGTTGCTTTGTTTCGAATCCGGCTGTTGGGTACGTATCTTTGTTCTGGATCTGGGTAGGGTAAGTAACTTCGTCCCGGCTCTGGCTGTAGGGTAAGTAGCTTTGTCCTAAATCCAGATTTTGTCTAAATTACTTTGTATAGATCTAGCTATAGGGTAAGTAGCTTTGTCATGGATTTTGCTATAGAGTAAGTATCTTTGTCCTGGATGCGCTGTAGGGTAAGTAGCGCTATCCGGAATCCGGCAGAAGGGTAAGTAGTGCTGTCCTGGATCCGCCTGTAGCGTAAGTAGCATTGTACTTGATCTGACTGTAGGGTTAGTAGCTTTGTCATGGATATGGCTGTAGGGTTAGGCTTTGTCCCGGACCGGCTGTAGGGTCAGTAGTTTTTGAGTGCTTTTTACGAATCCGGATTTGGGGTAAGTATCTTTGTCTGGAGCACTGTAGGGTAAGTATCTTTGTCCCGGATCCGGCTGTGTGGTAGTAATCTTTGTCATGGATTCTGCCTGTAGGGTAAGTAGTTTTTTTCCCAGATCCGCTGCGGGTTAGTAGCGCTTCATGATCCAGCTGTAGGGTAAGTAGATTTTGTCTGGATCCGGCTTAACGTAAGTAGCTTTGTCCTGGATCCGGCTGTAGGATATAGCTCTTTCCTTGATCTAGCTGTAGGGTAAGTCCGTTTGTCAGGGATTCTGCTCTGTAGGGGTAAGTAGCTCTTCCTAGATCCATCCACCTTTAGGGTACTATCTCTGTCGTGGATCTATTTAGGGTAATGTACTTTGTCTTGGTCCAGCTGTAGGGTAGGTGCTTTTCTTTCTCATCGAGCAGGCTGTAGGCAAAGTAGCTTTGTCATGATTCTGCTGTGTAGGGTAAGTAGTTTTTTTCCAGATCCTGCAGGGTTTGTAGCTCTGACATTTCAGCTGTAGGGTAGTAACTTTGTCATAGATCTGCTGTATGATAGTAGATTTGTCCGGATCCGGCGTAGGGTAAGTAGCCTTGTCCTTGATCTAGCTTAGGGTAAGTATGTTTGTCTGGATTCTGCTGTATGGTAAGTATCTCTTTTCCCAGCTCCATCCGCCTGTAGGGTAAGTAGCTCTGTTTGTTGATCTAGTTGTAGGGTAAGTAGCTTTGTCTTGGATCCAGCTGTATGGTGCGTACTTTTCTCAAACGATTGCCTTAGGTGAAGTAGCTTTCTCTCAACGGGCGTAGGGTTAGTAACTTGTCCTCCGGATCGGCTGAAGGGTAGGAAGCGTACCCCTGGATCTCTGGTTATGGTAAGTAGCGTAGTCCTTAAACACCGGCTGTTAGGTGAGTTGCTTTGTTTCGAATCCGCTGTTGGTACTTATGTTCTGGATCTGGCTGTAGGGTAAGTAGCTAGCTTCGTCCGGCCGGCTTAGGTAAGTTAGCTAGTGTCCTAAATCCAGATTTTGTCTAAATTACTTTGTTATAGATCTAGCTATAGGGTAAGTAGCTTTGTCATGGATTTTGCTATAGACTAAGTATCTTTGTTCTGGATGCGGCTGTAGGGTAAGTAGCGCTATCCGGAATCCGGCAGTAGGGTAAGTTGCTGAGTCCTGATCCGCCGTAGCGTAATTAGCATTGTAACGATGTCTGACTGTAGGGTTAGTAGCTTTGTCATGGATATGGCGTAGTGTAAGTACTTTGTCATGGATTTGTTCTGCTGTAGGGTAGTAGTTTTTTCCAGATCCGCTGCAGGGTTAGTAGCTCTGTCATGGATCCAGCTGTAGGGTAAGTAGATTGTCCTGGATCCGGCATTACGGTAAGTAGCTTTGTCCTGGATCCGCTTGTAGGGTAAGTAGCTTTGTCTTGATCTAGGTGTAGTGTAAGTCCTTTGTCATGGGATTCTGCTGTAGGGTAAATAGCTCTTTCCCAGACCATCCACCTGTAGGGTAAGTATCTCATGTCGTGGATCTATTTTTTAGGGTAAGTACTTTGTCTTGGATCCCGTAGGGTAGGTAGCTTTTCTCATCGAACAGCTGTAAGGAAAGTAGCTTTGCCATTGGATTCTGCTGTAGGGTAAGTAGTTTTTTTCCCAGATCTACTGCAGGGTTAGTACTCTGTCTGGATCCGGCTGTAGGTAAGTAACTTTGTCTAGATCTGGCTGATGGTAGTAGCTTTTGTCCTGGATCCCCGGGCTGTAAGGTAAGTAGCTTTGTCCCTTGATCTAGCTATAGGGATAAAGATAGTTTTGTCATGGATTCCGCTGGATGGTGTAGCCTCTTCACAATCCATCCGCCTGTAGGTAAGTAGCTCTGTTGTGGATCTAGTTGTAGGGTAAGTAGCTTTGTCTGGGATCAACTGTAGGTGCGTAGCTTTTCAACTCACGATCTGGCTTTAGGGTAGTAGCAGGCTTCTCATCATCTTGCACAGCATATAACTTTCCTTTCTCATCAAACTGGCTGTAGGTTAGTAACTTTGTCCCGGATCCGGCTGAAGGGTAGGAAGCGTGCCCCTGGATCTGGCTGTATGGTAAGTAGCTTAGTCCTTAAACCGGCTGTAGGGTGAGTTGCTTTGTTACTAATCCGGCTGTTGGGTAAGTATCTTTGTTTTGGATCTGGCTGTAGGGTAAGTAGCTTCGTCCCGGCTCTGGCTGTAGGGTAAGTAGCTTTGTCCAGATCCGGCTGTATGGTAAGTAGCTTTGTCCTAAATCCATTTTGTGTAAATTACTTTGTTATAGATCCGTCTATATGGTAAGTAGCTTTGTCATGGATTTGCTGTAGAGTAAGTTCTTTGTCCTGGATGCGGCTGTAGGGTAAAATAGCGCATCCGGCAGTAGGGTAAGTAGTGCTGTCCTCGATACCGCCTGTAGCGTAAGTAGCATTGTACTTGATCTGACTGAGGGTAAGTAGCTTTGTCATGATATTGCTGTAGGGTTAGTAGACTTTGTCCGATCCGGCTGTAGGTTCAGTAGTTTTGTAGTTGCTTGTTTATGAATCCGGATGTGGGGTAAGTTATCTTGTCTTGGATGCGACTGTAGGGTAAGTAGCTTTGTCCCGGATCTGGCTGTGTGGTAAGTAGCTTTGTCATGGATTCTGCTGTAGGGTAAGTAGTTTTTTCCCAGATCCGCTGCAGGGTTAGTAGATTTGTCCTGGATCCGGCGTGTAGGGTAAGTGAGCTTTGTCATGGATTCTGCTGTAGGGTAAGTAGCTTTTTCGTGGATCCGACTGTATCATAAGTAGCTCTGCAATGGTACCGGCTGTAAGTTAAGTAACTTTGTCATGGATTTGGGTGTACGGTAAGTAGCCATATCTTGGATCTTTTTGTAGGCTAAGTAGCTTTCTCATGGTTCCGGCTGTAGGGTAAGTACCTCTGACATGGATCCGGCTATAGGGTAAGTTGCTCTGGTATGGATACGGCTGTATGTAAGTAGCTTTCTCATGGATCCGTTTGTAGTGTAGGTGGCTTTGTCCTGGATCCGGCTGTAGGGTAAATACCTGCGTTCTGGATCCAACTGTAAGGTTAAGTAGCTTTTGTCATGGATTATTCTGTAGTTTAGTTGCTTTTCCTGGATGCGGTTTAGGGTAAATAGCTATCTCATGATTTGGCTTTATGGTAAGTAGCTTCATCTGGACCTGACTATGGTGTAGCTTTTCTTCCACATCCATCTGTAGGAAAGTAGCTCTGGCATGGATCTGGATGTATCGTAAGTGCTTTGTCATGGATGCCGGTGTAGGGTAAGTAGCTTGTCTGGATGTGGCTGTGGGTTAGTAGCTTTGTCCCCGATCCGGCTGTAGGGTCAGTAGTTTTGTGAGTTGCTTTGTTACGAATCTGATGTGGGTACGTATCTTTGTCTTGGATGGGGCTTGTAGGGTAGTAGCTTCGTCCCGGCTCTGGCTGTAGGTTAAGTAGCTTGTCCAGTTCGCGCTGTATGGTAAGTAGCTTTGTCCTAAATCCAGATTTTGTGTAAATTACTTGTTATAGATCCGTATATGTTAAGTAGCTTTGTCATGATTTTGCTGTGAGTAAGTATCTTTTCCTGGATGCGGCTGTAGGGTAAATAGCGCAATCCGGCAGTAGGGTAAGTAGTGCTGTCCTCGATCCGCCTGTAGCGTAAGGTCATTGTACTTGATCTGACTGTAGGGTAAGTAGCTTTGTCATGGATATTGCTGTAGGGTTAGTAGCTTTGTCCCGGATCCGGCTGTAGGGTCAGTAGTTTTGTGAGTTGCTTTGTTATGAATCCGGATGTGGGGTAAGTATCTTTGTCTTGGATGCGACTGTAGGGTAAGTAGCTTTGTCCCGGATCTGGCTGTGTGGTAAGTAGCTTTGTCATGGATTCTGCTGTAGGGTAAGTAGTTTTTTCCCAGATCCGCTGCAGGGTTAGTAGATTTGTCCTGGATCCGGCTGTAGGGTAAGTAGCTTGTCATGGATTCTGCTGTGGGTAAGTATCTTTTTCGGATCCGACTGTATCATAGTTAGCTCTGCATGGTACCGGCTGTAAGTTAAGTAACTTTGTCATGGATTTGGGTGTACGGTAAGTAGCCATATCTTGGATCTTTTTGTAGGCTAAGTAGCTTTCTCATGGTTCCGCTGTAGGGTAAGTACCTCTGACATGGATCCGGCTTAGGTAAGTTGCTCTGGTATGGATCCGGCTGTATGTAAGTAGCTTTCTCATGGATCCGTTTGTAGTGTAGGGGCTTTGTCCTGGATCCGGCTGTAGGGTAAATACCTGCGTTCTGGATCCAACTGTAAGGGTAAGTAGCTTTGTCATGGTTATTCTTAGGTAAGTACATTGCCTTTTCCTGTATGCGTTGTAGGTAAGTAGCTATGCATAATTTGGCTGTATGGTAAGTAGCTTCATCCTGAACTGACTATGGTATGTAGCTTTCTTTTCCATATCCAGCTGTAGGAAAAGTCTCTGGCCAGTTGATCGCTGGATGTATCGAAAGTAGCTTTGTCATGGATCCGTTGAGGGTACTTAGTCTTGTCATGGATGTGGCTGTAGGGTTAGTAGCTTTGTCCCGGATCCGGCTGTAGGGTCAGTAGTTTTGTGAGTTGCTTTGTTACGAATCCGGATGTGGGGTAAGTATCTTTGTCTTGGATGCGACTGTAGGGTAAGTAGCTTTGTCCCGGATCTGGCTGTGGGTGGTAAGTAGCTTGTCATGGATCTGCTGTAGGTAAGTAGTTTTTTTTTTTTCCCAGATCCGCTGCAGGGTTAGTAGCTCTCTGTTCATGGCATCCAGCTGTAGGGTAGTAGCTTGTTGACATGCTCCAGCTTTAGGGTAGTAACTTTGTCATAGATCTGACTGTTGGTAGTAAGTTTGGTCCCTGGATCGGCATTAGGGTAAGTAGCTTTGTCCTTGATCTAGCTGTAGGGTAAGTGGCTTTGTCATGGATTCTGCTGTAGGGTAAGTAGCTCTTTCCCAGATCCATCCGCCTGTAGGGTAAGTAGCTCCGTTGTGGATCTGGTTGCAGGGTAAGTAGCTTTGTCTTGGATCCAGCTGTAGGGAACATAGCTTTTCTCATCGATCTTGCTGTAGGGAAAGTAGCTTTTTCAGCGATCTGGCTTAAGGGTAAGTAGCTTTCTCATCGATCTGGCACAGCATAAGTAGCTTTCTCATCGAACTGGCTGTAGGGTAAGTAGCTTTGTCCCTGATTCGGCTTTAGGGTAGGTAGTGCTGCCCTAGATCTGGCTGTATGGTAAGTAGCTTAGTCCTTGAACCGGCTGTACCGGCTGGGTGAGTTGCTTTGTTACGAATTCGGGTGTGGGGTAAGTATACATATAATAAGAAAAAAGGTTCACATAACCTTGGCTTGTCTACAAGGTGTAGCCTTTCAAGATGGCGCTTCTACAGCGTCCGGCAAGTCCAACATTTTCAAAAAAGCCAGAGCACATTTAAGATAAAATCCAAATCATTTTATTTGATATCCATTAAAAATTTTGCACTGGTCATGTGCATAGAGGGTGCAGGCATTCGACCTACGCGTTCGACCTCAGCTTAAAACAAAGCCTTAATCATGGTCAGGACTCTATGTCCTGCACCTCTATGCACATGACCAGTGCAAAATTTGTATATCAAATGATATTCAAATAAAATATTTGGATCTTATCTTAAATGTGCTCCGCTTTTTTGAAATGTTGGACTGTGGGGTAAGTATCTTTGTCTTGGATGCAGCTGTAGAGCAGTAGCTTCGTCCTGCATATGGCTGCATGGTAAGTAGCTTTGTCCCGGATCCGGTTGCATGGTAAGTAGCTTTGTCCCGGATCCAGCTGTACGCTAAGTCACATTGTTCCGGATCTGGCTTGTAGGGTAAAGTACTTTGTCCTAGATCCAATGAAGTGTATATTACTGTTATAGATCCGGCTATATAGTAAGTAGCTTTGGCATGGATGCGGCTGTAGGTAAGTAGCTCTGTCCGGATTTGGCTGTAGGGTAGTAGCTTGTCATACATCCAGTTGCAGTGTCAGTAGCTTTGTCCTGGATCTGGCTGTAGGGTATTATAGCTTTGTCAGGTATTTGCTGTAGATAAGTATCTTTGTCCTGATGCAGCTGCGGGTAATTAGCGACTATCCGGAATCCACAGTAGGTTAAGTAGCGCTGTCCTGGATTCAGCTGTAGCGTAAGTATCTTTGTCACGGAGCGCTGTAGGGTAAGTAGTTTTTTCACAGTAGTTTTTTCATATCCAACTATATTAGAAGTAGCTTTGTCAGGGATTCGCTGTAGGTAAGTAGTTTGTCCCCCAAGATCCCACTGTAGGGTAAGTACCTTTATACAGGATCCGGCTGGAAGGTAATTAGCTTTGTCATGGATCCCGCTGCAGAGTAAGTATCTTGGTCCCGATGCGGCTGTTAGGGTAGGTAGCTTACCCTGGATCCGGCTGTATGGTAAGTAGCAATGTCCTGGAACTGGCTGTAGGTGATTTCTTTTTTTACGAATCCCGATGTTAGTAAGTTTTTTCTGTCTTGGATTCGGCTGTAGGGTAAGTAGCTTTGTCCCAGATCCTGCTGATGGTAGTAGCTTTGTCCCGGATCCACTATATGGTACGGTAGCTTTTTCCCGAATCCGTCTGTATGGTAAGTAGCTTCGTTCCGGATACCGCTTTTAGGTAGTAGCTTGTCTATATCCAATGTAGTGAAAATTACTTGTTATAGATCGACTGTATGTTAAGTAGCTTTTTAGGAATCCGCTGTAGGGTAAGTAGCTTTGTCATAGATTCTGCTGTCGGTAGGTAGCCCTGTCCTGGATCCGACTGTAGGATAATTAGCTTTGTCATGGATTCTGCTTTAGGGTATTAGTCTCTAGCATGGATCTGGGTGTAGGGTATGTAGCTCCGCATGCATCCAGCCGTAGGGTAAGTAACTTTGTGATAGATCTGGCTGTAGGCTAAGTAGCTTTGTCCTGGATCCGGCTGGTGTAAGTTAGTCTTGGTCATGATTCTGCTGTAGGGTAAGTAGCTCTTTCCTGAATCCATCCGCCTGTGGTAAGTAGCTAGCTCTGTCTTGGAATCCCAGCTGTAGGGTACTAGCTTTTCTCAGCAATCTGGCGGTAGGTTAAGTAGCTTTCTCATCAAACTGGCTGTAGGGTAGTAGCTTTGTCTGGAATCCGCTTCTTAGGGTATGTAACCTTGTCACGAACTGGCTGTAGGGGTAAGTAACTTTGTCTTGGATCGGCTGCAGGGTAATTAGCTTTGTCCTGGATGTGCTATATTGTAAGTAGCTCTGGCATGGTTCGCTGTGAGGTCAGTAGTTTATTATAGATCCTGCTGTTAGGAATTAGCTTGTCACTTAGTTCATCTACAGGGTAAGTTTCTTCTTATCCTGGATCGGCTGTAAGGTAAGTCGCTTTTTCCTGATCTGTCTGTAGGATAAGTAGTTTTTTTTCCTGGATCCGGCTGTAGCTATAGGGTAAGATTATTTTACTATTGAAGGTAAACATCTGTTACAGATCACTATAAAGTAAGTGTTCTTTTATTTTGACCTTTCTAAATGGAAAATGTTATATTATAGATTTATAGATTAAGCTATAAAGTAAGTAGTTTTGTTATAGATCCAGCTGTTATGTAAGTACCTTTGTCACAGATCCTTCTGCAAGGTAAGTAGCTTTTTTTCCCGATCAGGCTGTTGCGTAACTAGCTTTTTCCCAGATCCTGCTGTAGGGTAAGTAGCTTTGTGATGGATAGGATGTAGAATATGTAGATTCGTAGCTTGTTCTGGATCCAGCCTGTTGGTAAGTAGCTTGTTTCTGGATCCAGCTTTGGTTTAGTAGCTTTTCTGGATCTGGCTGTAGTGTAAGTATCTTTGTAATGAATTCTGTTGTAGACTGAGTAGTTTTTTCTCATGGATCCTGCGTAGGACAGTAGCTTTGTTTGGATCCAGCTGTGGGGTAAATATTTTTTTCACAATTCGCTGAAGGGTAAGAGTTTCTTCAGCATCTGGCTGTAGGGTAAGTAGCTTTGTGCCTGGACTCCGATTAGGTAAGTACTTTCTCCCGGATCCGCTGTAAGGTAAGTAGCTTTGCATACAACTGGGTGTAGGTTGAAAATAGTTTTGTCCTGGATCCGGTGTAAAGTGTAATTTTGTCCTGGATTTGGCTGTAGGGTAGGTAGCTTTTTCACACGATTTCGGCAGTAGGTAAGTAACTTTGTCTGGACTGGGTGTAGGGTAAGAGCCATTATTCTTGGATCTAGCGTAAGGTAAGTAGCTTTTCCATGGATCCGGCTGTACGTAAGTAGCTTTCTCCCGGATCCAGCCTGTAGGGTAAGTGGCTCTGGCATGGATCCCTCTGTATGGTAAGTAGCTTTCTCATGGATCCTGTTTGTGGGTAGGTAGCTTTGACCTGGATCCACCTTATGCCCCGGAAGAAGCTGAAGAGAAACCCTGGGTCGGCAGAGATTGGCGTCCCTGTGAAAAAATTTGATCTGCGCATTTTTACCTTTTTATTTGAGTACAACTTATAATAAAAGCTTTTAAAATTCTGAACCTGTCTCACACTATGTCTGGATATGTCTCTTATACACAGTGAATGGAGGAGACTGGAACAGAAGTTGAAATATAGCGGTTTCTTGTCTGAATGGTTACTTATTCCAATCCTCTGTGTTTCGGAGTTGGTGGACAAGACTAAGGAAGAACTGTGGCATTGATCGTGTTTGGGGTTATGAGCTCGGTCTTGAAACAATTGTTTCTTTTATGGAAGTTGCCTGTGTCCCGTCTGTAGGGAAGGAGCTCTGTCATGGATTTGGCTGTAGGGTAGTAGCTATAATCTGATCAACTCTTAGGGAGTATTCTTTCTAATTGAATCGGCTGTGGGTAAGTATCTTTGTTCTGGATCCAAGCTGTGGATGGTAAGTCATTGTCTGGATTGCTTACTGTAGGCTAAATCGGCCTTTTCTGGGTAGGAGCGTCTGTCATGGATCTGGCTGATGTAAGTAGCTTTCTCATGGATCCATCGTAGGGTTGGTGCTCTATCCTGTAGCTGGCTGTAGGGTAAGTACTGTGCTGGATCTGACTGGTTAGGGGTAAGTAGCTTATCCGGAGCTCTCTGTAGGCGAAAGTAGCCTTCCTATATGGTGACGGAAAGTAGCTGTGATGGATCGTTGACGGTAGTTTAATTAGCTATGTCAGGGTCGGTGTAGGAATAGCTTTGTCATGGATTCTGCTGTAGGGTAAGTGTTTTTCCCGATACCGCTGCAGGTTAGTAGATTTGTCCTGGATCCAGTCTGGATGTAAGTAGCTTTGTCCTGGATCCGGGCTGTAGGGTAAGTGCTTTGTCATGGATTCCTGCTTAGGGTAAGTAGCTTTTTTTGTGGATCTGACTGTATCATAAGTAGCTCTTCAATGGTAGCGGGCTGTTTAAGGTAACTTTGTCAGGATTGGGGTGTACGTAAGTAGCATACTTGATCTTTGTGAGGCTAAGTAGCTTTCTCATGGTTCCTGGCGGTTAGGGTACGTACACTCTGAACCTGATCCGGCTATGGTAAGTTGCTCTGGGTGGCATCGGCTGTATGTAAGAGTAGCTTTCTCATGATCCGTTTGTATGTAGGTGGCTTGTCCTGGAATCCGGTGTAGGGTAAAACCTGTCTGTCTGGATCCAAGTTGTAGGATAGTAGCTTTGTCATGGATTCTTTGTAGGCTAAGTTGCCTTTTTCCTGGATGCAGTTGTAGGGTGATAGTAGCGTATGTCCATGATTTGGCTGTATGTGTAGGTAGCTTCATCATGGAACGGATCTATGTGTATGTAGCTTTCTTTCTCCAGTTATCCGCTGTAGGAAAGAGCTCTGGCATGGATCTGGATTGTGGTTAGTAGCTTTTGTCATGGATTCGCTGTATGGAATAGCTATGGACTGGGGTACGGTAAGCAGCTAATCCTCAGATTAGCTGTTGAGTTAATATCTTTCTAACGAGATTGGTTGTTAAAGTATAGCTTTGTTTCTGGATCCAGCTGTGGGGGTAAGTACTTTTTTCACAATACCCGCTGTAGGGTAAGTAGCTTTGTCAAGCATCTTGCTGTAACTTAAGTAACTTTGTCCTTGAGGCGACATTACGGTAATAGCTTTGTCCTGGATCAATCTGTAGGGTAGGTAGCTTGCCATGGATCTGGATGTAGGGTAAGTAGCTGTGTCCTGGATCTGGGTGTAGGATAGTCCTTTGGTCTCAGAATACAGCTGAGCGGTAAAGTTGCTTTGCCATTGGATCCGGCTGTAGTTAAGTAAGGTTTGTGTCTAGATTTCCAGCGTAGGTAAGTAGCTTTTTCCCGTGTTTTGGTGTAGGGTAGTGGGCTTTCTCCCCGATACACAGCTTTTGGGTAAGTAGGTTTTTCCTGGTTTTGGCTGTAGGGTAAGTAGTTTTGTCCTGGATCCGGCTGTAAGATAAGTAGATTTGTCCTGGATTTTAGGGTAATTAGATTTTGTCCATGACCCAGCTTATTGGTACAAGGCAGTTATGCTCCAGCTATAGGGTAAGATTTGTTTTATTATAAAGCTATAACGGTAAACACGTCTCTTACACTTCAGCTATAAGTATATGTTCTGTTACAGATACAGGGTATAAGGAAATGGTTCTTAATTGGGCTTTCTGAATGGAAATGTTTAGATTAGCTATAAGCTAAGAGCTTTTGTTATAGCGCCAGACCTGTAGGTAGGTAAGTTTTGTCATATCCTCTGAGGGTAAGGTATCTAGTCTCCTGGATGCGGCTGTAGGTAAACGTAGCTTTTTCTTCTCAATCCAGCTGTTGGCTGTACGTAGCTCTTTTGTTCCCGGATGCGGCTGTTATGGTAGTAGCTTTGTCCTGGGATCGCGGTTAGGGTAAGTAGCTTTGGTCTGATTGCTGCTGTAGGCGAAGTAGCTTTTTTTGTGGATCTGACTGTATCATAATAGCTCTGCAACTGTACCGGCTGTTTAGGTGTAAGTAACTTTGTCATGGATTGGGTTTTTTAACGGTAAGTAAGCCAATCGTTGGATCTTTTGTAGGCTAAGTAGCCTTTCCTCATGGTCCGGCTGTAGGGGTAAGTACACCTCTGACACTGATCGGGCCTAATATAGGGTAAGTTGCTTCTGGTAGGATCCGGATGTATGTAGTAGCTTTCTCATGGAAATCCGTTTGTAGTGTAGGTGGCTTTGTGCCTGGGATCCGGCTGTAGGTACATACCTGCATTATCGGGATCCACAACTGTAGGGTAAGTAGTCTTGGTCATGGATTTTCTGGTAGGCTTAAGTGCCTTTTCTCGGGATGCAGTTCGGAGGTAAGTAGCTATGTTCATAGATTTGGCTGATATGGTAAGTAGACACTCATCACTGGAACACTGAATCTATGGTATGATAGCTTTCTTCCATATCGGCGTAGGCAAAGTAGCTCGGCATGGATCGTGATGTAGGGTGTAGTAGCTTTGTCAGGATTCTTGCTGTATGGATAGTACTTGGATCGTGGTGTACGGTAGCAGCTATATTCCTCGATTAGCTTGGGTAAGTATCTTTCTAACGCATCTGGTTGTAAAGTAAGTAGCTTGTTCTGGATCCAGCTGTGGGGTAAGTAACTTTTTCACAGATCCAGCTGTAGGGTAAGTAGCTTTGTCAAGCATCTAGCTGTATCTTAAGTAACTTTGTCCTTGGCGAAGCATTACGTAAGTATTTGTCCCTGATCAATCGTAGGGTAGGTAGCCTTGCCATGGATCTGGATGTAGGGTAAGTCGGCTGTGTCTGGATCTGGGTGAGGGATAAGTAACTTTGTCTCAGATAGCACTGCATGGTAATTTGTGCCATGGATCCGGCTGTGTAGTGTCAGTAGTTTTGTATCTAGATCCACTGTGGAGTAGCAGCTTTGTCAAGCATCTGTCTGTAACTGTAAAAGTAACTTGTCTCCTTGAGCGAGCATTACGGTAAGTAGCTTTGTCCCGGATCAATCTGTAGGGTAGGAGGTAGCTTGCACATGGATGGATGTAGGGGAAGTAGCTGTGTCCTGGAATCTGGGTGTAGGAATGACTCTTGTCATCAGGTACAGCTGCAGGGTAAGTTGCTTTGCCATGGATTCAGGCCTCGGCTGTAGTGTAAGTGAGTTGTTTAGACCAGCTGGAGGGTACGAGCTTTTTCTTCCAATTCCAACTTCTGTGGGTAAAGTACTTTTTTCCCCGGATGCGGCGTATGGGAAGTAGCTTGTCCGGATCGGCTGTAGGGTAAGTAGCTTTGTATGGATTCTGCTGAGGTAAGTAAGCTTTTCTTGTGGATCTTACTGTACTCATAGTACTCCTGCACTGGTAACAGGCGAGTAAGTGAACTTTGTCATGGATTTGGGTGTTCGGGTAGTACTCATATTCTTGGATCTTTTTGTAGGCTAAGTAGCTTTCTCAGTTCAGGCTGTAGGGTAATACCTTCTGCATGGAGTCGGACGTATAGGGTAAGTGCTGCTGTGTATGGATCCGGCTGTATGTAAGTAGATTTCTCATGGTCCGTTTGTGAGTGTAGGTGCTTTGTGGTCGCTCTATCTGGGCTTAGGTAATACCTGCGTTCTGGATCCAGACTGTAGGGTAAGTAGCTTTGTACTGGATTTCTTCTGTAGGCTAAGTTGCCTTTTCCTGGATGCAGTTCTGTAGTGTAGTAGCTATGTCATAGGATTGGCTGTATTAGTGCTCACGTAACTGCATTCTACTGGTGATATAGGTATGCTTAGTTCTTACATATCATCGTCTGTATGAAAAAGACTCTGGCTGGATATCGGATGTAGGTTAGTAGCTTTGTCTGGATTCTGCTGTAGGTAAGTAGCTATGGATAGTGGGTGTAACAGCGTAAGCAGCTATATCCTCGATCTAGCTGTTGGGTAAGTATCTTTCTAACGGATCTGGTTGTAAAGTAAGTAGCTTTGTTCTGGATCCAGCTGTGGGGTAAGTAACTTTTTCACAGATCCAGCTGTAGGGTAAGTAGCTTTGTCAAGCATCTAGCTGTAACTTAAGTAACTTTGTCCTTGAGCGAGCATTACGGTAAGTAGCTTTGTCCCGGATCAATCTGCTGGGTAGGTGCTTTGCCATGGATTCGGGATGTCGGGTAGTAGCTGTGTCCTGGATCTGGTGTGTAGAATAGTAGCTTTGCTCAGATACAGCTGCAGGGTAATTGCTTTGCCATTGATCCGGCGTGTTGGTAAGTAGGTTTGTTCTAGATCCAGCTGTAGGGTAAGTAGCTTGTCAAGCATCTTGCTTACTTAAGTAACTTTGTCTTGAGCAGAGGCATTACGGTGAGGTAGCTATTGTCCTGGATTCATCTGTAGGTAGGTAGCCTTGCACATGATCGGATGTAGGGTAAGTAGCGTGTTTTCCTGATCTGGTGTAGGATAAGTAGCGTTGTCTCAGATTAAGCTGCAGGGTAAGTTGTCGTTGCCATGGATTCCGGCCTTGTAGGTGAAGTAGGTGTTGTTATAGATCCAGCTGAGGTAAGTAGCTGTTGTCAAGCATCTTGCGTAACTTAAGGTAACTGTTGTCCTTGGAGCGAGAATTTTCGGTACGTAGCTTTGTCCCGGATCAATTCTGTTAGGGTGGTAGTTGCCATGATCTGGATGTAGGGTAAGGTAGCTGTTGTCCTGGATATCGGGTGTAGGATAGTAGTCTTTGTCTGATTTACAGCTGGCAGGTATAGTTGCTTGCATGGATCCGTCGTAGTGTAAGTAGGTTTTGTTTCTGATCCCAGTGTAGGGTAAGTAGCTTGTTCAGCATCGTGCTGTAACTATAGAACTTGTCCTTGACGCGAGACATTACGGTAAGTAGCTTTGTCCCGGATCAATCTGTAGGAGTAGGTAAGCTTTGCCATGGATCTGGATGAGGGGTGTTTAATTAGCCTGTGTCCTGGATCTGGGTGTAGGACAAGTGCTTGTCTCAGATACAAGCTGCAGGGTAAGTTGCTTTGCCATGGATCCGGCTTGAGTGTAGTAGTTGTTCTAGATTCCAGCTGTGGGTAAGTGAGCTTTTTCCCTTTGTGGCTGTAGGGTAAGTGCTTTCTTCCCTCCGCTCCAGCTTTTGGGTACGAGGTTTTTCCTGGGTTTTGGGCTGTAGGGAAGTGTTTGTCCTGGATCGGCTGTCAAATACAGTATATTTGTCCTGGATTGTGAGGTGGAAATAGATTTGTCCATGAACCCAGCTATATGAGTACAAGGAGTTATAGCTCCAGCTATATAGGGTAAGATTTGTTAATATAAAGCTATAAGGTAAAACGTCTCGTAGCAGATTCAGCTATATAAAGTATATGTTCTGATACAGGTATAAGAAAGTGTTCTTTAAATTAATTGGCCTTCTAAAGGAAAATGTTTAGATAAGCTATAAGCTAATAGGTTTTGTTTAGATCCAGCTGTTAGGTAGTAGTTTTGTCATATCTTCTGCAGGGTAAGTACTTTCTCCTGGATGTGGCTGTAGGGTAAGTAGCTTTTCTTCCAATCCAGCTGTTGGGTAAGTAGCTTTTTTCTTTCCCGTATGCGGCTGTTGGTAGTAGCTTTGTGAATGGATCTGGATGTAGTGTGTGTAGGAATTGTATCTTGGTTTGATCCGGAAGTAGGGTAAGTAAATGTTTCTATGGCCCTGACCATAGGGTAAGTAGTTTTTTTGGTTCACTGTGGGATAAATAGATTCTCAGGATCGGCTGTAGGGTACGTATACTTGTGTCTTTGGATTTCTGTTGTATATAAGTAGTTTCCCCTCGTTATCCTGCCGTAGGGTAAAGAACTTGTTCTGGATCCAGCTAGTTGGGTAAGTAGCTTTTACGGATCCGGCTGTAGGGTAAAAACTCTGTCTCGATCCGAAGTGTAGGGTAAAGATGCTTTGCCCGACTCCGGGTGTAGGTAACGTAGCTTTGTCCTGGTTCAGCGTAGGGTAAGTTGCTTGCCCATGGAATGAGTGTAGGGTAAGTATCTTGGTTCTGGATCTGGTGGTATCGGGTAAGTAGCTGTTATCCGATCCAGCTTTAGGGTAAGTACCTGCGTTCTGGATCCAGCGTAGGGTAAGTTGCTTGTCATGTATTATTCTGGGGCAAGTAGCATTTTCCTGGTCCGACTGTAGATAAGAGCTTTGTCCTGATCCCGTCGATAGGGTAGATTTGCTCTGGCATGGATCCTGCTGATGGTAAGTAGCTTTCTCCGGATCCGCTGTAGCGTAAGAGATTGGTCATGGAGCCCAGCTATATACAGATACAGTGCAGTTTAAGTTGCGCTATTAGGGTATATTTCTTTAATACACTAAAGCTAAAGGTAAAACCGTCTACTACATATCCAGCTATAAAGTCAAGTGTTCAGTTATAGATTCCAGGTATAAAGGTAACGTGTTACTGTTATCAGAGAAAAGGTATAGGGTAAAGTGTGCTGTTTTTACAGATTAAAGTATAAGGTAAGTGTTTGTTACAAGAGTACTGGTATAAGGTAAGTGTTCTGTTACAGATACAGGTATACAGTGAGGGTGTTCTGTTTTTGATCCGCTGTAATGGAAAATGAGTCTGTACAGATTAAAAGTAACTTTGTGCGATCCATCAGGCAGGTAAGTAGCTTTTGTTCCTCGGGATGCGGCGCAGGGTATAGTAGTGTTGCATGGATTTCGGTGGAAATGCTGAAAGGTAAATGGCTGTCCCTGAGTCCTCTGTATTCAAGTACTTTGTCATGGAGTCGGTGTGTAGGGTTAGGTAGTTTTGTCTGCATCCGGATTTAGGTACAGTAGCTTTGTCTTGGGTCCACTGTAGGGGTAAGTAGCCTTTGCCTGTATTCAGCTGTAAGGGTAAGTAGCTTTGTCTTTTTATACATAAAAGCTATAAGGGTAAACGTCTCTTACAGATCACAGCTATAAAGTAAGTGTTTTGTTGCAGATACAGGTATAAGTAAGTTGTTCTGTAACAGATACAGGTATAGGAAGTGGTTCGTACGATACGTGGTATAAGGTAAGTGTTTCTGTTACAGAACAGGTATAAGTTAAGTGTTCTGTTACAGATACGTATAAGGTAAGTGGTTTTTGTTGCAGATAAGGTATAGGTAAGTGTTTCTGTTACAATACAGGTATAGGTAAGGTTCGTTACAGGATACCGTATGTAGGTAGGTTCTGTTACGATACGGTATAAGAGTAGAGTTCTTCGTTACAGATAAAGGTATAAGGTAAGTGTTCTTACATACGGTAAATAGGTAAGTGTTCTGTTACAGGATACTGGTATAAGGTAAGGTTCTGTACACGAACGGTTATAAAGGTAATGTTTCTGTTACAGATACTGGTATAATGTAGTTCTGTTACAGATACTGTATAAGGTAGGTTTGTTACAGATCGTTAGGTAAGTGTTGTGTACAGATACTGGTAGAAGGTAAGTGTTTCGTTACAGATATGGTATAAAGTAAGTGTTCTGTTACATACTGGTATAGGTAGCGGTTGTGTACGATACTGTATAAGGTTAATGTTCTGTTTACAGATACTGGTATGAAGGTAGTGTTGCTGTTAACATATATGGTTATAAGGTAGTGTTCTGTTCAGATATGGAATAAGGTAGTGTTCTGTTTACACGATATAACTGGTTAAGGTAATGTTTCTGTTACAGATACTGTAGAAGGTAAGTGTTCTGTACAGATACGATTATACAGGTAAGATGTTGTTACGACAGGTATAAGGTAAGTTCTGTTACAACAACTACTGGTTAATTGGTTATAAGGTAGAGCGTTCTGTTTGGCATCCTTCTAAATGGGAAAATGTTGTTGTTATAGATGAAACTTATAGAATTGTATGTGCTTATAGACAGCTGTTTAGATAATTAAGTTTTCCTTAATAGATCCAGCTGTTAGATAAGTAGTTTTGTTAGTCCCATGCTGTTATCTAATAGCTTTGTCACGATCCATCTGCAGGGTAAGTATCTTTCCTGGATGCTGCTGTAGTGTAAGTAGTATTTGCTGGATGGCTTAAAGCTAAAATAGCTTGTCCTTGAGGTCATCTGTATGCTAAGTAACTTTATCATGATCCGTTTTGGGTAGTAGTTTTGGTCCTGGATCTGGACTTTAGGGTATAGTGTGCTTGGTCCTGGATTCCTGCTGTTATGGCAAGTAGCTTTGTCCTGGATGTTAGGTATGTAGGGTAAGTTGTTGTCTTCAGACTAAAGCTAAAGGTAAAATGTGTCTTACAGATCTCAGCTATAAGTTAAGGGTTTTGCAACAAAGCAGTAACGGAAAAGTGTACGTGTGATAGTTTTAAGCTAATGGTAAGTAGTTTTTGTTTATTAGACTAGTTGTAAGGAATAATCTTTTTTCACGTACAATAATTGCAGGGATATTATCTTCTCCTGGAAAGCACATGTAGGTAAGGTTAGCCTTTTCCCTGATCCGCCTGTAGGGAAGTAGCTTTTTCACTGATCCCAGCTGTAGGGTAAGGTAATTGGTTCATGGTTTGCTGTAGGTAAATAGCTTTGTCAGGATACGTGACAAAGGGGGTAAGAGCTTTTTTCCCAAATCCAGCTGTAGGGTAAGGTGGCTTAATCAGGATCCTGTAGGGGGCTTGTTGGATTGGTTGAGTAGTTCTTGTCCCTGTTGCTCTGGCTGTTGTAGGGTAGTAAGTGCTTTGTCCTGGTCGGATCCCCTGGCTGTAGGGGTAAGTAGCTTTGTCCGAATGTTGTAGTAGACTCGGTGGGATGTGGTAAGTGGCTTGCCTGGGACCGGCTGTAGGTATGGTAGCATATCATGATCCAGCGGTTAGGGTAAGTCACTTTTGGTATATATCCAGCTGTAGGTAAGTAGCTTGTCATGATTCTGCTGATGGGTAAGTGCCTATGCATGATTACGCTCGCTAAGTAGTGCTGTCCCAAATGGCAGTTATAGGGTCAACGTAGCTCTGGCATGGATCCTGCCTGTAGGGTAAGTTGCTTGTCCTTTATCCCGCTGTCAGGGAAGTAGTTTTTGTCCTTACTGCTATAGTCAGCTTTGTTCCCCGGACTCTGGTTATATTGAGTAGTACTTTGTTCTGGATATGGCAGTAGGTTAAGTTTGCTTGTTCCCGGATCTGGCTGTTAGGTGTAAGTAGCCTGGCATGGATCTGGCTGTAGGGTTAGTAGCAATGGCATGATCCGCCGTAAGGGTAAGTAGCTTTGTCTGGACCAGCTGTAGGGTAAGTAGACCCTGGCATGGATCCGGTTTTAGGAGAGTAGTTTTGGTCCCGGCTTGTAGATAAGTGAGCTCTGTCTTGGATCTGGCTGTGTTGTAGGGGAGTAGCTGTGTCCTTTATCCGGCTACAAGGTAATGACAAAGTTGTGTTATGATTAAATATATAAGATGTGTATTTTTTATAGATCCACTGTTAGATAATTAGTTTTGTTATAGGTCCAGCTGTTTTAGATAATTATTTTTGTTATAGGTCTCAGCTGTTACTAAGTAGCTGTTGCACAGGATCCTCTGCCAGGTAAGTATCCTTTTCCTGTGATGCTGCTTGTAGTGTAGATTAAATTTGGCTGGATGGCTTAAAGCTAAAAGCTTTGTCTGGAGTCATCTGTAGGCTAAGAGCTTTTATCATGGATACCGGTTGTAGGGTGGTAGTGTTGTAGACTTGTTGTAGCCTGTCTTGGCCTTTATGGTATGCTCTGACCCTGTATGCAAGTACGCTTTGTCCTGGATCAGCTGTAGGGTAAGTAGTAGTTTGTCTTCATACATAAAGCTATAAGGTAAAATGTGTTCTTACGATCAGCTATAAAAGTAGTGTTTGCAACAAAGCAGGATACGGAAAAATGTACTGTTATAGTTAACAGCTTATAAGGTAAGTCGTTTTTTTGTTATGATCTAGTTGGTAGGGAATATCTTTTCACGACGATTCATATGCAGGAGTAATTATCTTTCTCCTGGAAGCCACTGTGGGTAAGTCAGCCTTTTCCCTGATACCCCTGTAGGGTATAGTAGACTTTTTTTCACGATCCAGCTGTAGGGTAGGGTAGTAACTTTGGTCATGTGTTCTGCTGTAGAGTAAATGCTTTTGTCATGGATCCGGCACAAGGTAGTAGCTTTTCCCAAATCACTGTAGGGTCAAGTGGCTTTATCATGGGGATCTGGCTGTGTAGGGTAGTTGCTTGTTTGTGATCTGAGCTGTAGGGTAAGTAGCTTTGTCGTACTCTGCTGTAGGGTAAGTAGCTTTGTCCCGGACTGGCTTGTAGGGTAAGTAGCTTTGCCCTGGATGGATGTAGGGTAAGTGGCTTTGTCCTGGATCCGGCTGTAGGGTAGGTAGCATATCATGGATCCAGCTTAGTAAGTAAAACTACTTTTATTGATCCAGCTGTAGGGTAAGTAGCTTGTCATGCGATTCTGTGATGGGTAAAGCTTATGCATGTTCCCCGCTAAGTATGCTGTCCCAAATGCATTATAGGGTAAGTAGCTCTGGAATGGACTCCGGGTTTAGGTTAAGTTGCTTGTGTCCTGTTATCCAGCTGTAGGGGTAAGTAGTTTTTCTGTATCCTCGGTCTATAGGTTAAGTAGCTTTGTCCCGGGATCTGGTTTATTGTAAGTAAGCTTGTTCTGGATATGGCTGTAGGTTAAGTTGTTGTCCCGGATCTCTGGTCTATGGTAAGTAGATCTCTGGAATGGATCTGCTGTTAGGGTTAGTAGGCAATGGCACTTGGAATGCCGGCCGTAGGGTAAGTAGCTCGTTTGTCCTGGATCCAGTGTGTAGGGTTAATAGCCTGGCATGGATCCGGCGTTTAGTCGTGTAAGTTGTTTTGTCCCGGCTTAATAGGACTCTGTCCTGGGATCGGCTGTAGGGTAAGTAGCTTTGTCATGTATCGGCTACAAGTAAGTAGATTGTACTATGTCCGCGGTAGGGTAAGTAGTTTTCCTGACTCTGTGCTGTGGGTAAGTAGCTTTGGGCTTGGCAGAGACTGTTAGAGTAAAGTACTTAGATCTGGGCTGTAGGGTAAGTAGCTGTTCCTGGAATTTGGCAATATGAATAGCTCCGCTTGGATCCGGTTGTAGGGTAAGTAGGCCTACCTGATCTGGATGTTTGGTGAGTAAGTAACTTTGGTCATATATACTGGCTGTAGGTTAGTTTCGTTTGTCCCGCTTCCAGTTTTAGGGTAGTAGTTTTTTGTCCTAAATGGCGATATTGGGGAGGAGCTCTGGCATGGATTCTGCTATAAGGGAAAGTAGCTTTTCACTGATATGGCTGTATGGTAACTAATTTTGTCCTATGTGGCTGAAGGGACGAGCTTGCCTGGTCGCAGTGTAGGTTAGAGTACTCTAGCATGGATCTGGCTGTAGGTAAGTAGAAGGACATGACCGGCTGTTGGGGAAATGTAACTTCTCCTGGATGGCAGATTCATTGTAAATACGATTGGCATGGAGCCATCCGGCTGTGTAATAGCTTTGTCCGATCCTGGCTTAGAGGTAGTAGCTTGTCCAGCGTATCTGGCTCTAGGGTAAGTTAGCTTTGCCCAGATAGGCTGTGAGGGTGAAGTACTTTGTCCTAGAGATGACTGTAGAGTAAAGTACTTGTCCTAAAGTAGCACTGGCATGTTCACAGGTGAGGGTAAGTAAGCTTTGTCACTGGATCTGGCTATCTGGGAAGGAGCTCTGCATGGAACGCTGTAGGTAAGCAGCTTTGTCTGTATCCGGTTTGTATGGTTAGTAGCTTGTACCGATCGTGGCTTAGTTTGTTTGTTGAAGAGAGCTTTGGTCCCGGATCTGGTGCTTAGGGTAAGTACGCTATCGCGCATGATCTGGCTACTGTAGGGTAAGTAGCTTTGTTTGGATCCAGCTGTAGGGTAGGTAGCCCTGGCATGGATACCGGCTCTTAGGGTAAGAGCTTTGTCCACGGCTGTAGTATAGGAGCTCTGTCTTTGATCTTGGCTGTAGGGGTTAGTATCTTGTTGATATTCGGACTACAAGTAAGTAGATTAGTTCCTAGCCAGGCTGTAGGGTAGTAGCTTGTTGCCGGAGATGACTGTAGAAATAAGTTCTGATCATCGGCTGATGTAAGTAAGCTTGTCCTGAATTGGCATATGGTGAAGTAGCTCCGGCTTGATTCCGGGTTGTAGGGTAAGTAGCTTAGTTCCTGATCTGGAGGTGTTAGTGAGTACGTAACTTTGTCAATATCGTGGTCTGTAGGGTAGTTTTTTTTGTCCCGTCGTCCAGTTGTAGGGTAAGTATTTGTTATCCTAAATGCGGATCTAGGGTAAGGACCTCTGCATGGGATCGGCTATAAGAAAGTAGCTTGTCACTGGATCCGGATCGGTATGGACATATTCTTACGGTGGCGATGTGGCTGAAGGGTAAGTAGCTTTGTCCTGATCAATGTAGCTAAGGAGCTCTGCATGGATTAGGGCTGTAGGGTAAGATAGCAATGGCTGGACCGAAAAAACCTGTTGGGGAAATAACTCTTCTCCTGGAGGCCAGTGTCATGTTAAATAGCGATCTGGCATGGGGATCCGGCGTGTAGGGAAGCAGCTTGTGTCTGTACTCGGCCTTATATGGTATAGCTTGATCCCCAAACTGGCTCTAGGAAAGTGCTTATCCTACCGATCGTGGCACAGGGTTAGGACCCTGGCTGGGATCTGGGCTGTAGGGTAGTAGCTTTATTCCTGATTATCCCGATTGTGGGGAAAAGCGTTGTCCGAGGACGGCTGAGGATAGTAGCTTTGCCCTGGATCCGCTTTGGGGTAAGTACATGTTCCATACATCTGCAGGGTAAGTGTGCTCATCTGCATGCAGCGTAATGGTAAGTAGCTCGGGCATGGATCCTACTGTAGGGCTTTAGCTATGCATGGATCCGGCTGTAGAGTTAGAAGGATTTTTTTGATTTGGCCCCATGTAAGGCATGTTTCTCCTGCATGCGCTGTTGGTAGTAGCTTTGGTCCTGGATCCTGCTGTAGGTAAGTAGCTCTTGGCATGGATCCGGCTGTAGTGTATAGCTTCTGGCCATGGACCCCGCTGTAGAGTTAGAAGCTTTGTTTTGATTTGGGCCACATGGTAAGTATGTTTCTCTCTTCTCCTGATTCGGCTGTCGGGTAATCTCCTTTCCTGGATCCGGCTGTAGGGAAGAAGCTCTGGCATGGATCTGGCTGCAGGCAGTAGCTTTGTCTGGATCTGAACTGTAGTAAATAGCTGTGCTGTATCCTGCTGTTGGTAAGTAAAAAGCTTGGTCCCGGATTGACATAAGTAGTCGCTTTGCCCTGGATCCGCTGTAGGTAAGTTAGCTTTTTTTCCTAGATCCACTGTATGGTAAGTAGCTTTGGGTTCCCAGATCTGCTGAAGATAATTAGTTTGTCTCAGATTCCAAGCTTGAGGTAAATAGCTCTGGTATGGATACTGTTTTGTAGTGTAAGTACCTTATGTTCTGGATCCGGTTGTTGGGTAAGTAGCGTTGTCCTGATCCGCATGTAGGGTAATAGCTCTGGCATGGATCTTGGCTGTAGGGTCAGTACCTTGTCCAGAATCTGGTCTATATGGTAAGTATCCTCTGGCATGGATCTGAATTTAGGGTAAGAAGCTTCGTCCTGGATCCAGCTGTAGGGTAATTAGCTGTGGCATAGATCTGGCTGTAGGGTTCATAGCTTTGTCCCACATCCAGCAGTAGGGTAAGTAGTTTTGTCCCAAATACAGCCGTAGGGTAAGTAGCTTTGGTATGGATCGGGCTGTAAGGTAAGTAGCTTTGTCCTTTATAATCCACTGTAGGTTAAAGTACTAACTTTGTACCGGATCTGGCTATATGGTAAGTAGTTCCGGCTTGGATCCAGCTGTAGGGTAAGTAGCTTTGTCCTGGATCCAGCTGTAAGTTAAGTAGCTCTGGCATGGATCCGGCTGTAAGGTAAGTACCATAGCTTTGTCCTGGATCCGACTGTCCGGTAACATGGCAACCCCAGTGGTGGTATGTGTCTGATGTCAATGATTCTCTTTTAGTCCCGTTGGTAGGTAAGAATTTCCTTTCATGCCCACTTTCTGCTTCCACTTAGAGCGTCATCCTAAGTAAGTTCCCAATCTTAAGTCCTCCTGGGATGGTAAGCATTACGTGTTTGGGTTCAGCTGTAAGATTTAGGGTTTTGTTTCGGAGTAAGTAGTCTGCTTGTATGATCTCTATAATTCATGATAACCTTAATAGACCCCCCATCCCCCCATAGTTCGGCTTAGCTCTGAGGGAGCCATTCATTTTATAGGTCTTCTGACAGATAAGAGTTTGGCCTATCTGTAAGGTAAGAATAACGTTTTAGTAGCTGACAATGACTAACATTGCAGCACAGCAGTTATTTTTGGCAGCCTGAACTCCATGGGTTTAGCTGTCCTAAAAAGAGTCATATCCCCTGTAAATGACCTACAGTAATATTTTACATACTTTATGACTTGTGAAGTTTTCTGGGAAATTAAAAATGAATAGTAGATTTTGATCAGATTAAAGGAAACCTACCACGTGTAGTGGCAGGTTTCTGCATGGCAAATCGGGCACCAGCTCAGGGGAGCTGGTGCCGGAGCTTATTTTCGTTAGTGTTTTAAACCGCGTAATCGCAGTTAAAACACTTTTTACTTTTTATCGCCGGCGCAGGGGAGGTACTCGCTCGGCTCTTACCAGCGCGCGGCCTCATTCACTTCTATGTTATCCGCGCGCATGGTCACGGCCGAGAGCGACCTCAATGCTCCGGCTATAAGTTTACAAGTGTTGTTAAAACGCGGTAAAACCGCAGCCTGCTCTCTGCAGCCAGCCACCCTGAGCTAGTGCCCGGTATTCTCATCAGAAACCTGCACTCAATTGTAATAAACTCTAATCAATCTGAACCCGCGGTGCACGACGTAAAAAAAAAACTCGGAAAACTTCCGTAATATACAATTTTCATCGAACACACACAAAAAATGTTCTTAAAAGTGATCAAAAAAGTAAGTTCCCTAAATGATACGACTGAAAAGAACGGCTTTTTGACAAAAATAAGCCCTCAACGAGGTCTGACAACAGAAAATACAGAAGTTTATGGCCCTAAAAAGTTGTCAATAGTTAAAAACAATGCGATTCTCCCAATATTGGTTTTGCTCAGGAAAATTGAGCAAAGATAAGAAAACCTATATAATGGGTATCCCACAATATAGTGAACCAGAGAAAAGATAAAATATTATTTTTATGTTACGGTGAGAGGGGGGGGGGGGGAGTGCTAAAAATCCAAATAAAAATTGATGATTTGTTTGTGTCCCCCTTGAAATAGTTAATAAAATCTCATGAAAAGCTATAGACCCCAAAATGATTCTATACATTGTATATAATCCATAAATAATAAGCCATCATATGTTTGCATTACCAAAAAAAAATAAAAATAAGCTGTACAATGTGACAATACAAATCTGCTGTGAATGGCGCTACTTCATTCTATACTCGGCCATGCGCCGTACAGCAGTTTACCACCACATATGGGTTCAGTACACTCAGGAGGAATGGGCATCAAACGTTGCAGTGCGTTTCACATTTAATTTATTCTGAAACTGTCAGTTTGGCTAAAGAATGTATTTTAAAAAATTCCATAGTTTCTAAATCGCAGGTCCATATTGTTTTAACCCATGTAAACACTTAAAGGGTAATGGACTTAATAGAAGTTGTTTTACATACGTTGAGGGGTGAAGTTTCTATAGTGGGTAATTTATGTGGTTTTACTATTATTTAGCCTCTCAAAGTCACTTGCAAAGCTGAGTTGTCTCCTCAAAAGGTGAGAAAAATGGCACCTAAAGTCCTGCGTCTCATAACATCTAGAAAATGAAGGAGCCATAAAATCATCTCAAATTAAAGCAGACATTCCGTAAATGTTAATTATCAAGCTTTTGGTAGTTTTACTTCCTGTCTGGAACGCAGAACATTTCAAACTTGGAAAATGAGAATTTTACAAACTTTAGCCAAATTTTCACATTTTTTCAGAACGAATCACTTAAATTTTATAAATAAACAGAAGTACATGTTCACGAGAAAACATTCTCAAAATCACCGGATACGTGAAAGCGTTCCGAAGCTTAAACCAATTATCGTGCGCATGTAGATTTGAAAAACGAGTCTGGTCATTGAGCTGAAAACTGTGTCGGTGATAAATGTAAAATCTGAACTAAAAAACAAACATTTTATGGATGTGATCCTGTGGAAAGCAGATTGTTACTAGTGTGCTCAAGGGAGCAAGGCCACAGGTCAGGAAGAAACACAAACAACCACCACCACCAATGAAGGTCTGGTTCTCCTGCCCTGCCATAGGGTAATTGGTCCGGAAGAACTACAAGGGGATCTCTTAGTTTGTGTGCGATGTAGCATTCGGGTTAGTCAGAACTCTTACTTAATCTTAGTTCTAACTGGTAGGATTTCAATAAAACTCTTCCATTTTAAAAAAATTACATTTCACCATTGTTTATTTCCACTGTGTGGTCTCCACCCAATCCATGTGAAATATAAACTTCAGGGTTTTTTTTAAAAAAAAAGAGGCATGGAAGGATGGTTAATCCAGTGTTGGAGAATGGATATTATAAAATTATCTTTTGGAAACATCCAAACCCTAAAATCCACTGGGAATTTCTCATGTTAGCAATGGCAATTTCCTTAAATGAGCCCATTGTTCAGTAGCGCTTGAGCCATTGGATCGTCAGCTCCCCCTTCTCCATTGACTTTAGTTGACAGGGCTGGAGGGAGCAAACTTCAAAACAGTGAGATCTTCTGAAACCATGGCACCTAGAAACACAGTTCTGGTGTAATCTTAAAGAAAAGAATCTTCTCTTGTGATTGTGCTTATAGTAAAAAAATGGTAGAGTATATAACATTTATTCTCTGTGCTTTAACAATGGTATCTCCAGGTCTGTAGTACCTGGAAACACAATCCAGGGGATTCTCCTTTCTAATATGACACCAGAAACAGTGTTCAAAAACTGTTGAAACAATTCAGCAGATGTCATTTGTAACTAGGGATTAATTTTGGGGTCTTATATTTAACTTTACTCTGAAGGCAAAACATCATTCCAGGGTAATTTCAGGGTAGGTTATTTCGCAAAAACATAGCAGATCTGATTTGATATATTTTTATAGCTTTTCGTTTGTAAATATGAGAAATACAGCATAATGAGAGGCTGTTTTATAGTAGAAATTGTTACAATAATATATGCAAACTCCCTTTTCTTGGATCTTGTAAACTGCACAGATGACAAACAATAGAACAGGAATTTTAGTAGGAGGAACATTATATATTAAGTATAACAAATGCTTACGCCTCTAGTGTGCCATTCTGTTTCAGTGCCATGCTGCTACTGTTCACGCTAGAGGCTAACTGGTTTAGCATCATCATGAGTGTCAGCTGGTGTTACAATGAGCTAATAGAAGTTTTATAAATGATAAGATCCTAGTGTGTGCCCATAATTCCCGAGTGCCCAGCAAAACTGAAGTTCTTGCAGTGTGTCCAGAAGGAAATCCATTAAAATGCATTTTGGATGAATCATGCTCTTGTTAAAATAAATTGATTTAAGATATGATTATGTAACATTTGACTAGCGTTTCTGAACTCAAAGGTTGTTAAACATCATAGAAACAATTCTACATGGTGGAAAGGTGAAAGAGTTTCTTTTTTTTTACTTTTGTAATTTTTTTCTAAGCATTAGATAAAAAAATAAGGCAATTACAAGACCTCTACAAAAAGCAATCTAAGGTTAGTGATTACTACGGTAACTGCCTATTAAGGGTATTCCTAATTGTCCTGCTTGTTTGTATTATTAATTCTGCAGGATGATATAAGTGAAGACTAGTTGGGTTATTTTTTTAGACAACTTAAAATTAAGGATTTTATTATTATTTATACAGTCCAAGCTTTAAAACGTTTTCATTTCTTTTAAAACTTTCTTTTTTAAAGAATTAAGTTAAATAGCATTAAAACAGAAGTCATGCACTGCCACTCTCACTGTGAACTGTGTGCTAATTTTCACATCTTTCTTTACACATTTTAATAACTGAATTGCAATCTTGTAATGCATTTTACATTAGGAAAACATTACTGAGCATTCCACAAGATTTTGCACAGAACATTGGTATTTTAAAGGGCAATCTGGTCATAGTGGGCCAGTTTTCATAGAGTATATGAGGAAAAAAATAGGACACTGAAAAAAGTTGGACTTGTACGCAGTGAGTCTTTTCAAAGGGATGGTCTTTTGTAGAGCTTTCACTGTAATTAAAAATATATATGTGAAAAAACATATAGGGAGTGCAATAACTTGAGAAGTTGCAGAGGGCTGGATTGCAATCTGGTCCAGGAAACTTTTGTACAAGTTCAAGAAACTCCTGGATACAATAAAACCATTTTGTTAATCTAATATGTTTTATATGGACTTAATGGACATTTTTTCAACTGTATCTACTATGATACCATAATGTTTGTGAATGTTTGTGCCCTAGGGTCATTCTTCACTTTCTACTACCCCCACTCACTGGAATTCATAGTTAACAATTTTTGAGAATGTTTCAAATGTCTTGTTAAATAAATATGATGTACAGATAGGCTAGATAAAATAAGCACATTCGCTTTCCTATCCAGTTTTCAAGAATGGATGGATTGATACAAAAACTTTAAATATTTTAAAATTATTTGGGAATAGCTCAAAACTTAGCTCTGCAACTTTTTTCAATTACCAGGCTTAATATCTATTGTGGGGCTTCTTAATGAAAAACATTGGTTAGATAAGGTGCTGGTCTGCTTACGCTGCCCCGAAAACTGGCGCCCGAACATGGACCATCCCCGCTGATACCGTACACCCGAGAACCCGAACCAGAGGACGGAGGACGGAGGACGAACGCTTGTCCACACCAATATAGGACCATGTATGGAGGCAGTGAACTTGTAGTAGATTAAAGGTACTGCAGTTAAAGCTATGTTAGTTGGATCTTGAGATGGAGCTGGCGCTCCGCTGCCAGGCGAGCTTTCGCCAATCCAAGCCCCTGTCTCTAGGCTACTCCCCAAACAACACTAGTATATTTTGTGGATTACACAGCAGGGTGGCGACAAAGTTAACAAGTTTGATGTGGAAGCCATGAAAACAACCCAAAATTCTGCCTGACACAGTTCGTTTGATAAGGGGGCCATGTATGGGGGCAGCTATATGGACGACTTTTGGAGGCAGCTATGGCAATGACGTGTGGAGGTAGCAATGGAGACAACGTGTGGAGCCAGCTAAAAAGACGACATGTGGAGGCTGCTATGGAGACAATTTAATTTGGATAGTGCCTGTATGTGGCAGTCCAAAAAAGTTTTCAAACCAGAGGAGCAGGTAGGTGGTCCTCCAGAAAAATTAAATAAATTGAGTGCCTGTATGTGGCAGTCCAAAAAAGTTTTCAAACCAGAGGAGCAGGTAGGTGGTCCTCCAGAAAAATTAAATAGATTCAGTGCCTGTATGTGGCACTCCCAAAAATTGCTTAAAACAGAGGACCGGGTAGGTGGCCCTCCAGAAAAATTAAATACACAGAGTACTATAGCTAGAGCCAGTTGGCCCTGGCAAAAAATAGCCAGTTTCCTATGCTTTAGTGTACAAAGAGGAGGAGAAGGAGGACAATGAGGAGGAGGAGTGCATACATTATTCAGGTTGAGCTTCTTTCACCTGGTGGAGAATGAAAATCCGGAGAAATCCAGGCTTTATTCATCTTGATAAGCGTCAGCCTGTCAGCGCTGTCAGTCGACAGGCGTGTACGCTTATCGGTGATGATGCCACCAGCTGCACTGAAAACCCGCTCGGACAAGCCACTGAAGGGATAATTTGGTCCGTACAGCACTACAAGGGGGATCTCTTAGTTTGTGTTGCATGTAGCAGGTGGTTAGTCAGAACTCTCTACTTATATCTTAGTTCTAACTGGTAGGATTTCAATAAAACTCTTCCATTTAAAAAAATTACATTTCACCATTGTTTATTTTCCAATGTGTGTGTCTCCACCCAATCCATGTGAAATATAAACTTCAGGGTTTTTTTTAAAAAAAAAGAGGCATTTGGAAGGATGGCTTAATCCAGTGTTGCAGAATGGCATTTATAAAATTATCTTTTGGAACATCTCCAAACCCTAAAATCCACTGGGAATTTCTCATGTCTAGCAATGGCAATTTCCTTAAATGAGCCCCTATTGTTCATGTAGCAGCTTGTAGCCATTGGATCTGTCAGCTCCCCCTTCTCCATTCTGACTTTAGTTGACAGGCTGGAGGGAGCAAACTTCAAACAGTGATATCTTCTGAACCATGGCACCTAGAAACACAGTTCTGGTGTAATCTTAAAGAAATGAATCTTCTCTTGTGATTGTGCTTATAGTAAAAAAATGGTAGATGTATATAACATTTATTCTCTAGTAGCTTTAACAATGGGTATCTCCAGGTCTGTAGTACCTGGAAACACAATCCATGGGGATTCTCCTTTCTAATATGACACCAGAACAGTGTTCAAAAACTGTTGAAACAATTCAGCAGATTTAGTCATTTGTAACTAGGGATTAATTTTGGGGTCTTATATTTTAACTCTACTCTGAAAAGGCAAAAAAATCATTCCAGGGCTAATTTTCAGGGTAGGTTTTATTTTCGCAAAAACATAGCAGATCTGATTTGAATATACTTTTTATAGCTTTTCGTTTGTAAATATGAGAAATACAGCATTACTGAGAGGCTGTTTTATTAGTAGAAATTGTTACAATAATATATGCAAATCCCCTTTTCTTGGATCTTGTAAACTGCACAGGAAAACAATAGAACAGGATATTTTAGGTAGTGAGGAACATTATATATTAATGTATTAACAAATGCTTACGCCTCTAGTGTGCCATTCTGTTTCAGTGCCATGCTGCTTACTGTTTCACGCTAGAGGCAACTGGTTTTAGCATCATCATGAGTGTCTTAGCTGTGTGTTACAATGAGCTTAAGAAAGTTTTATAAACATGATAAGATCCTAGTGTGTGCCCATAATTCCCGAGTGCTCAGCAAAACTGAAGTTCTTGAAGTGTGTCCAGAAGGAATCCATTAAACTGCATTTTGGATGAATCATGCTCTTGTTAAAATAAATTGATTTAAGATATAATTATGTAACATTTGACTAGCGTTTCTGAACTCAAAGGTTGTTAAACGTTTGAAAATCTAGAAACAATTCTACATGGTGGAAAGGTGAAAGAGTTTCATTTTTTTTACTTTTTAATTTTTTTCTAAGCATTAGATAAAAAAATAGGCAATTACAAGACCTCTACAAAAAGCAATCTAAGGTTAGTGATTACTACGGTAAATGCTTTAAGGGTATTCCTAATTGTCCTGCTTGTTTGTATTATTAATTCGCAGGAGTGATAGTGAAGAGATAGTTGGGTTGTTTTTTAGACAACTTAAAATTAAGGAGTTTTATTATATTTATACAGTCCAAGCTTAAAACGTTTTCATCTTTCATCTCTCTTCTTAAAACTATTCTTTTAAACTTTCTTTTTAAAGATTAAGTTAAATGCATTAAAACAGAAGTTATGCACTGCCACTCTCACGTGAACTAACTGTGTGCAATTTTCACATCTTTTCTTTACACATTAATAACTGATTGCAATTCTCATTACATTAGGAAAACATTACTGAACATTCCACAAAATTTGCACAGAACATGGTATTTTAAAGGGCAATCTGGTCATAGTGGGCCAGTTTCATAGAGTTATGAGGAAAAAAATAGGACACTGAAAAAGTGGACTTGTACGCAGTGAGTCTTTTCAAGGGATGGTCTTTTGTAGAGCTTTCACTGTAATTAAAATATATATGTGAAAAAACATATAGGGGTGCAATAACTTGAGAAGTTGCAGAGGGCTGGATTGCAATCTGGTGCCAGGAAAACTTTGTACAAGTTCACGAAACTCCTGGATACAAGAAAACCATTTTGTTAATCTAATATGTTTTATATGGACTTAAGGGACATTTTTTTAACTGTATCTACTATGATACCATAATGTTTGTGAGAGTGTGCCCTAGGGTCATTCTCACTTTCTACTACCCCCCACTCACTGGAATCATAGTTAACAATTTTGAGAATGTTTCAAATGTCTTGTTAAATAAAGATGATTACAGATAGGCAGATAAAATAAGCACATTCGCTTTTCCTATCCAGTTTTCAAGAAGGATGGATTTGATACAAAAACTTTAAATATTTTAAAATATTTGGATAGCTCAAAACTAGCTCTGCAACTTTTTCAATTACCCAGGATACTGTGGGGCTTCTTAATGAAAAACATTGGTTAGATAAGGTGCTGGTCTGCTCATAAAGTAGAAGCTTTCATAGAGTATAAGGGGAAACATTGCCTGTTTTAAATAAAAACTTTTTACAGGAGGGAGTCTTCTTAAAGGGATGATCTTCTGGGTAGTTTTTACTTTAGTATCATTAATATCGTTTTTAATATCATTTTATGCCAAAAATAATTTTCCATAGCAGATATAACCCTTATATATACTAGAGGATTGTTGGATTATTTATATTCCTCAAATATATTCATATCTTTCTATTCGATATAATCAAATTCATCTCATTAAAAATGGAAACATAACTTCCAGTCACCATGAGCACTTCAGATGCATCCTGTTACTGGCCTCGGAGCAGGGTGCATATGTACAAGCGGGACCAGCCATAGCCATCTCCATAGGGTCCCACAGTTGGTCACGGGGGTCCCGGGGATCTGACCTGTACATATTAAAGAATGGAGAAGTGGCAACCATTATATACATATTATTGCTGCACATTGTACACTATTTATCAGTGTGTATACAATGGTATAAATGTGTTGAGATACAAATGGTATATTTTCTAAGGGGGCGTGGGGCCCCATTGAAACATCTGCTATGGGGCCCTACCTCTCTTAGTTACGCTCCTGCCTCGGAGTATGGACTGCACTTTTTCTTTCATCTTGAAAAGAACAAGAATAATTTGAGAAAAGTCTAATTAAAGCCAAAAGATGTGATATTCTAAAAGTGTAAGTTACGATCCTTGTAAACTATGAATGAGTCGAAGCGCACTAAAGGCTCCGTGGTTCTACCTAGGGGAAGCTCGTTATCGACGAGCAACTAAACTTCCCATATGCTCGAGTGCTCCGTCTCGAATAACGAGCCCCATTGAAGTCCATGGAGCTCGACTATTTTCCAAGGGGGACCAAGGCATGCTCTGACACAGGGATACTGCAAACACTGGGTAACCTCAGAAAAGGATGGAAACACCACGGAAAGGACAGGAAACCAAGGGCAGCATGCATGGATGCCTCGAGGCTGTTATCGCACCATTATGCAAAAATTATGGGCACAGAATGGCCAGTGACAGAGTGACCGAATGAGGCTAGATAGTAATCTAAACTACATGTCAATAATGACCGTGACCCTATCAGGGAGGCATGCAGCAAGGCAGTGGCAGCAGTGGCAGCTAGAGAGTAGTCATGGCGTACAGTACCCTAAATGACTGCAGTTTCACAAGAAGGGTGAAAGGATTTCCTATGTGAACAACAAGTGTGACGACGTGTATATTTAGTTGATAAATCACACGCATGGTGGCGACAACGTGACCAAGTTCCATAACGTATCTGGTGAAACACCGAAAAATGAGCCGACAAAGCCTTTTTTGATCAAGGTGGAAACAACAGTGGGAGGCAGCATGGAGACGACTTGCCTGATTAAGAGCGACGTAATGGCCGGCATTCATCATTGCGCTGCTTAGATTGCAACTTCAGGTCTCCAGAACATGGCTGGGGCCGACAGATAGAACCGGTTCCCTTATTGTATCTGATGAAACACCTGAGAATTCGTCTGCCTGACACAGCTCGTTTGATAAGGGGGATGTGAGTGCTGATAATATCCTCGATCGTGCTGCCGCATCTGGGGTAGTAAGAGTTGAAAAGGAGAACATTGTGGACTGGGACGGGGGCTGTGGATTTTCGATCTCCCTCGGAGAACATGGGGACAGGAAACGCATGGGGCAAAGCATGCAATGGATGCCTCTGAAGGCTGCCTTAATTTTTGGGATGGACGCTGGCGGGTCCATGCAAGGGAGCTTTTCGCCTCGTCCAGCCCCTGTCCTCGTCGAAAAAAAAGGGAATACTCGTCTCCTCCTCGACCTCTCTCGTCTCCCTCCCCTCCCAGTAAATCATGGGGCAGCGTATTTTCTAAAGAATTATAATTTTCAAAGCAGGGGGGTCGCTTTGAATATTTCACCTAGGAATAAGGATATGCATCTCCTAGTGGTTCTATTTTTAAATTGTTTTTTACGGAAATGGTTCCATGATAAGGAAGCGAACATACTGGGGCTCCATATGTGCGCTTGCCTAGTGATTGCAAACTTCAGAGTCTCCAGCATGGCGTGCGAACAGATGGGGCCGAGTTTCCATATTCTCTGGTGAACACACCGGACATATCCTCTGCTGACACATCGCGTTTGAATAAGGGACGATGTTATGAGAGCAGTGACACTGTATGATCAAAGGTGCTGCAGTTCAACTATGTTAGGTTGGATCTTGGGATGGAGCTGGCGCTCCGCTGCCAGTGAGCTTTCGCCATCCAACGCCCTGTCGCTCGGCACCTCCACAATACAGCACTCTAAGAAACCTTTTGATAAAACAAGTTGTAGTGCGTACTTTAAGTTTGGGTTATTGGCGGGTGAGGGGGAATATAAACAGATACGCAAGAACGTGAAATAATATCGATAACCTGATAAAGTTTGCTCCAGTATATTTTTGGTGATCACAGCAGGGTGGATTACAACGTTAACCAAGTTTGATGTGGGAAGCCATGAAACACCCAAAAATTCTGCCTGACACAAGCTTGTTGTGCGCATGAAAGGGAAACCTTGTATGGAGGCAGTGAACTGTAGTAGATTAAAGGTACTTTGCAGTTAAAACTATGTTAGTATGGATCTTGAATGGAGTGTGCGCTCCACTGCCAGCGAGCTTTCACCTATCCCAAGCCCCCTGTCTCTCAGCTACTTCCCCCCAAACAGCACTTCTAAGAACGCTTTGTATAAGAGTCAAGTGTGTAGAGCGGTTCTTAGAAGTGGGGTTATGGGCGGGTGGAGGGGAAGTGTACACGATGACGTCCACAAAGCTGCTGAAAACTAATATGTGTAAATTATAAAAGTTTGCAGTACATATTTTGTGGATTTACACATTTGCAAGGGTGGCGACCAAAGTAAAACAATTTTTAATGTGGCATCCATGAAACAAACCCAAATTCTGCCTGACACATATCGTTTGATAAGGAGACCATGTATGGAGCACAGCTATTATGCGGACGACTTTTGGAGGCAGCTATGGCAATGAACGTGGGGAGGTAGAATGGTTAGACAACGTGTGAGCCAGCTAAAAAGACGACATGTGGAGGTGCTATGAGACAAATTTAATGTTGGAAGTGGCCTGTATGTTGGCAGTCCAAAAAAGTTTTCAACCAGAGTACGGAGGGTGGTCCTCAGAAAATTAAATAAATTGACGCCTGTATGTGGCAGTCAGCAAAAAGGTTTTTCAAACCAGAGGACAGTAGGTGGTCTCAGAAAATTAAATAGATTGAGGCCTGTATGTGCCTCCCACAAATAATTGATTATACACAGAGGACAACCCGGGATTAGGTGCGCCCTCCAAAAAATTAAATACATAGAGTACTGAATAGCCTAGAGCAGTTGTGCCTGGCAAACAATAGCCAGTTTCCTCTGCTTTAAGTGTACAAAGGGAGGAGAAGGAGACAATGAGTTGAGAGGAGTGTCATTACATTTATTCAGGTTCGAGTAAGCTTCTTTTCACACTTGGGGAGAATGAAAATCCGGAGAATAACCCAGAGCTGATTTATTCATCTTATATAGTTCATTCGTCAGCCAGCCTCAGCCTGCCAGTCGAACAGGCGTGTACGCCTTATCGTGATATGCCACAGCTGCACTGAAAAACAGCTCGGACAACACGCTAGCGGTTAAGAGCATAGTGCAAGGAAGACACGCCTCAGCGGATGGGTATCAGTCGTCAGGCAGCTAGAGGTCGAGCAATCGTCCACGCATTTTCGCACAATCACCCACGCTACCGCTCTCTTCTAGTGTAGTTGTCTTGTGGCCCCTCCCCACTGCTGTCGCTCTTCTTTATCATTGCTGACGTGAACCTCTCCCGCACTTCAGTTTCTCGCCGTTATTACACGGCCTTTTACGTACTTCCCCCACTTCATCTTTCGTAAAGATTCATGCACTACCTACGAGACTTGGGGTCAAGGTGACCAGTGTCTTGCTTGGCGGGGTGACATTAAAACTGGCAAAGGCCCCTTGTAAAAGCATTTACCCCTGCCTAGTGCTGGAAAAGATGCCTGCTCGCCTACTCTCATTCGCTACTTGTCCCGCAGAAGCTACCGCCCTTGCCGCTATGCGCTGTCCAGAAGGGAAATACTGTTTCAGCTTGTGCACCAGGGCCTTTGGTGTATTCATGCATTCTCACACCCTTTCCTATCGGGCTGAGAGTGGAAAGATTTGCTTGTACGTGGGTTCCAGGGGAGAGTGAATACCCGTTAATCGGGCTGGACTAAATTCTTTGAACAGCGAGTGTCACGGGAGGATAAGCAGCACTAGCAGAATGGCCCCATATGCGCCCAGGTCCAACACGCAAGAATTTCACTCCCCTCACTGGCGACTGCACCATTTCCTCCTCCTCCAACTCCTCAACTCCTCGTTTCTTTCCACTATACGTGAAACAGGAAGGATGCAACAATGGTCCCTCTTCTGTCTCGCCAACATTCTCCTCTTTCATCCTCATCCCCATCCTCCGCCGATATGCGCTGAGAACAGAACTAAGGGTGCTTGGCTATCAACAAGGGATCTTCTTCCCCCGTTCTCTTCTGTGACGAGCGCAAAGCTTCCGACTTCATGCTGAATAGAGAGTTTTTAAATAGGCCAAGCAGCGGGATGGTGAGTGATTATGCGGCATCGCCACTGACCATCTGTGTTGACTACTCAAAGTTACTCAGCACCATGACAGATATCAGACATTCATGTCCACTCCCTGCATTGTAGATGAGGAAGCTGAACTGACTGACTACAGTTATGTGAAGTTGACATATGGCAGTCTACAATGCTATGCGCTGCTGGTAAACTCTGGATAACTGGTAATGTTGAATTCCCTGTGGCAATTCGCACAAACAGTTGAAGGTGGAGCTGCGCTGCCCTGAGAGTGGCAGCATCCGTGCGAGGACTTCCTGAAATGCGCACAGATGCGGCGCCACCTTCTGAGCAAATCAGACAGATTGGGGTATGTCTTGAGGATAACGCTGCACTATGAGATTTAACACATGGGCCAGGAGGCCACAGGTGTCCGTTGGCGAGACAGTTGCAGAGCTGCCACAGGTTTACGGGACGTGTCACACCACAACCAGCCTGGCTTGCAGGTTTCAGAGGTGCCAGCCACAGATCATTTCTGCGCCGTGATGCCCTGTAATAGCTCTTTGGGCGGTGTGCCTTTTATCGCTAGGCTCAGCAGTTGAGAACCGCATGGCTGCTTGACTTAGCGACGGCACTTGCTGGCTGTGCATAGAGATACGGACTGATGGCGCCCATGTCCACGGATGGTCAATCGGAAGGAGGAGGTGGAGGAGGGTGGGAGGTGGGAGGAGCGAGGAGGCTAGTAGGCTTTGAGACCTATAGACGAGGTCGGCCCCGGCAATCATCGGCGTCGGCAGTATATATGAGCAGCCCCAGGGTCGAATCCGGTCCCAGCCTCCACTCAAGTTAACCACAATGTGCCGTCAGCGATATATAGGGCGCCCTGCCCAGCAGCACTCGGCCGGTCTGTGGTCAGGTGGACCTTGTCAGAAGCGGCGTGTCAGGGCACGGATGATGTTCTCTGACAAGTGCTGTGAAGGGCTGGGACGGCACATCAGGAAAGTAGTGGGGGTGGCTGGGGATCCGAAATAACGAGGGCCGGGGCCGCCGCCATGAGTGTTGGTTTGCGAAAGGCCTCGGGCTATACCAGCCTATAGGACAGCATCTCAGGCTAAGCAATTTGAGATTGTGGCAGTTGAGGGCTTGGGCGTGTGGGTGGTTTGCGACTATATATTCCTTTGCGCTCCAAAGGCGTCTGGGTCTGGAGAGCTGAACGATGGTGATGCTGTGGAGATCGTGGAGGCGAAGATGTGGGGGGTTTTGCGCGGGAGGTGTCCTGGGCCGTGGTGCCTGGGCAGGGGGTCTGACTAGCAGATGAACAGGGGAAGGAGCAGTGGTGGTCCGGCGGAGGTTGAACGGGCTGGTGGCCATGAGTGGGGGTGTTTAGCATTCATATGCCTGCGCTACATGGTGGTTAAGCTAAGCTAGGAGTGGTGGAACCCCTGCTGATCCTGGTTTGGCAAAGGTTGCACCCACAGTCCGCGGTCATCCGGGTTCTTTAAAGAACCTCCAGCTTCTTAAAAAATAGCCCTCGCTAAGGGGAGCTTGAACTAAGGGAAACATTGGCATGATGCCACCAGCTCGGGCCCTGCCTCTCCGTCGGGCCCCACATGCCTTCTTCCAACCTGTTCTGCTATAAGGACTTGCCTCGGTCTCAGATGCACTGTTTTCACCCGGCATATCAAAACCCAAGATTGGGTTGTCACCTCATCATACGTGACTATCCCTCAGTCTGATCCCCCTCGGAATTCTCGCATACAAAACTTCACCACTGTCTGACAACCGGTCTTTCTCATCGTAGACACCTCTTTACACACTTCTTCCACTACGTCAATAATGTCATCACACCCACCAGACTGCGGGACCGTGTGGAAGGAAACCTGGGGGGAATCGAAAATTGCCTTCCTCAGCAAAGCAAACGACAAGTGGTGTGATGGGGAAGGTCCAGAAAACAGTTCTCAGGAGTTATGCCGGTTCAAATGCCAATTTTGCCTGGGAGGGGGCACAGACTGGGGGGAAGGAGGGCTGAGGGTGGAGGCTAGAGAGTGCTGATCTCGGGTGACTAGGGGGGAGCTCAGTGGAAGACTGACTGTGGACAAAGGACTAGAAGCAGTGTACGCAATCCACGATACATCTCACTGTTTGCACGTTCTGGCCTCAACAGTGACTTCTACCACGAGTCCCAGTGTTAACTTGAGAACATGAGAACCTAGGGGAGTGTAGCTCTGCGGCGTTCCACTGTCCCTCATTCAGCAGGTGGTGTCTCACCCCGCCCAGGACCACGGACTCTGACCCCCCTTGCAGTAGTTGGAGCCCACGTCCACACCCTCGTCCTCTACCCTAAGCCCTCGGGGTTAAACATTTTCAAATTAAAGTGCAAAAATCAAATTTTTTTGATTGTGTGTTATGGTTTTTTTTTTTTAAACAAAACGATGACTATCCTATTGCTATGGCTAGTCTAACCACACTGACAGCACACAACTGGATTTTGTGCTGTGCCCGGAGACTTGGAGTTAAAGAGAAATAAACGTAAAAAAAAAAAAAAAACTCAGCAGACTGTGCCTATTCATATCCAACCCTAATAAATTGTCCCACTTCGTGTTTGAGGTGGATGGATTATGGGTGTCATAAGGTAAACAACAAGTCTCCCTGCAAATTCCTCAAAATATGGTACTAGCTGCACTACTAATGCCGCAAGCCCAGCCACAAGGCAAACAAAAAAAAAGGAAAAATTAACGCTATTGTAGGCCTAAATACGCGTTGGGGTTCTCTATGGCTATTTCAGCCCACACTCAAAGCACACTGCTTTGGCAGATTACTGTGTGAGTTCTAAAAAGACAATAAACGCTAAAAAAAAAAAATCAGACAGACTCTGCCTAATCAATCAAACCCCCGAATCTAATACATTGTCCCACTTCGGTGGTTGAAGTGGATAGGGTGTCCAGAGCTAAACACAAGCTCCTGCAAATACTCAACAATATGGTACTACGGCACTACTTTATAGCAAGCAAGCCCCGCCACAAGCAAACCAAAAAAAGGAAAATAAAACGTATTGAGCCTATAGAAGGACTGTGGGTTCTGCTAGAATCACTCCTGCCTTACACTATTCTATGGAACACCCAACGCTTTCACTGACCAGCCCGCAGCTCTCTCCCTGCGGCTCAGACAGCAGAAGGACGCGAGCCAGCGCGGGCAGGGTCTAGTCTTATTCCAGGGTCAAATGAATCTGGGCACAGCCAAACCAATGCTATCGACGTGTAAGGACCACGTATGCTGGGTGGAGGCAGAGTCTCTCTGGCTTGTGGATTGGCTCGTTTATGGGCCGCCAAAAAGCAAAACGGCGGGGGAGATGCCAATGTTCGAGCTGGCGAAATACCGTCCGAGCAACGAGCAGTTCGAGTTACGCTAATGCTCGAACGAGCATTCAAGACGGACGAGTATGTTCGCTCATCTCACTTGGACTAAAGAATTACTTCTGACAGATATCATAAAGAAAACAAGACATTTACTGACTGGGGAACTTTTCATTAGATCCAATTCCAGCATTATATTCCATACTCAAAAAGAATGTATAAGTCCTGATATTCATATATTGGTTATTAAAAAAAAAAGTTAGAATTCTGCCCACATTATATGATATTTGTTTTCTGTTCAGGTGATTGTCAATGAACTTTCACAAGATCATATACAGGATCATAATGTCACACAATAGATGAATATAAATGCTGTGGAATCCAGAAAAATTTTAATGATTGAAATGTACTAACGCACTTCAAGACAACACATATATTAAGACCTATCATCTAGTATGTAGTTGCACCGAACACCTAATGAGTCATTTAATGTGACAGAATTCTGAATCACTATTTGCACAGTTTTTATCTAAGCCGAAATAGCTTACTTATTCTGCAAAACACCCTCTAAGCCAGTGATGCGGCAACCTCTTGAGCTTGGTGTGTCAAAATCGCCAAAAAAATCCAAGAAAAACTCGGGTGGTGTGTCACACTTGAGAAAAAAACATTATTTTTGATATTATAGTTTAATAACAAATATGTATACCGTAGATACTCGAGTATAAGCGACCCGAGCATATAAGCCGAGACCCCGAATTTACCACCAAAAATTGGGGGAAAACCTATTGAGCGAGTAAAGCCGAGGGTGTAGTTTTGTAGTATACAGCCAGCCCCAAGTGGTATACAGCCTGCCCCCCTAATGTATACAGCAGCCTGCCCCCACTAATGTATACAGCCAGTTCTTCCTCATGTATACAGCCAGCTGCACCGCATGTTTACAGCCCAGCCTGCACCCTGTTATGTTGGTGAGCAATTAAAAATAAACTTATTCTCACCTTCGGGCAATGTACCCACGATCCTCGGCGGGTGGCTCTCGGATCCCCGGCAGCGTTTTTCTGTCTTCTTTGCCGGCGCTCATATGATGCGGCGGATGTCGCCGCTTTGCTGATTGTCACACGCCGAATCATAGTAAGCGACGGCGGGGGAGATCGCTATGGACGCGCCTCCAGCCGGCAGAAGGAAGGAAAGAAGACAGCCGCAGCAGCCGGGGGATCGAGAGCCAACAAACGAGGCGGAGCGGCGCGGTGCGGTGAGTATCGGCCGGAAGGTTGAGAGAACTAAAGTTATTTAATTAAGGAGCTGAACTTCGGGGGAGCCGACGCGGATGGAGCCAGGGCACCGGAGGGTGAGTATTAAATTCTTTTTGTAAGTGAATCGGTATACGCAATAGTGAGGTTTTTCAGCAAATTTTTGTGCTGAAAAACACGGCCTATACACGAGTATATACGTTTAATATTAACTTCTAGGTAACTTTAACCCAAGGTTGTCTGGATTATCCTACCATGTACTTCCATACCACAGTATGGCAGTTATGGGATTTTCCACATATCATTTAGTACAAGTGCAAAAGAACATTGTAATAGATCGTTACAATCAGACACGTGTTGAAATGCTTAGTAACCCTGCAACTTTGTCATATAAAAGTTCACAGGTTGGTTATAGTGAGTCGCAGGTGCCGCTGTCTGCATCTCCCTCATGGGAGCAAAAGAATTGCAATGTTTGTCGATTTGCAAGGCGTTGTATTATTTCAGGGCTTGACATCACAATAACTGACACACAAGCCCAGTGGCTGTCTTTCATCATACACAGTACAATACAGTATCACTGTATGTTGAAGATGAGGTGGTTTGGTCCTCCCTCATCCCTGCTGTGGAGATGGTCAGTGTAGAGGGGACCCTACCACAACAACTCACCCCGCACAACTATCAGGAGCTGCAGAGAAGTTGTGGAGGTGATGGCCGGGTCACTCTACTGGAGCTGAGCCCCGGATGATACCTGTGTTGACTGCGATAGACACGAGGCACAGCTCACACAGGAGGAAGGCTGTGAGCTCAGTGCATGACATCTCTAGCCTCCTGCATACTGCACCTGGCCGTGTAGGAGCCGCGGATGAAACTTTTAACTCTTCCAGCGGCCGAGTGTCACTGAAATGCTGGCGTGCAGCACTGATAGGTTTAGCCATCCCTGCTATAAGCCATAGGGTCCATTTTTTTTTAACAGTTTTCCAGGAGGTGGGTTAAATTTAGATGTTGGCTAGGGGTATTGCTAAAAATTGGCCCAGATCTAGAAAAACTGGTACAATGTGACCCTCTTTAGTTGTGGGTTTTGTGCAAGTGTGACACCATTGGCCTATCTTTATCAAAAATAGGCATCTAGAAGTTGGCTAAATGATTGTTGAATAGAGACTGGAGAGGGTGAGGAGGGTATCTCCATTTGTACTACAGTACAAGAGATTGAATTGGGACGAGTGGGGGAATGAACCAAGGGACACTGCAGCAGAAATTAACCTAATAAAAACATTTACCGCTATGTTGTGAGAAGATGAAAGGATAATCAACCAATGTACAAAACATAAAAAACCTAGAAATACTCCCCTCCAGTACTCTGATTTGACACGCCGGGATCACCTAGAAAACAAAATTTATAATAAGCCTTGGGGACAAGATGTCCATCTATCAGGCTGCTTATTATTCACGCCCATGCCATACTAGGGGAGGTGTGGTGGACATTCATGCAGCGGGGAAAGGAATACCTCGCTCTTCCATGGCTCCAGCATGGAAGATGCCAGGGAGGTGCCCGGCATGCAAATTCACAGGTGGCGCGCCGGACATTACAACTTTGTTGATTTCCTTCAAATACCTAAACAAATCATGTCTTATGTGTGTATTCATCAAGGAATCAATATGGAATAACAAGATGGTTGGCAATGGTTTGATATAATGTCATAGAAGTGGAGGAGATCAGCACTTTTGATGTCAAACTCTTCTCACACAACATAATTCAATTACAATTAAAGGTGAGCATTCTAGGCAACAAGAACTGATATCCGTTGCTTAACTCCCATCTAATTGACTTCAGATTTGATTTTCGAGGGACACCCATGATGGGCTATGAAGAAAGCTCATCTGGTGGTGTCTGAAGATTATGACAACCTTCAGGGGGAGTGGCGTATAAGGGTAAAATTTAGCTGAAAGGTCCCTTTAAGGTAACTGGAAGAGGCAGGGAGGTGGGGTTACAATAGTTAATATGGATTGTCAAAATAAGGTAAAATCAATTGTAGGAAATGCAGATGCCTCAATTACAAGACTGAGGAACTAGAAATCATAATTTTAGAAGGGGATACATGACATAGCAAGAGTCAGGCGTGGCAAAGGGGAGGAAAACGGCATTGCTCAGGGCCCATGTTCTAAAGGGGCCCCAATCGGTGGTATTTTGTGGGCAGAGAATTGTATTGCTCTTTTAGTACCCTTGGTTTAATGCCCAAGGTAAATATGCTTATAATCCTCTTATGGCTATCGACCCTCAGATCTGTCTTAGTATCTATCTCCTATAATCTGCCTGTGTCTATGTTTTGTTTAATAATATCTATCTAGCATTTTGTAATTATCTATCTATTATCTATCTAACATCAATTTCATAATAATTTATGTATCTATCTAGTGATCTGTATAAAATCTACTTTAGATTATACAATCTGAGAAATCTATCATCGCATCTATAAATTCAATATCATCTTTCATATACATCTTATGTCATCAAAATATATAAAAATTCTATTACCAGTCCACTGATTACAGATTGCCTTACCATACTACTACGTGTTAATCTCCAAAGTGTTATTATTGTGCAGGACTCTAGGAAACCTCCTTACTGAATTGTGACTGTTCATTAAAATAGTTTTATTTGGGCCCACTTTTTAGTTACGCCCATGAGCACCCACTTTGTATAAAACGACCCATGGCGTCAATGGCATAAAAGAGAGAAAGTTCAAAAAAATGATAGATACGTAAGGGGAGGGAAACATACTAGAAATGGGAAAGAAACTATTATGATTAACTGATACATTTAGGAGGGTCAATAAGACAATAACAAATTACACAAGATCAATTAATTATAACAAGATTGTACTACCCAATATTATCTGATTACCAAGCCCTGATATTTTAGTGATGTAGAAAAATCTCTGGTGTTGCAAGGAGTATTATAAATATGGGTAGATATATATTATAGATATAGATAATATTGTAATGATATTACTTTTTTCTATAGCAAAAACAAAACACTTTATTTTTTATCATGTGCTGATGGTGAAATGGAAACGGATGTCTTTTATGCTCAAGTATGATAGCCACAAGTAGTAATAATACGCATTGAATTTTCGGGACAAATCAATGGCAATTGTAGAAGTCTTGTTGAAGTAATGCAGACTAATATTCCCAAGGTGTGAACATCAACATAGTCTAACAAACCTGAGTAAGTTCTCATTAGCGGATTCTATGATCCAATAGCAATCACGGGCTTTACATGTTGTCTCCCTGTTAATTATTAAACTGTATCCAATTTAGCTGCAGAATTCAAAGTGTCAGTATTGCTAATCAGGTAAATGGAGACATTTTGTTGGGGGGCTATATACAGGATGAATTATTTATAATATACTAGTCATATAATTATAGGAGGTGTAATGTTTCCTTGAAGCACGGAGTTGCTGAGACTCAGACAACACAAGAAAGCATCTGCAAAAGGGGCTCCTTGTGTTCCTCGCAGGCCGTTTGGTTTCTTGCACCTCTAAACACAAAATGATTGGCTTCCAATGGAAAGAAGTCCCTAGTTGAGGATTGCTTTAGAAGGAATAAGTTCACTGGGAGGACAGACGATTTTTTGGTGAAATTGACAAGGCAATCTTTCTACAGCACTATGTGGAGTACTGGAAAATAATGAAATTCTAACATGACGGCCCAGTATTACATTGGGTTAAGTGATTAATATTGCGAGATCTATCCTATAGGCTACTCACTACTCCAGGCAGGAGTGCAAGCATAGGGGGAAAATCCCTCTGATAATAAACTTTCCCCTGTGCCCCAAAGCTATCCGATGTATCTACGTACTCCGGGTGGTGATGTATTCACCGGCTAGAACTGGAAGACATGATGAGTCATCATATCATCTTCAGATCGATGCAGACAGTGCTGCACACGGGAAAAAGGAAAACTAATGTGGTAGATTTTGTGGAGTAAGGATACATGACTAAAGCGGGGAAATGTGGATTGCTGTGGGGGAACTTTGCAAGGGCACCTGTGAGGGCACACTGAATGTGGGGGGGCACTCTGACTATGGGCGGTTTAGGGGGCAATATTAGCATGGCAGGTTCTCAGGTTATATACAACATGAAGTTCAAAGGGCTTTTTTTTGGTGTTTGCCTTCAAGGTTAATTCTATGTTAGTAATGCTGCGAAATGTGACTTCATGCGTACTTAGTGACAGTGATTAAAATATTTTCGGCCCCTTAAGGAAACCATAAGCCGATGTCAGCATCTGGTGAAAATTGAGTTTTAAACCCCTGCTATAGGCTATCCTTAGCAAAAAATCTATCAAAAACAGATGACAGCTTTCAAAATACGATGATGTTCATGACACTTGGTATAGGATACCATTCAATAGGTGTCTTGGTGTGGCCACAGTGGTCACCACCTGTCAAAGATTTGGCCAAGATTTAAACTTAGAACCTAGGGCCGTACCAAAGGGTTGTATTGCCTGTTGGCTAGGAAGGATGTAATGTAGACTTTGTTTTAACAAAAATGAATGGAAACAAAATGGCCACGTACCGTTAGATTCTAGACCTAAGAGAACTAGAGTATACACCATACTAGATACGGAGTTGTTGTGAGATGCAATAGGTATACATATGCCTACCGTTTGCCCACAATGAAGAGACTTTATGTTGCAGTGAGAAAAGCATTTTTGAAGAGGTAGGTACAGAGAACTGCAAAATCCCCATTGACTAATAAAACTGCCAAGCAGCACCGAGTATGGGTCCAGTTTAGTCAAAACAGCCGTACATAACTATAAATTGGATGGACTACAGTAGCCATTTATAATCTCTACGGTTATTTATTCTGCAATGGCTTGCCAGAGGCCAAGCGTACATCTAAGGTATCACTGTACGAAGATTGGCCATTAAGGTTATCTTATTAAGAGATTATCAGGCATGCGTTTGCCTCCAAAAAAAAGCAAAAGGTACGTGTTATGTATAAGACTGACCGGAGAGAAATGGGAATGGGCTGCCGCCACAAAAAATGCAGGATGTGCACTGTTATTATTAACTGGGGCAGCAGGAGCTTTTAAATGTATGCTACACATAATGGGGCGGTCATATGGATGCCTCTGAGGCTGCTTAATCGCACCATTATGCCAAAATTATTGGCAACAGCATGGCGATGACAGAGTGACCAAATGAGGCTAGATAGCATCTAAAACATCCAATAATTGACCCTGACACTATAGAAGACGGCATGCAGAGGCAGCGGCAGCAGCGGCAGGCTAGAGAGTGGCATGGTGACATACCCCAAATGGACTCAGGCTTCAAACCAATGGGTGGCAGAGAGGAACCAAAAGAGGTGAGCAAGAAGCGCTGAAATGATTTCCTATGTGAACAAAAGGTTGACAGTATATTTAGTCGATAACACCCGAAAAATGAGCCTGACACAGCTCTTTTGATAAGGGGAACACATGTGGAGGCAGCCATGGAGACGACTTCCATGATTAAGAGCGACAGTATGCGGCATTCATATTGCGCTGCTATGATTGCAACTTCAGGTCTCCAGCATGGCGGCGACAGATAGACCGAGTTCCACTATGTATCTGATGAAACACCTGAAATTTCTGCCTGACACAGCTCGTTTGATAAGGGGATGATGTGCTGCATATCCTCTCGTGCTCCAGCATCTGGGGTATAGAGAGTTGAAATGAGACATTGGTGGATGCTGTGGAGGATCGTGGAGGCAAAATGGACAGGAAACAGCAGGGGCAGCATGCATGGATGCCTCTGAGGCTGCCTAATTTTGGGATGGAGCTGGCGGTCCACTGCCAGGCGAGCTTTCGCCTGTCCAAGCCCCTGTCTCTCGGCTCCTCCCCACCCAAAATGGGCCTGGGGGCCAGAAGCGTTTACTTTGAAAGAATTATAATTTTCAAAGCAGGCGGGGTCGTTTGAATATTTCAAGGAGTGCATAAATTATTCAGGTTGAGCTTCCTTCACCTGGTGGGGAATGGAAATCCTGAGAAATCCAGGCTTTATTCATCTTGATAAGCGTCAGCCTGTCAGCGCTGTCAGTCGCCAGGCGTGTACGCTTATCGGTGATGATGCCACCAGCTGCACTGAAAAACCGCTCGGACAACACGCTAGCGGCAGGGCAGGCAAGAACTTCCAAGGCGTACAGCGCCAGTTCATGCCACATGTCCAGCTTTGAAACCCAGTAGTTGTAGGGAGCTGTGTGATCTTTAAGGACGATGGTATGGTCAGCTACGTACTACCTCACCATCTTTCTGTAAAGATCAGCCCTACTCTGCCGAGACTGGGGACAGGTGACAGTGTCTTGCTGGGGTGACATAAAACTGGCAAAGGCCTTGTAAAGCGTACCCCTGCCAGTGCTGGACAAGCTGCCTGCTCGCCTACTCTCCCTCGCTACTTGTCCCGCAGAAGTACGCCCTCTGCCGCTAGCGCTGTCAGAAGGGAAATACTGTTTCAGCTTGTGCCTCTCCCTCGCTACTTGTCCCGCAGCAGTACACCCTCTGCCGCTAGCTCTGTCAGAAGGGAAATACTGTTTCAGCTTGTGCACCAGTGCCTTCTGGTATTCATGCATTCTCACACTCCTTTCCTCTCCAGGGATGAGAGTGGAAAGATTTTGCTTGTACCATGGGTCCAGGAGAATGAATACCCAGTAATCGGTGCTGGAATAAATTCTTTGAACGCGAGGGTCACGGGATAGGCAGCCTAGCATGAAATCTGTCATATGTGCCAGAGTCCCAACACGCAAGAATTCACTCCCCTCACTGGCCTGACTCTCCATTTCCTCTTCCTCCAACTCCTCCAACTCCTCTTCTTCTTCCCATAGACGCTGAACAGTGAAGGACTGAGCAAT